>JARQTH010000323.1:2935740-3113378 GCA_030142595.1 Trachelus iudaicus | reverse complement strand
GGTCACTGCTGGTGCCACCGCAAGGTCCCCCCTCTCTCTCACTCTCTCTCTCTCACTCTCGCTCTCGCGCGCGCGCGCGCGCGCGCGCGTTTTGTATACGTGGAGTTCATTCCTTGCTTTTTTTCGCGTTCGTCTTTTTTTTTTGTCCACCCTGTTTACCGCCCACTGCTTTTCCTCTCTGTTCCGTCTGTCTTTGTCCTTGCTGCTACTTCGTCGATCTTTTTTAGTCTTCTGTCCTCTTCTTTTTAATTTCTCTCTTTTCCGAGGAAACGTCGGGGGTCGGACCAAAAAAAAAAAGAAGATTCGAAACATACCTCTCTCATTGGGACTGTACCGAACGGAAAGTTACCAGCGACGGGAAATTTCCTTTGCAACGTCCAGGAAATATTTTCCAAAGTCCCGCAGAGCCCGCCAAATCCGCGCCGTGTATGATATCGCTCGACTGGCGAAAGTTTTGTCGAGGCACCGAGGCAGTCGGGGATGATATCGGTTTTAACGAGCATATTTGCAAATTTGAGAATTGAACCTTTTCGCGCATTCTTTTCTATCGCAGTAAACATTTTGCTTGAGCTCGTTAGAATTTATTTTCGGAGAAAAGAGGGATTTGCCGTCTCTTCGACGTAACTTTTTTTTTTTGCCACGCATTAAAATTCAACGGGACAAAAGAATTTGCGGTCCAAGTAAATTGCTGTGTGATGATTCCAAGATCGTTAGCGATTTTTTTTTATATATATAAAAAATTCAAAAATCCACAAAAAGTAAGGACTTACTCTCGTGCCTTTCGCGTATCGAATTTCTTTGTTAGCCAAGAAGCAAGAAATGGGGCAATACATATTCGTCGCGATCCGCCCATTTTTGTATTTGTTTGAAATTTTAATGTAGCCACGAGCGACTCGAGTAGGGATAGAGGAGGGCGTAAACCGACGGCCATTACCTTCGATTTCAAAATAAATTGCGCGCCATAAACAGGGTGGTCCATAAGAATACATATGACCAGCTTAGCAGACTGCTTGAAAAGTATAGTCGCACGTTGGATATCGATCAAAATTTTAGACCTGGCAATGTTGAGTAGTACCTAGGTA
Organism: Trachelus iudaicus; assembly: GCA_030142595.1. Classification (NCBI taxonomy): domain Eukaryota; kingdom Metazoa; phylum Arthropoda; class Insecta; order Hymenoptera; family Cephidae; genus Trachelus; species Trachelus iudaicus. The sequence continues at coordinate 3,112,296 of JARQTH010000323.1, read as the reverse complement.
CTACCGGTACTGCTCGTGCTATGAAATAGGACCTAACCTATCTAACAGCAGAGTGCGAGTACGTATGTGACTACAGAGAAACGTTACTGGAGCAATTCAGCCATGTTCATCCGTTCCGGACGAGCTTGCAGCTTCTTTGAAGTGGTTGCGGCTTCAAAGCTCCGCCATTTTTTCACCCCCAGTTGGACCAGAAGACGAATCGTACCGTTTACGTGGATATCTAAAAACATTTATAGGTTAAAAATTTGTTCTAGAACAATGCTAACCCCTCACAACTTAGCCCTATGCGCCAAGTCTCATTTCCGTCGCACCAGTCCTCCCGATACCGGCGAACTTCAATGTGAATTTTCACGGGACTAGAAAAGGCTTGCGACCCCCTGGACAAGGGTAGTTTGCCAGTGACGTCACCCAGGACCGTCGTCACCGAGGTCTCCGTGCCTCGAGAACTCCCGGTAAATCCACGTGGCGTCGAGGGATGATAGGGGAGACGATGCGGGGGAAGGGGACCCCCAGGCCGCGGTTTTAAGATGGCTGCTGGCTCCTGCAGATAAGAAAGGGGCTCCTGGCCTGTCCGAAATAGGGCTGCCGGACAAATGGCCCGTCACAATTCCCGTAAATCAAAACTCCCGGAGACGAGTCCTGAACGCCACTTGGGACTCTTTCTGGAGGAGAGTGGCCAGGATCCCTCTATACGTTTCAGCACTTGTGGTCCGGGCTTTGGGTCTAGGGGACGAAAATACATAGGCGAGAGATACAAAGAATGTACGTGTCGCGAGGATGGGAGATCACTGTTAAAGTTTTGAAAATTTTATCAAATTTTATCTTCCTCCAGGAAACGAGTCCTGTCAACCCTCGTTAGGAACCGTTCGGGTAGCTTCGGTCGTACGAATTTGGTTCGTTACGATAATGCAACCCTTTGAGAAAGGAAAGTACCTGGCAAGTATAAGGGTTGGTCGTAGCTACTATAATACACGTCGGGGGTTAGAGTTACCAGTCCCAGGTAGACAGTCCTGCGTCGAACCGTTACGCAAAAATCTGTTTGAAAATTTTTAATATTTGAATTAACCCCTTTTGCTTCCTACGTAACCGCGGCTCCTTTCCACGCTTATATACCTGGTGGGCTGCGCCATTATTTTCCTCCTTTGCATCTGGCAGGGTTCTACCGATATAATGTTTCCCCGCGCTAAATAACCTCTCTATGTAAAATTATGTTAATGGATTATCCTTTGGGTAGGAACGAGGCCCTCTCTCCCTCTCTCTCTCTCTCTCTCTCTCTCTCTCTCTCTCTCTCTCCTCACGTAACAGCCGCATCCTTTCCAGGTAGATCGAACGGGACCCACCTAGGTCCTTTGAATTTTCATTTCGGAAATAGGTCGATACCACGGGGATGCGCCCAATACGACAGATGGGGTTAAAATTTTCAAAAGGATTACGAGCCTGTACGGAATATCGATTCTCTCTTAGTGTCTCATTTTCTCTCTCTCTCTCTCTCTCTCTCTCTCTTTCTCTCACACTACCTTTTTTACATACCCCGCCTATACATATATAGTATATCCTTGAAACTTTGTCTCGTGTAGAAATCATAGAGGTTAAAAATTCTTTCAAAATTCTATGTATATTTTTATATGTATAATTTTATTACGGCATAATTATAAAGATTTCATCCCCATTTTTTTTTCAAGTTGAGGTCACTTCTTGAACCGGAGACCCACTTCGGATCAATTAGGATATCCCGGTACCACTCACCCAGTTATTGACCCTTAAAGAGCATTGGGGTTTTTCATTTTCAAATTCAGATTTCCATCAGTTGGAAGGACCCACTTCTTTTTTCTTTTCTATATGGAAGCCCCAGGATACCCACGGCGAAGTCAGGATGCTGAATCGGAGATCTTCGATAATTCTCGGACGCGTCCGTGCGGATTCGAGGGTTCTAGAGATAGCCGAGATATAAGGTATTCAGGGCGTTTCGAGTATTTACGGGTGAATATGCATTTGGATATTTTACACTCACCCTCTAGAATCTCAAGCCGAAAAGTCTCCCCTGTACGGACTCCCTGCGTGTCTGTACACACAGTGTAACAGGCACGAGAATCTCTTTGGCGAACCTCAACCTCGCGATTTTCATACTTCGCCAAAGAACGAAGAAGGGCCGCGGTGACGCCTCGGCCGCGAGGAGTCTCAAAGAATAATGCATGAGTCTGGCAAGGGCACGTTTGACACTTCCGTGGGAGTCAAATTGGTTGTATGAAAAAAAAAAAACTCATGTACCTGTATCGTCGTACACGCTGGCGCGCGTACAATCGAATCTTGATTAAAATCGGATTTGTCGAATTTTTTTTTGGGTCGGCGAAAAAAAAATACACGTGTACCACCGCAAGTGTACGGATCGAATTCGGATATAGAGATGTTTGCCGCTATTTGCACTTTTTTTTGTAGCCAATTTCCCGGTCCCCGCCCTGTTTTGGTGTCGGTTTTCACGTTTTTTCACCCAAAACCACCCCTGAGCCTATTGTCGAGCCGACACTTTTTTTTTTTTGTCAAAAGCGCGTAATCCACCCCGAGGGGTGAATTCAAACACTTCGACTTTATCGGTCGAACTTGGGGACTATGGGGAAACGACGGGGCAGGTTGGTCACTGCAGGTACCAGTTTTCTGAAAAAAAAGTCCCCAATTTCACAGAATTCCCCCAAAAAAATAAACTACGTAAAATCAGGTGTCAGGTTCGAGAACCGCTAAAATTTTACCCCTTTTAACGCATGACCCAGCGATTTTTCATCCCCGAAATTTATCGTTACAAACGAAATTCTCATTAGAAAAAATTTATTCTCTTTTTGACGCTCTGGATATCATTAGTAAAAATAATTAATAACCCATTGCGTCATCCAATAAAAAAATCCACCACATGTCGGTCTGTTCACGCGACCGTATGTTTATTATCCATATATGCTTGTACGCGATCTGGTGCTAATTGGTTTGTCCGTAACGTTTAATCAAGTTATACAGTTATTTGTCTAAAAAAAAAGCATTAAAGCCAAAAAAGAGGGGCCAGGTGCCGAAAGCGTGAATTAGTTTCGCCTTTCATTCAGGAAATTGGAAACTGCGTCATCTGGGGCCTCGTAACCCTTTAAGGTATAGCGAACGTGTGAGAGGTTCGATGACGTCACGCCATACCCTTCGCAGCGGGATAGAAATAAATGAAATTAATTTTCTCGGGGCCCTCCCATTGGTCCCAGTCCGGGCCTACTGAGCGCGAGCATATTTTGCATCCCAGGTATGAATTGGGCCTTACGCATAATAATTGCCAGGTAGCCAGCAGCCGTGCTAAAAGGAATTAAAAAAAAAAAAATTACCTAACGTACCACATACGAAAACCCTTTCCTACCTGACCCCCCACCACGAAGGTCGCCTCAGGTAAGATTTTTGGGCCCTTCCGAGCCCTCTTGGGCCTCTTTCGAGATGCGGGCACAGCTATCGTCTCTCAGTACCGATCAGAACGCATCCGCGAGAAGGTCGGAGCAAGATATACCGGGTTGACGTAATTTTTGGATTTTCTCAAAAATCATCCCTTCCGGCCCATCGTGAAGAATTTTGGACCCAGACTAATTCCCAAAAAATTGGAACGGAACGAACGAGTGACGTTAAATAAATTCACCCTTATTGATATCAGTGAAGAAAATTTTTGGATCGACACACGTTGACGAATTGGTGCAAACATTTTTTGGTGATAAAATAAAAAATTAATTTTCCCTTAATCAACATTTAATTATCGACTCGTTCCTTCCGTTCAATCGCAAGGGAAGATGTGCAAGGTTAGTACAAGGGTGCATTTGTAATTTTTAAAATTTATTTATTCAAACAAAAATAGAGATGATCATGGTTAAAATTCCCCATGGACCCCCATGGGAGGAGAGTATCCGACGGTACGCGAGTTAGAAGAAATAAGGGTGGCTGCGTAACGTGTATAAATAAAGTGTAGTGGGTGCCGTTGCTTGGTCAGCATAGGGTGGTTTCACCCCATGGTCCAGTTGGCCAATGGGGTCGCTGTATTTTTTATCAATACCCGTAGACAGGGGGAGGGTCGGCCAGAGGGTGGGAAATAAAATGGCGGATCGGCAGACCCAGGAAATAGTGTTCGTTGGATTACGTGGCAAAATTTGTTCTCTCATAGAAAAATCGAGAGATAGAAAAGAGAAGGAGGGGTGTAAAGAAAAAAAAAAAAAAAAAACTAATAGTGAAAATAGTAAGAAGGGTGTCCCCCATTTTTTTTTTATTATGTAAAAATCCTTACGGATGATGAGCTTGCAGGATCCTCTCGATAAACTCTACGACCCCCCATCCCTCGCCCTCCCCTCCTATTGATACTCAATATACTACCAATAGGCAGGGTCAGAAAATATTTAATAAATTGTTAACCTGAGAGCCTCTCGTCTGAGGTACGCTTTTTAAAATGATTTGATTCCGCAGATAGCGCCGTTGGTAATCTACAATCGTTATTTCCGTTCTGGAAGCTTCGATTCGATTCTCTTACGAGCGATGAACTTTTACCAAGCAATACCGACTAAAACTTTTATTCTCATATCTGAAGATAAGCCCATAACGTGTCCAAAAAAGATCCACAACAAGGCACCCACCTTGTTACCGTATACACACAGTCAGAAGTGTTCGAAAATATGAAAATAATATCCACCCTAAGTTCGTTCCCACGTAACGACCTTTTCTTCGAGACGTAACCTCTACGACAAGGCATGCTCAGGAAGTGTGTCCAGGTCCGGTTTTTGACCCTAGAGCGTGCCAGGAATTGACCCAATGAGTCCCCGGCAAGGACCCCGTAGGGCCCTAAGGCCCAATGACACGCCTTAAAAGGTTGTTCCAATGAGAAACGAGTTTTGACAAGTCCCAACCACGCGTCTACGCCTTCGCTCCGCCAGTGCCGTACGTACCGTGTGTCTTAAGAATAACAGATTTTATTTACTAAAAATACATCCATAAAGCTTATCAACCACGTTATCGAAAGACGTCAGTTTACTCGGCCCTGCGTTCCGTCTAACGGAAGGAAGCCTCCGTAACCTCAATCGTACAAAAATATCCCGAAGCGTCCCGTTGAAAGAATCGGTCACCGTTACCCGCGCGCGTAATACGAAATATAATACATTATATCCTTAGGCTGAAACTCTTTTTTTTTTTTTTTTTTCTTTTCCAAAGGATGGAATTCCTTGTACAAAGGACGATTCGAATAGCGTCGCACAAAACATCACTTAGGTCCAACCCCAGAAGCGCAAACATGCTAATGGAGCCTCCAGTGCCGTCCTCCGACCTCCTTCATACATAACCTCACTTATATATATTGTGTGTGTATATATATATATATATAATGCTTCTTATACATCTTACACGCTCCTTATACCTAACCAACCTTGAGCTCCAAAACATATTTAACCATTTTGACGAGTGTCGCGCCTGGAGAGGACACTTTTTCCTGCACATTGACCAAAAGAATTCCAAGTATTTCCTTTTATCAAAAATACACCGTCTATCAATCAGAAATATTACGTGTATAATATTTCTATATCTATCTTTGTTATCACTGCACTTGTCAAAACGATCCATTAGACCTTCGAATATACCTATAGTTTGTCCTTTGTCGAGACCATTCGTATACGGGGATTCCCCCTATTACCGTTATAGGACTGCGGAGAGTCACGATTTTTTTCTTCAGAACGAGTGTAGAAATTTCGAAAAAATTACCATTTTCACACGGACGAATGCATTTGTGAAATCTGACCTCTTTTTTTTTTTTTTGTAATCGTAATGGATAGATGGAAGTGGAAACGGGGTGAAATTTACGGGCGAGAGAGATCAAGGGTTGCTCGTGGCGTGGCCGGTGACAAAAGGGCTCAAAATTATTGCGAAAAAACGCGCTCGCTCGGAAATTGGAGCGGAAAAGGGTTAGTTTGCAGGTATAGATGGGAGATATGTATATATATATGCTTACTGGATATTTGTGTATATATATATATAAAGGGTATGGCGTAGTTTTCGCAGAGGACCGGAATACATAACTCGTCCCGACATATGTACTGTGTATATATACCATATATATGTCCCACGTGCCATGCCTGGCCATAGATCAAAACGATGTACCAATTTCGTGGACCGAGATCAAAAAACGCTTCTACGGTTGGTTCGAATTTGAATTTAAATTTGAATTTTGTATTCCCGCGGGATCCTATCCCCTGGTCACTTCGAATGCAGTTTTCAGTTTCGCGACGCCCGGCGTCCTTCAATTTTTGAACACTTTCGCAATCCCGCGGGACACGGGGATCTCTGCGCATAAGGGATGATTCCTCCTCTAAACTCCAAATAACCTTGTAAAAATACACTACCCTCCCTTATACGCGGCCAACAACCCCATTGCAAGAAGAGATATATATATATATATATATAAAACCAAGACTACCCTCCCCCGTCGCCATTTTCTCGAGGCTATCGTCACGTGTCTCTCGATTATCAGTCGTTCGTAATAATACGACGTATTTTTTGTAAATCATATTTTTGGGGGATTTTGAAAAAAAAATGAATTTTCAAAAATATCAGAGACGAAGAAAGGTGAGGTAAACTTATTCGAAATTTTTATTCCATCAAGGGTTGTAGCTCGCGTCGTATAGTAACGTGGAGCACGTCAAAGATATCGGGGTGGTCGCGACACCCCTAAAGATAAAAAGAGAGAGAAGAGGGATGAAAAAAAGGACACGTCACCAAAAAAAAAAAAAGAATTCGGAACTCACACTAAATCATTAATTTGGTCGCTCGGCTTTTTGCTTGCAGGTAGCGAAACCCTTTTCGCCCCTGCAGGTATGTCTCATTGTATTTTGAAAAAAAAAAAAAAAAAAAAAAAATACGTGCCCTATCCCCCGGGCCAAGAGAAAACACTCCGCACTGTCATATCGGGGACTAATATATTTTTGATCGATACCTCCACTTCGAGAGTATCGTTACCAATTCCCACGATGGGAGAGAGTGAGGTGCCCCAACTGCCTCCCCCCGAAAAAAAAAAACCGTTGTCCAAACAAACACACCCATAGAAACGTGACTTACGAAAAAGCAAACTCTTCATTCGAATGGCATTAAGGGTTGAAATATTTTGCAAAATTTTTGACAGTTTTTCATATCGCATCAAAAATTTCCTGAACGAGATACAAAGGGGAAAAAAATTGGTCCATCTCAAAGGGCTTTACGTAAGAGATGCTGTACCGTGAAGTGGAGACTGGATACATAGGTACATATATGAGAAAGTAAGTACGTGAGAGAAAAAAAAAAATAAAAAGCTGAGAAAATGGCTGGTACGAGAAGGTAGATGGGTTGATGCTTCTTATATAAGGGGTGGCGAAACCGATTAAGGGTCGTAACGCAACGAACGCGACTTAATATGCGACATCACGAAGTCTTCGGGGAAATGACGCGATTCTCGTTTACAATGGAAGCGTAATTCAAGGGTCCTGCTTTGGTTGCCGGTGCGTCTACCGTGCTACGTACATCTATATTATAACGTGTTACAGATCGAAGATCGGAAAATCGGCTTTCGGATCCAGATGAAACGCGAAAACCAAAATCCCTTATGTAATCCCTCCTTTCAGAAGAGCTGCCTTTTTTTTTTCTTTCTTTTTACTCTTTCGTTCACCCTCCTCTCTCTCTCTCTCTCTCTCGCTACGCGCGACACGAACACCGTATGTCTCGGTGAGTTGGTCCTGGCGCACCCCATCGGCGAATTTTTAAGGGTTAAAAACCCGTACTCGACTCGTACAATGCTCCAAAAAAAAAAAAAAAAAAATAAAAAAGAAAGGACGCACCCTGGGGATCCCACAGGAACACCCTGATTCCTGTCCGCTCTCAGGCACCTCTGCGAAAATAAATAATGAAATAAATGACAGTCGCCAGAACTGTTTTGGGTTTTGTAGCGCGACCGTGCTTTATTGTCGCATCCGATATTTCTGGCTTCCATTTTTTTTTTTCTATACTCTGTTTCGATACCTTTTTTTTTCGAAAAAAAAATTTTAAGGGCTCACCCCATGCTATAATATTTATTAGATATTTATTGCATCCTCCTTGTATGCGTTTGTGTATCCGTTGGCAGAACCAATTACGAAGCTTCGGTCGCGTCAGCTGTCGTCGGTTTGCGAGTCGGACTTGAGGATTTCGCGGCGCGACGGGAAAGGTTCATTGATAATAATAGCACGGGTGACTTGTCGTCCTGTAATGAAAAAGAATTCAATATGGACAAAGGATCGCGTAGGTGGGAAGAAGGGGAGGTGGTGGGGATGGTATTAGAATAAAGTGAAATAGAAATTAGTCGTTCCGAGAAATTTTTACTGAGGGCGAAAAACCTCGTAGGGGGAAAAAAAGCAACAAAAAAAAATGGCGACGAGGGAGAATAAAGAAGATAAAAAAGACTCGAGAACCTGGAGGAATTTAATATTAAAAAATTGTCATTCTGTGTCGATATGAAATTCCATGGATATCAGACTTTTTTTTTGAGTGTTTCTTTCCACTTTTCTTTTTTCTGCCTCTTCTCTTGGCGGGGCGGGGGGGGGGGGAGGATTTCTTATCATCTCTTTTTTCATTCTTGGCGACGAGAGCAGCAGATAACACCTTACACACACTTCTTGCCCGTACACCGTGTACTTTTTGTAACGAAACACAAATTTGTACTGAAAATGATTTTTTGACAATTATAGCCTGGACGAATATGTAAAAAAAGTTTGTAATCTATTAGTGTCAGAGGTGAAAAAAAATTTTGTTTTATCGGAAACTTAATTCATCCATCTAACGGGTGACATCGTCGTACTTGATATTGATTCCAAAGTGCGTAAAGCAGACGAACCGTCGGTTCCCATCAGACTTGAGGGGTGCGTTACCCTTTTCTCCTTTTTCACAGTGCCCACCCCACTTTAAGGCTTTCCACGGAATTAGGAAATTTAAAAATTTCGAGGGAGCGAATGCCCAGTGGGCCGCGCGCTAACGCGAGAATTTATTGCCAATTTTTTCTCTCTAAAGGCCCTAGATTTATTTCCAATTTTCGTTGGACCACCGGGGCTACGATCTGCTTTGAAAATATTAAAGATTGAGAGGGGAGGGGAGGGAGAGGAAAGGGCCAGGAGGGGAGGGTGGGATCGAGGGAGGGATTACTAAAGTCATTGGAAAAGTCAACATCCTCTTGGCTGGACCGAGATCATCGAATTTATCGACGTGCAAAACTTTGGCGAACTTCGTCGAGTGTAAGTAGCTGGGCTGTACACTGTATAAACTGTACGGTGTTTACGTGGGAACCTTCGTCAGAAATTTCATAGACGACGGATCGGGCGTGCGGGAGAAAATTGAAAGAAGCAAGGAGCGAGTACAGATGACAGTGAAATTTAGCCCTGCGAGAGAATCTGATATTAGGAAGAATCGCGATATAGATTTTGCCACGGTTGAAAGGGGATTTGAGAATTTGGCAAAAGTTTCGCGGAAAATAATAAGGAGGAAAAATTTGCGTGGGAACTTTGCGAAGAGTCCAAGACACTCGGAGTCCGTAGCGACAAGAGAAATATGGAAATTACCTACTAATGACAATTTTATATCGGAACGGTACAAATATGGCGTCCTCGTGTATTGGCAAAAAAAAAACATCGCCCGATATCCAAACGAACGTTGAAAATGTGATCTTAATGGGGGATTAAGGGAGAGAAAGAAATGAAGGAGAGGGATGACGGGGGAGGGAGGAGAAAAAAAAGCAGTCGAATTTGCATTTTTAACTCTGGGATCGTTAGTCGGGCGTGTTACGAATCGAAATATGGCTAAAGCTCCCGAAAGGCAGAGCGAATGGTGGGTGGGATGGTGTGGGGTAGGTAGCCCTCTAATCGATCGTGGCTGTCCACCCTTATCAGGGGGTTGGGGCCGTCCTGGGTACGGGGTTGCTGCTTTGCATGGCCGGCAAAGCCTCGTTCGCTGGCCGCCCTCCTAGGATCCGGGCCGAAAACCAACCCTTAAAATAGGGGTGAGACCACGGCCATTGTTGCCAGATGCCCCACGCATTTGCATTTTCCCGCAGATTCTTTGAAAAATGAATCCACCGCGAATCTTGGTTCGGCTCGAGACCCTGGACGGGGAAGTGAAAAAAAAGGGGGGAAAAAGATAAAAACTACCCTCAGCGTTAATTCGGATAAGAATCGGCCCCTTTTTACGGACGTACAGAAATTATTTCGTCAAACGCTCGTCGTACGAGCTGGATACTCGCGCATGCGCGGAAGCGTTATCGAAAAGAAGGTCGAAAATGACGTGACTTCCGAGTTCCTTTTAGCGTTCCTAATTTCACGCGAAAGTGTCTCGCGAGCCAGCGTCAAGCGGAGTCGCGATGATCAAACGCGATTGAGGTACCGGTAAGCGCCGTTTGGCGAGAGTGGCGCTGCGGCGTGAGAAAAGAAAAAGCCAAAAAAGAGAAAGCCAGAGAGCAGCCGGAGAGCGCACGCGAAAGAGAGAGGAAGAAGGTGAAGAAGAGGGCAGAAGTGAACCAGTGTTAAGAAAAATGGAGCAAAGCCATTATCGATCACGGGATCCACTTTCAAATTTCTTTCACGTTGTTCCTCTCGTCCTGTGTTGCGTTCAAATGCATTTTCAAGTCCCATTCAAGAACGCGGAACGGGCCAAGTACACGGATATTCGCACGTACACACGTCCTTACACGGGTTTTGCAATTCGCACGAAACACACGTGTCGATGCATCCACACCGATGCACGCATACGTATTCGCCCACGTGGAAACCTGGCCTTTAGGTAAAATCGCGGCGACCCGGACACATTTCCCGGATTTTTCACGGAACAATCGTAATGGGAATCACTTACGAGTTCTGGGTGGGTTTCTTTCTTCGCTCTTTCTTTTCTTCTTTCTTTCTTCCTATCTTCGTCGTGTTCCCCTTTCTTCCTCTTTCTTCTTTCACTCCTTCCCTCCATCTTCCTCTCTATTCCAGTGATCCTGCCGCTCGTTTGATACCTACGCTCCTCTCTTTCGCCTCGCTCCTTCTCGCCGGAAAACGTAACAGTGATAGATTTTCGCGTTGGGAAAATTTAATGGAAAAATCCCGGGTGTCAGACACAGACACGCCGGCGATACGTCACACCATTCACGCTCGCGTCCGTTTCTCTAGGCCCTGAAGAGAAAAGCATGAGAAATACACTAAGAAGGTATATACACACACGATAAATATATCTGTATACACAGAGGGACATATATATATATGCATGCTCCGTATTCACAGTGCGAGGAGAATTAGTCCTAACAAAAATTATAGAGCGTCACTTTGGCAGGTTATGCACAGAATTTTGTATCCATCGCACGTATGTTCCGGACGAACCCAAGCCTTTATCTTTTAGGATTATTAACCCGCGCCGAACGATTGTACGATAACTTATTCCTACGTCTGTATTATCACTTACGAATCCCTTCCTTACGCGTTCCTTATTTACGTCCATTATCCTCGACTTCGTACACAGCGTAATACGGCCGTGCTGCTCTGGTGGTCGGTAAGCGACGACAGCGCCATCTGCCTCAGATTCAAAATCCAGCGTCACTCCAGACGCGGAAAGCGTCGGTAACGCAGACGGCACTGTGCTGTAATTTTAAGACAGGATGCAAGGGTTGTCCAAACTATTGTGGAGCCCTTTTGAAATTCCCCACCCTCGAAGCATATCAATGCGCTTCAGGGATGTAACTAAAAAGGGGTGACGCGCCCCTGGCGAGATTTCGTACGCGAATCAACGAAAGGTACGGTGGACAAAACCGTTGGACGACGCATTGAAAATTCTTCGAGAAGACAAAAAATATACTCGAGCCACGTTTATTTCTTTGTGCATCGCTTCTTCAGGGATTCAAATCAGAAAATAAATATCGGCTCGTGTCGTTGGATTTTTATTAAGACGTAAATCAGGTATACTCAACTGCTAACCGAACTCTTTCTAATTGACGTCGATTGCATCGGTAACGAGGATGACCTGGGTACGTGTATATTTATATATATATATATATATATATGCGGCTAAAGCTCTCGCAACGGTATATCGCGAGACTTTGGGAACCGCAATTATTTTGCATCGTGGCGTCTGGAAGCAACCGTCGCGTTCTCGACGTACGAATTAATTTGGCAAATTGAACGTTCTTCCATCGAGCCCGATTATTTGGTGCTGCGTACCTCCAGATTCCAAGGTACGTACGACCGTCGTACAGAATTCCGTACAGTCTGAGGTAGCACAAACTAGTTCGTGTAATCGAATCAGAGGAGTCAGGATATTGCGTACCGACTCGGGGGGGCCTCAATTGTTTTAAGTCGACATCTCCGCTCGCGTTCCGCGTCCCGGACATTGAATTTGAACTAAACTATCAGGAGAGCCTATCGAATTATCGACGGAGGTCGTCAACGATGGCATCGACGGTAATGGCCGCTGCCAATTGATTGCCACAGACGATTTCATGGTTATTACATTGGCGTACTTGAGACCAATTTTTTAACAATATATTGTCAAGTTTGAAAAATCGATCTATTTTTTTAGGTTAGTTCGAACGGTGTTTCGAATGGAATTACATTTTTTGGATCTTGACGTACGGTGGTCGACGATCAGGACAATTTTTATGGATCTTGTCTGGTTAGGTATTTCGAAAAATTACAGGGCCGTGATTTTTGGAAAAATACGTATAGTCGATACCCTGGTGAATTTTGGATTTACGTGTACAGGAAAGTTGTAAGGTGTCTCAAAGGGTCCTCTCGCCTCTTATTACCAAAGATGACTGTGCACACAAGAGGACCACCCTTAATTTTCACTAACGACCAAAGTTTTTTGGTGTCCGAGTCCGGGGTATCATAAATTCAAAATGGCGGCGCCTTTGGGGGTGAAAACAAAAGCCACTCGTGCCGAGGCAGGGCCTCGAGGGTTGGCAGTGGGTGGGCAACCCTTCCGAAGCACAGCGTGGAAGGGCTAGGGGATGGAACCGAGCCACCGAAAATGGCGGACCCAATTAAGAGAGTCTAGGCTAGCTTCGCTGTACCGTAGATCCCGTAGCTACGCTCGTGGCCTTCGCGGCTGAAGAAAACTCGCGGAAAAGTTGGAGACGCTTAAAAGCGCCGCGACGCTCTTAAAGCGCGCTCTACGAGTATTCACTTTCTCCACTTTCTACCGGACGGCCAAGTTGGCTTCCTCGCTTTTTGCTTAATGTACTTTCGGATGGACTCTGCATGTAACTAGGATTTTTTTTTTTTTTTTTTACAATTTCACAAACTTTTCCCAGATTTTAGCTAACGGGTGAGATCATTCGTTCTCATTGTGCCGTTAGGTTTTGACCTAAAAAAGGAAAAAAAAGTCATTTCAATTAAATCAATACGCAACACCGCTGTACCGGGTAAACCTTAAATGGATTCTGCACGGAGCTCGGAACTGGCCTGACGAGATCTTCGTATTAACCTCTCGACCTATGATCTCACCTGACCGGATGCTGGACCCTGGACCCCTGGATCCCTATAGAGATACAAGTGTATAAATATTACATCGTACCGTTACTCCACTCCCCTATTTAGAACCAGTATCAAATATATTCGTGTAGAGATATTAATTTAATCAAATTCCGTATTACGCCTTTTTTATATGAAAAATATTTGGAATTTTTGAAAAGAAAAAAGCAATTTTTTTTCAATCTTCAAAACTCTTCATTCTCTTTTTATTGTTTTCCGGATGATACTACGTGGCTCCCTCAGCGAAAGAGGTGAGCACGGGAGTCGATGTTGACGTCGACGGGATACGGAGACGCCGGCGTCGGCGTCGGCACAAAGGCAGCGCTGAATTTCGTCCCGTCTTTGAAGTGGTATTAGCGAGCGATTTCTTCGAATCACGTCGGGATTCGATCTCGAAATGTGATATCTTGTATATTTGTAGAAGTAATAACGGGTGTCACTATAGTACGTACGTACGGTTATACCCAGGTTGGAAGGAGGATAAGGCGGAGGAGGGTAGAGCTTGGCGACACTCAAGTCTCCTCCAGCTGTACAAGGGTCCATCTCATAGCAACGCCCACGGAAACTCGAATCGATACGACGCACTGTTCTGGAAACGGCAAATTTTCTGCCATTTCGAAATTTGCCATGAACCGTAAAAAATTGACATAGCTCAATGCATCCCCCGTAAGACCCGTGCGCGAACAGGGAATGCGAGAATTTTGAAAATTGACCAGGTAAAAAAATTCAGGAAAATCCACCGGCTACCTAAATCATCGTCATCCCAGCCATTTTTGAATAATGCCCAAAATTAATTTACAAAAAAGTTCCTTATCGGTAACTTAAAAAAATATTTAATACTTCGATCCAATAAAGCCCCGTATAAATCAGACCCAAAAAATCCGATAGTTTAGTGCATTTTGAAAAAAAAAAAATTTCAATCTACATGCCACTTTGGTTCGCTCTGGCTAATATCAATGCATTATTCTTTGAGCGCTTTTCTTTTTGAAAGAAACAAGACAGAGGAAAAAGTAAAAAAATTCTTCACCTCAACGTTCATTGGTGATTTTTTACGGGGGGACGCTTTTCCGACGTCGCGATAACCTAGACGACAAATGTACCTTGGATGCTGCAGGCACGTACGAATATATCTGTAACTATAAGACGGGAGTATAGCCAACGCGAAGGACCTGTCCATTGTTTGCGCGAGAAAAAGTTCGGAGCTTTCGGAGGAGTCTGGGTGGACCCGAAGAGCCGGAGTCGCGCGCCGTGAAGGAAACGGAGTAAAAAGGGATGAGGAGTTTGTATTCTCGGAGTTTTCTCGTTTTTCACGGCGTGACCAGCGAGGCGTCTTGTCATGCATGGCTGATATCGATATGTGTACGTAGGTACACTCGGAGAAGTAAACGAATGAGATACGAAAAAAAATATGCAATAAAGTTAAAAGAGCCTACGGCCTAAAAAATATGAATACGCGTAGATAAGAAGGTCGCGGAGATAAGAAATTATTAAATTAAAAAAATTTTTTCTATCCAATCACCATCGTCCAAATTATTTGGTTGATCGTCACTGCTGTCAAATTTGTCTACATGGGCGATTGTGGTCAGTCGTAGCCTCCCCGAGTTTCAAAATACCGGTCGTTCTAGTTTACTGTCCGGTTTTGAGTTTTTTTTTCGCTCGCGAACTTTGACCCGAAATTGGGGTAGCGCCTGTCAACACAGAGGCGCGCGTTTTGAATGATATATATCGTGTATAGCCGCTAATGTTATTGCATCAACAAAAATTACAAGAAGTCTTCATAGGGTCTATGGGTGTTTGATAGATAGACAGTTTTTGAGAATTTTATTGATATGGGTTTTTTTCTCTTTTTTTTTCAACTTTACGATCCACACCGTTTCTCTTTTTTTTTTGATTCGATGGTTAACGCTCTTACGGGGAATCCCCGATATTCGACCGGCAGAGGAAAAGAAAATCTGACGCCTGACGTTAATTGTAATTGGATAGATGCTCCGTCGTCTGGCACAATCAGTCACCTGTGAATTAATTATTTTTGTTAATCGTCACCCGGAAATCTTTTTATCATTTACGTCTCCTCTGCTCAAAATTTGTTACGTTTATTTATTTTTTTTTTTAACGCGACTCAAAATCTTTATACAGATAAATAGTGTACCTAGCCCTTTCTAATTTCTCTTTTTCGCTTTGTTACAGATACCAAGAAAAGACCCAGGTAAAAAGATAAACGCTGCCCCAGCAAGGCAGAGTAGGTAAACTATAAGTTTTCCCGCCAAAAAATTTACCATAAAAAATAATAAAACGGTCAAGTAATTTATATTTATTGAAAATTTCCCCGAAAAAAAATTATTTTTCAAAATTCTCCAACGATCCCTGAAGAAGACTGTACCCGTGCGGCTCACTGGAGAAGAAGGCAGCATCCAGCGACGGACGTGTCCGTTATATTTTCGAACGCTGTAACCACGGTGACGATTATTTTTTTTTTTTTGGAAAATCCTCCAGGAAATTCGCAGAAAATAAATTCGCGGTTTACTCCGTCGAAAAAGTTTCCTCCGTCCTTGTTCGTTTCCTTGTGAATGAACGGGATGCAGGGTTCGTCATTCCTCCCGTTCGCTATATCTATAACGTTTCTCAACCTATAATATATTCCTGTTCTTTTTCCGAGTGCTTACTTCCCACTCACCCGTTATACGAGGTGTGATCGATTCGATCTACCAGGTACGTACTAACTGCATGCTGCGAGTATATAACGTAGTTAACTCGCATATACTATAGTTACGTACGAGCAGGTACGTTTCTATTACGACGAACGCGCATACGTACGAGCTTATTAGTTAATATCGCGGCAGACAAGAACCTTACAGCAGTTACGATTCCGGCTTAGCCCATTAGCCAGCCCATAAACAGATAATCGTGTATTACCCTTGGATATCAGGAAACCCAATCCGATAGCAAATCACGATAAGATATTGAATTACTAAACACAAATGCAGAAAGAAAATGTTGAATTTCGAGTAAATAAAAAAACTTTTCGTCTTACGATATGTACAATTAATAATTATTAGGCTAATTATTTATTTTAGGAACAAATAACAACAATCTATTGCCCTGTAGCATTTATATCTATATATCACGCGTACGCATAATTAATACATAATCCACTAGCAGTTCGATAGAGTAGATCAGACTAATTACTGGAAACTGGTAGGAAGTGGATTTAACTAAAGTAGTAAAACCGCAAGTTTCCCGATGTAAACGGGATTCTCCGTCATCGTTTAGATTTGACTTGTATTATTACCCAGAATTCCAATATCGTCGAGATCATTTCCGCCATACTAATCGCACTTCGGTATACAGTATGATAAGCCGATAAGATGGAAAAAGGGAAAATTTGTTCGGCAAAGTAAATGCAGATAAATATAATAAAATTAGCGAAAAGTACAGTACGTGCCAAGAGTCAAGGCGTACCGGATACCGAAAAGATACAGTGCAGCCAGAGAAAAAGGATAAGACAGGAGCGTCGCATCACGGGGCAAAGTAAGGTAGGACCAGCACAAGGAAGAAGGACAGAAAGAAGGCACCAAGGAAGACCAAAGAGAGAGAGAGAGAGAGAGAGAGGAAAGAAGCAAAGCCGGACTTCTTCTCGAGGATCCGACAGAGGAATTCGTGCTCTCGGATTACAATTTGGCGAGTGCGGACCAAAGGGAGAGTTAAAATGGCCGCCAGGCAGGGAGAGGGGGGTAGTTTTCCTGGTAAGGGGTCCTCGAGCGAGGGTGGCCAAGGGGAATGGGAAGGGGTTGCGGGCTCGGCAGGGGGATGCTAGCCACAACCCCTTAAGGGTCGAACGAACCCTTGCACTACCACATCGAGTCCAAGAGCCGCGTCTCTGGCTCTCGGCGTGTAGCTGAACAACCTTTATATCTACAGCTACTATATCTCCTACCTTCGCCTATATAGCTACCTTAGCTACCCACCCTTGTACCCGCCAACCCCTGGGTGGGTACCCCCCTTAGTACCCGGAGTCCCTATACTCTTCGCACACTTCGCCATTCGTGCCCGTTACTACCAACGTGTAGAGGAGCTAGGGAAATTGTGAGTGAGTGAGAGAGAGAGAGAGAGAGAGAGAGAGAGAGGAGAGAATGGCAACGAGAGTAGCACTGATGCTGGAGAGAGGGGAGTGGTCTCTCTCTCTCTCTCTCTCTCTGTTGGGCAAGGGTGGAATTTTAGGACTCGGGCCAACCTTAAAATACACGCCACGTGAAATACCAAGCGTGAATTAGAGTTTCTCTCGCTGGTAACTGGACTGTTTGGAATTTTTACACCCTCACCTTATACCAGCGATATATACTGTCTTTCGTATCAACCCTTTTTCCATGGTCCTTTCTTACCTCGGGAAACCCTTCGTTTCTTCGCTATGGCTTACTGTTATTTCGTGTGTTCTCAAAGTCACAAAGTCGGGGGACGAGCCTGAGCTTCGTTTTTGGATTCTGGGGAATTTTTAGTTAGTTGCCAATTTTATTTGCAATTTTCAAATTTTGCGTAATACAGATTGAGAACGTACAGGGGCCTATCTATTAGCGTAATTAGTACGAGCGGATCGTATCTGAGGAGATGCGAATTATTTAAGGTTGGCTTTTTTTTTCTTTCATGCACTTTTCAACCAGGTAAGTATTAAATGGAAAATTAATTATGCAAACATGACGTAAGTTTAAACGCAAAGCTCGAAAAACTCGAAATTTTGGTTATTTTGAAAATATTATTTCTCTGCGAATCATAGACATCATCGGACTTACGTTCCAAGGCTTTAATATATTAACGCGACGATCGTTACAGTAGCGAAAATAAGGTCCATTTAATATTTAGCAAACGGATATCCGAAATTGTCCCCAAAAAAAAAAATCAAAATTTATATCTCGCAATAGAAAGTCTTCGTTACACATCTTATCGTATTTAGTGGCTCAGGAGTTAAAATCCTCAGGTAATTTGCCGGCGTGCACCCCTATTTAAGCTATGAAATTTATCGTCGGCACTGAGAAAGCGAAGGGTGGTTCAACGAGGAGAAGGTGGAGAGGGTAGAAATAGGGGTTGAAAAAAATCTACAAGACTTCTTTACCTGCGTACACACTCAATAATTAATATTCCCTTATCCCACCCCACGAGGTTTCGCTCCTCATCGGCTACCCTCGAGATCCTTTATTTTTCCTTCCAATATTTTTTTTCAACCCCTCTTTACCTCCGCGGATCATCCCTTGTTTCCGCAGGCGTATCATCGACGCTTAATATACGCTCGGTAATGCAGGGGATGATTTTTCAAACGATAAAAAAATCGAGCTTCTCATCCCCCGACGAAATCACGAAGAACCAGGAAAGCACCAGGTAAGTATTCCAGAAATTTGATCTTTAAATTCGAAAATCCCACGAACATCCCCTACTCCTCCCTCGCGGATTTAACTAATAAGAGCAATTAGTGCCGGAGGTAGTAACTAGGGGTGGTTTTGCCCGCCATGGCATGTCTCTCGCTGGCGGTCGCCTCGGTCAATACCCACCGGACAAGATGGCCGACGCCCACTCTAACACAAACTCAAAGTTACATACATTTATGTACTCAAATGTATAACCCCCCCCACCCCCCTCTGGTCTCACTTGCTTCCCAGCCCCCCCCCCCCGTTTCAAACCCCTACTGGCTCTCGCCATCCACTCTGACTACACGGACACCGAACTTCATCGTTATTATCCGGCGACCTGTGAGAAGTCTCTCTCTCTTTCTCTCTCTCTCTCTCTCTCTCTCTCTCTCTCGATGCCTCTCGTACTTTTTTAAGGGTTGCAGATATCACGCCACTTTTGAACAATTCGAAGAAAGTATCTGATTATTGATTGGATCTTGGTTCCGGGTGCGATTGATATACACGTGTATGTGTTAATGAGAAATAAATCAAATTTTTTTTATTTAGGCGATGAAAAGTTGCTCGAAGTAGCTGCATCGAAGAGATTGGTATTTATCATCCCTTAAAAAAAATATTCGTAAATATTTCCAGTAAGGAGGAACACATTTCGTAAGGGATGATTGTGAAATTCCGTAAAGGGGGTGTGAAACCAGAGACTGGCTAAGATCGTGTTCGCGCGTGTGAATCGGCACACGCGTGTGGCTTCGCAGGGGTCTCTTCCTTCGATTGGTCAGTGAATAGGGGATGGCCAACCCTCGTCCTCCATTGGTCAAACCAACCCTTCGGCTAAGCACTGCGCTGACCCTTCGAGGGTGGGTGTTACGGGCTATTGAAAAATATTGGCTAGTCAACGCCGTATTTTTTCATCCCCTCTTCGGGAACTTAAGGGCGGTTAGATCTTCGAACGTACTCTCGTAGATACCATATATGTTGGGCGTAGGGGTGGCTTTTTTTTTTCTTTGAAAATATTTTCCCTCCAATCTCACTACTGCGCGAACCATCCCTTATATGCTTTTTTTTTTCTGTATCCTTATCTCTGTCTTGCTGATTCGGGGCTGCGAAACTACCCTTCGTCTCCTTCGCTTTCGTTAACAGCTCCGGGACTCATTGTCTGATAATCATAGAAATTCGAACGTACACGCCACGCGATCTTAGACAATAGTTTAATTCGAAGACTAATGAACGTTACTTAACCTTTTGACCGGCAAGAAGCGACACCGGCGAACTACCTGTCTTTTGCTACCCCCCCGCGTCTCCTTCCTCCCCTCTCATCCCACCTTCTCAGCCCCAAACTCTCCTCGCTTAATCCAGCGCAATTGTTTTCGGGCATGTTGTCTGCTTATCTGGCTTAACAGCCGACTAATTCCACGATCTAACAAACTTCGAACTTACAGACCAAGCGTGGCGCTGCCGTCGCTCTTTTTAACACTTTTCGCAGGGTCAACGAAACGCGCGCAGCAAAGCACACGGTTTGTACGGGAAAGTCGTAACTTTAGTTTCGTCGTGACTGGAAGAACTGTTTCGTACAAAAATTTTTTTGATAAATAATCTTAACACTGAATTTCAACACGATTTTTATTAAAATCGTACTGAAATTTGATGAATTTACATTAATTCAGTCCGATTTACATTTTCGTACGTGATACTAGGCTGACATCTGTCGGTGGAACTAAATTTAAACATAACTTAAACATATTTTCCAGTGGGACTGTACCGCCTGGTGGCAGGTAACTCGAAATTACATCAGTGTTCACCGGGTAGAGGTGCGATAGGTGCACGAATGAGTTATCAAAGAGTGAAAATGAAATAAAACAGATTTTGGAGTAAGTCGAATAAAATGTATATTCATACATTAACTTTTTTTTAATACTTGTACAGTCGTACTCAAAAACTTACAGTAAACTCTATTCATGCCTAGCAAGTGTTCGGAGACCATATGCCAAATTAAAAATCAATATCCCAATCCTATGGAACCGAAAAAAACCGACTGGAAATCCCAAAATTTCAAATGACAGCTCAAAATAAAAAATCTTAACCACCATACAATATACCAAGAAGAAATATCGTTCTAAAGGAAATGAAATAAAAATGAAAATTCCAGACTGTACTTGATAAAGAGTCACGTGACTTATCAAAAGCAAATACTAACAATGCACAATGGTACTCGGGGGATGCTTTGGCGGGATGGCGAAGACGCAGGAGTAGAAGCGAGGGGGAGGGACTGGAGTGCGAGAAGGACTGGAAGAGGTGGTAGGGAGTGAGGGGTGGGGGGGGGGTGGGGAATGTTTGACATATTTTGTCCCGAAAACCGACAGATCAGGATGGAGTCCTGGTGGTGGTGGTGGGGGTGGGCCACTTCTGTTTCTGACGTGCAGATTAGTGTCCGCCATTGTAGTGACGTCACTATGGTTAACACGCATTCAACCAACCTGCTGAAACCATTGACAAGGCGCGTTTCCAGTCTCTAATAAGACACATAAATTATTCCGTCGGTCTTCGAGGCTCGACGACTCGTCGATCGAGTGACGTCATTTTTCTCGAAAGAATTAGACTCTTTGGTACCTAGAAAATCCGAGGGCGGCGCTTCTCGTCGGATCGTCGTTTTCGATTAATTGTTTTGGAGGCTGGCTTCCCCATCTACGCCAGAAGTCGGAGGTGCTTGACGGATGAATAATAACCGGGACAATGGAGACGGCCAAAAATTAACGCCATTGTCCCAACTTTGAATTCGAATGTTCATCGCGTTAGGCGATTATCACGCTGCGGATGGGAATGTATGGATCAGCTGTTAAAACCATATGCATAGGCGTGGAGATGAAAATGTGAAATAAAATAAATGACGTAAATTAATTTTAACTGTACTGTAATATCGTTAATGTTATTATTCAGATATTTGAGGAATATTATGATATTATGTAATTATATATAATGTGATACCGTGTTACAGCAAGTGTGTCATTAGCAGAAATTAATTAAAAAATCTTGCCGTTCCTGTATAATTGATTATCCGAAGGTTCTTGACACGTAATAAGGGACGAAAGTAGGGGACCCTTTTCTAGCCTCGTACCAGGCCTGCGGCAAAGTTTCATAGGGCCCCAGGGTTGTCCAAAATTAACCCCTACCACTCGAGAGTGACGGCAACCCGCTTTACACAAGTGCAAATAGTACGTGTGACAGGGTGCGTCAACCTTTTGTGTCAGATCAAATAATCGTTTGATTATAGTCATAATTTTTGTTATCGAGCGGGTGTAGAAATTTGATAAGGATTTTTTTTTATACGTCATTCGCGGTTATCAATTATAAATTTAATTCATTCGGAACTAATGCGATTTTGTCTATCGCGACGCGTACTTTGCGTGGGTTGAATTATTTGTTGTTTAATTTTGATTAATTTATCGATACTTAACTGCCGTCGGACGATCCTCGATGAAATCTGGATTTTTTATTTGGAGTTGATTTTGGGCGGGGGAAAAAAATGTTGATAAAAATTGTAAACGTCATTAAAAACAATTTCGTTTATTTGAATCGCACAAGACATACACCGTATTTTCTATTTTATAATTAATTAGGCTCCCCGATAATAATCTCGGTCAAAGATTGTCGCAAGCTTTGGCCAGAGTTTATCTCGCAAGCGCCCGATTTCGTATTGCCTTAATGTCGACTCTCGGTTAAAGGTTGTCTCTTTAATACCAGGTTCAAACCTTAGGCTTAATAATGTCCTAGAAACCGAGTTTCGGTTAATTACCCTGGATCAGAAAATTTTTGCTAAAATCCAATTCTCTTTTTCTTTTTTTTTTTTCCAAGTCGTCCATGCATTCCCGATACCATTTATTATTTTTTTTGTTTGTAATCCTTTCACGGACTTTATTAAAGCCCTTATTCACCCCCTCCCTTTTTTCCCTCTTGGTGTGTTCGTTCTTTTGCTTCTTATCTTTTATCTTTCTCTCTTGTGCTCCTTCAAAACTTCACCCGTGTCTTTTGACTTTTTCGACTGCCCCCTAAACCTTTTTTTTTTTGTTATACACGAAATATTTTGTTCCTTTTTTTGCATTTCCTTACGATTACCTAGAGACAGTCCGTATGCGAGTCTTACGGATTTTTCAGGTAATAGTTATTTTCTTTTTTTTCAAATTCTCTTTTTTATTACCCTGTGTAGAAATGTTTAGAAACCTATTAGAGAACTCGGACGCGACGACGGGTCGACTATTTGAATTAAATGAATATTTTTGAATTTTGTTTTTCAAAATTTTCGTGTCTCGATAGCACGTTGAGATAATTTTTGTATATTTTTAATAGTATGCATTTTTTTCTTTTCTTTATTTCACTCTTCATTCAGCACTTTGCTGGACAGCGTCCCGACGCCGCATCAGGTCCGTCGGAATCCTGGCGTCGCGAAATAATGTTTTTGTGGGGGCAGGGAAATCTTGGTCCTATGTATTACGCTATCGAGAGACATCTAATGAAGAAAAAAAAAAAGGAATCAAAGGGAAATATACGAATAAATATAAAGAAAAGCCAAAAATATATATATACAGAATCTTTAATAAAACGAAAAAAAAAAAAAGAAAAAACTGTTCGTTCATCGTATCATTTTCGTAGATTTATTTCGTGAAGTACACACTAAAGTATTTTGCCTTGTTTCTTTTTTTCCCCACGGAAAAAAAAATTTTGTTAAGCATGCGACTATCTTTTTCATTTTTTTACTTTCCCTTATCATTTATTTATTTTCATTTCGTGCCTCCAGGTCCGCTGCGCTTTCCGTGCCCGGTTTCAGCCTTTCGCCCCTGGCGACCCTCGACTCGTCTTCGCGCAATTTTCTTTCTTTTTTTTCCGTGAAAATAAAAAAAAAAGGAAATACGAGCCATCCAAGTATCTCGTAGCATCAATTTCTCCGTCGTCGCCTGTCCGCAGCAAAGAACGGTGATAACCGGCTATATTTATAATTATCGTCAATTAGGTAACCGCCATAGATAATAGCATAATCGTTATCGCTATAAACATCTTCGTATTACGTCGCTATTAATCATCTTTGTTTCCTTCTTTTTTTTTTCCCAATTTTAATCCATTTTATTATCCACGCTGTAACTCCCGCCGAACGAGCGCGCACGAAAAGCGCGGCAAATACGAATTTTTGGAAAATCGGAGTTCGCCAACGGGCAGTGCCACATATGTACATTGTATATAAACAGGTATTGGCAAAGTGTACGTATTTCCGAATTATCTAACAAATTTTTAACTAGATAACGAGATTTTTATCTAGGGTTCCGTGTACACGTCTAACACCAAAAACTATCTGATATGAGTTTTATTTTTTTTTTTTCTTTTCCTTTCGCCTTTCGATCACTTTGCTCTCGGCCGCTTTCCTCATACACGACAGACACACACACACACACACACACACACACGTTAATACCGATCGCAACCACACACGTACGAGTCACGCACTCTCAGAGGGCAAAGACGCACGTCATTGGACGACACTGGTATCGGTTTTCTTTATCTTTTTTTCCCGCGCGATTTCGCTTTTTCATTATTATTATTATTATTATTCTCTCTTTCTCTCGCACTCAGTCACACATTCGAATTTCGCGCCAACGCGCGACTCCGTTCGCGAATCTATTAGCCTTATTGCCTATATTTTTTTTTTTTAGGAACAGTTCTCTTCGAAAACGTTTACAACGACAAAAAACGACCTCCTGTTGGAACTCAAGGGACAGGAAAAAAAGAAAAAAAAAAAGAAAAAATAATATTCGCAAAGAGTCTTCAGTCTTGGGCAAGAAGAAAGAAAAAAAACCAACAGAAATCGCCAAATTCGACCCGAGACACGCCGCGCCGATCGAACGGTCGTTACTCGAGGATCGATCGATCCGATCGACTCGCGATTTTCCCAGGATCAATGATCGAGGGCCTTCGATCCTGGGAAAGCCGCGCGCGTTCCTCCTTCAGACAATAAATATACTCAACGAATTACAATAAGCCGACAATAGAGTGCTATGTTTTTTCTCTTTTTTAACCCCTTCCTTCGCTTTTCATTTTTTTTTTTTCAAATCTCGAAAAACGGGGGGTGGCCGCGAACGCCCGAAACAGGAGCAACCTTTTCTTTTTCCTTCCTTTGACTGTGGTACAAAAATCATGACCTTCGACGCCCATCGGTAGGCGTCGATCGACGGCAGAAAAAAAGAATGTAAAAAATAAAACGAACAAACGCAAATCACGAACCGAATACCGAGACCGTATTTGCCAATGTGGAACACGAGGGATTATTGCTAGATCGTTAATTTGACAAAAATTCATCTTTTCCACCCCTTATAAGTGCTCGAGTCACGTGTAAAAATTCACGTGACGTTTTTCTTTTTCGCAAAATTTTTTTGACTCCTCCTTCCCTCCGCCCCTCTACGACCATATCATAATATTCGACCCGTAGAACTCAAGCAGAGGGGAAAGACGATATAAATACGCGGACACACCCCGTATAACGATAATAGAAACGATAAACCTAGACAACTTTGGCATCTTCTTAACCGTTAAAAACATCTTCAATAATAATTTAATATATCGGAATAAAATAATGTCACGCCGCGACTAAATGTACAAGTGTTCTCCGTAGCACATTATCAATGAGGAATAATAATTAATAATTAATAATTAATAACATAATAATAGATAAGACCACAATAATAATAATAATAATAATAATAATAATAATATAATAATAATAATAAAATAGCAGTAATAATAATAATGACAATAATATTAATAAAGTCAATAAAGAATTAAAGATAGTAATTAATCGATCGATCGGCTGAACGATCGATCAATTAATTAATTAATAATATAATGACGATAATAATTAATAGGTATAATACATTTTACATTACGTACGTTTCGGCCTAGAGCTTAGAAACTAGATCGTAGCACGTGTTCCTTATGTAATTAAATAAATGAAAAAATGATATTCATGAAATATCAATACGTAACTTGGAGTGGAGGGGTGGAAGGGAGGAGAAGGGAAGGGGGGGTGAGGGATCGAATACATAGACGTTATAATTATATTACATAATATGTACACCGGAGGATGAATAACCGCCTTGAATTTCTTTCTTTCCTTTTTTTTCAAGGGCTAGTTTAAGGGTACGTGGGGGGTGGGATATACATATATGTTGTGTTTGTGTGTGTATATAGGTATATATATATATATATATATACACGAATATCGGCCCTCGTTGAAATAGCACCCTCGAGCAGGGTGGGGTTACGAATGTACAATAGTAATGAAAAAAAAGGATCATATTTACCACTGAATTTCAGTCACTCTTACTACTTTATCACACAATCAATTCATACACTCGATAATCGATTGAGCTATCGATTCTCGATTCGCATTGACACGTCATTTCTCTAATACATACATAGTGTTCGGTGATTTCATATATTACGATATATTATATTATTAAATAAATAATCTTCAATGTGATAATAAAGTTACTATATCGATATCGTATGTATATATTTATATTTTTATGTATATATATATATATGTGTGTGTGTGTGTTTATATGTGTATATATATATATATATCGTCGTTATTTATAAGTACATAATTTAATAGGGGGTCTGAGACTCGCAATGGTAACCATTCGTTCGTTTCAGTTTTAAATTATTGGGGTTTTTCTTTTTAAGTATTTCGTTTGTAGCTTTATCTTATCCTGCTTCTCTCTCTCTCTTAAATTCTCCTCCTCCACTCACTTTCTTGACTTTCTTCCCCGACGATTCTCACCTCGTCGAATCCTCCCCGCCCAGTCCTGACGGACTGGAACATTTTTCGTTGTACGCGCGTACGACGCGACGGATCGCGTTTTTCTCTTCTCCTTGAGCTCGTTCGGGCTGTTCTTGAGGACTTCCGGTATATCACGCCCAGTGAAATCTGTACGATTTTCATTTCCGGTAGGTCGAGATCCAGCGATGCTTGCAACGTAAAATCAAGACCCTGTGGCAGATCTGCTAACCCACCTTAGAGAACCCTTACCGCATCCTCTACCATGAGGACAATCTTGAAGACCCAAGAGGTACCCGCAGGACGAGTCCCGGCTGTAAATCCACCTGGACATCATCCTCTGGAGTCTTTCAGGGTCGCTCTTCGATGTACCGTGTCCCATGTAGATCAGCACCGAACACTTAGTATACTGGATATGGCGGCCTATGCGGCCACATTGGTGGGATCGGCGGTAGGCTGCCGTTCCAGGATCAAGTGTCCTTGGTACTGAGAGACGAGTCCTCGTCCTGGCTGCCGGGATAGGGCATGCCCAATTTAGGACCCTGCTGGACCACCACGACGCACTTGCGCATGTGCTTCTCCAGGGTGCTGGGTACCGAGAAGGGCATCTCGCAGAAGCGACACTTGTAGGTGTCCTTGCCGTGTCTGCCGTGGGTCTTCATGTGTCTCGTGAGCTTTGAACTCTGCGCGCAGGCGTAGGAGCAGAGTTCGCACTTGTAGGGCTTCTCGCCGGTGTGGGACCGCCTGTGGACCGTCAGGTTCGAGCAGTTCTTGAAGACCTTGCCGCAGTACTCGCAGGTGTCGTTCCTGCCGCTTCGTTCCTTCTTCAGGAGTGGACTCGGTAGACCCTGAAGAGACAGGCTGGAGGTCGTGGCCTTGGAGGCCTTCCGGAACTCGTTGTTCTCCAGGTAGTGGGGACTCGGTAGCCAGAGACCACCGAAGTCTGGTCCCGTGCTCCTGGGGAAGCCCTGACCCGAGAATATGTTCGGGGTGGAGGAGGAGTTGAAGTTGGTCGGCGAGAGGGCGCTGTCCTTTTCTTTGTTGTTGTTCAGGGAATTCGTGAGGTTCGACGTGGACTCTGCCTTTATGAAAGCACCCCTATGATTCTCTTGCAGGGCCTGCCTGTAGGCTTCCGAATATTGGGCTATGTTGCTCAGGCCAAATTTTTCCATGAGGTCCCCGACCAGACTTGGCTTCTGATCGACTCGGCCCCCGCTCTCCTCGCTGCTCTGACCCTGGGTCGTACTGAGGTCCTCCGGTGTATTCTCCTCGGTATCTTCTCTGACCTTGTCCTCGGCCTCGTCCAGGTCTATGTTCTCGTCGCAGCTGCTACCATCGTCGGGCACCGTCTCCACGCTACCCTGAGGACTCGAGGCCACGTTCAGACTCTCCTGGTGCTCCTTTCTCATGTGTTTCCTGAGCTCGGAGAAGTTTGCTACCTCAAGCTCGCAGACCTCGCACCTAGTTGCGGTGCCGTCCTGCATCGTCTCCTGGAAGGCCCTCTCCTTGTCCTGGTGACTCCGCCGGTGGACGATGAGGTTCGACTGAAACCTGAACTTCTTGTCGCAGACCTCGCAGGTGTACACGGTCTCGCTGTCGGTGATGATCGGAGTTGAGGCCACCGGTGGACTCGTTTTTTCGGAGTCTGTTGAATTATTATTATTGTGATGCCCAATAGGACTTTGCGTATAGCATGGCGGCGAGTTCTCCTTCTGGTGGGAGTGGGTAAGGTTGGTAGGATTCGCTGCTGGACTTGGTGGCTCTATGGAATGAGGTACGCTGACTACGGGGGTCGGGTTGGAGGGTGGATTCGGAGCCGCGCCTAAGGACGGGTTAGCGAGGCTCCTTAGGCGCGCCGAGTAAAAATCCAGGTTGGCTTCTAGAGGTGGTGGATGACCCTGTGCAGCCAAGCCTCTCCCATGAGAGAGTTCAGCCAGATTAGCCAGATTCCTCGCGTTGTTGAAGGAATCCAGGGAGCTCCTGACGAGAGGATCGCCCAGGTTGACCCCGTCCATACCCCGCAGAGGATCACCGAGGTTCTGTAGGTTTCTGGTAGCCGTTTGAAGATCCGGAAGTCCCCTGTACCCAGCGAGCGAGTTCAGCGCGAGGAAGTCGGGCCTGAACATGGGTGGAAAGCTTCTCTCCAGGTGCTGAGGCATCCTTAGGAAGCTCTGAAGAGGATCAGCGACCAGGGACGCCGAGGACTGTAACTGTCGACCTCCGCTGCTACCGCTGGAATTGGTACCCCCGGAGGAATTTGCGGCCGAGGAACTTCCGGTCGACTTCCCACTGAGGTTCAGATGATTGGGTGGACTGAGGTGGTGGGTGTGGGTCGGCGTTGGGGTAGGTGGACTCAGTGCCGGCGCGTTCGAGGAGGAGTTCGCCGAGGATGACGAGGACGTGTAGAGCCTCGCTCCGTGGACGCTCTGCGCGTGCTGCAGGAGTTCCCAGGCGGAGGAGAGTCGACGGGAGCACTGCGAGCACTGCAGCCATCTTGGTTCTGAAAAAAAAAAAAAATTAAATAAAATTTTCGTACTACCAATATATGCGGCAGGATCAGAGGCTGGGTCGTCCCAGCAGGATTCCAAACCATCCTGGATACCCCAGACGTACCGCGTGCGCGGAATGACGAGGAAGTACGTATCGAAGGAAAAAGGGCCGCTATCAATTTTCAGCCCCTTAATTTTCGATAGCACGGAATTGAATTCGGAATTCAAACGGCGCGTCTGTGTCAAATTGCGGTTGGCTCCGGGTATTGGGGGGGGAGTTCGGGCTCAAAAATAATATCCCCGACAATAACCACCGGAGGGTCGTGAAACTGACCCTTAACGACTTTCCATCCCCAGGGCGAGACAGAGGGACGTCCTGGCACGCGGTTTTGAATTTCAATGTTTTTAATCCGGAATATCAGATTTTCGGCTATTTTTCACGTCGGCTCCCTCCACCAGCCCTTACCGCCACGAGTCACCCTTCCTCGCCACGGAGACCAAGGGATTTTATTAATTCCGCCACCCTCGACCTAAGAAGGAAAATCGTCGCCATGTGTTTAAGGGACGACCCTTCTTTCGCAAATTCGTCCATAAGGACATAACCGAGCCAACGTAGGCTCGTTATATTTTTTTTTTTTTCAAATAAGTCGCCACTTGTAAATTTACAGTGGCCCCCCCCCCCCCTTCGGCTTGGCAACTAGATAAGAGTATGAAGGCGCGCGAGCATCGATCGAAAAGTCAAAACTTTTCCCGTGCTGGAAGTCAAGTAAATCGTAGACAAAGAGTCGCGGAAATGTAAAGTAATCTTAATTAAATACAAGGGTGGATGGTTAGGGGTAGCACAGAGGGTGGAGTACGGTCCACGAGACTCTCTTCCATATAACTGGCGTCTTAAAGCCGAGAGTTCACTGAATAAAATTACAAGCTGCAAGTGAGAGGCGTCTCCTCGAGTGTGCGTCTAAGGGATGAAATTTTAAGCACGAGGAACCAAATTCATCCCTCAGAGATCAAATTCAAAATTAAGAAAAAAAATTTTCACCAGTCATCCAAATTGCCACCGGTCATCCGACGCTGGTAATGGGTCAGAGCCCGGATGGCGCGAACAATAAAAATTGGCCATTTGTATAATTACAGTGTTCTACTACACCCCTAAGAATAAGGCCCCTAAAAAGTCCCAAGTCAGCACGAAAATGAGGGGCCAGTCAATTTCACCCCGTGACGCCAAAAGGCCCATATTGTTTCACGCTCGAGGCGCCTCTAGGTTCATCCTCAAAGGCGCGACGAATCGGTCCGGCGCTCCTCCCGTTTCACCGTCGAGGTCCTGAATCTGCTTCCGACCTCGTTCCACGTCGGACAAGAGCAGCTCTTCCGTTGGCTGCTACCGCCACGCCGGAAGTCGAAAATATTGCCGACTTCCTTTCGCCCCGGGATAAAAGTCCGACGGGGTAAGAGATAAGCAAGTGCCCTCCGTGTATAAGAGTCTATTGATTCACGCCCGGGCGGGCCTTTCATATGCAAAGTTCGCGGGTGGCCATCCGTTAGGATTATTCCTGGGAGCTTCCTGGACACTCACCACCCCCCGAGAAAACATTCAGCCGTAGAGCGGAGAGAAAACAGCTGGGCGGGAGGAGCATCTTCGAAGAGCAGACGACGAGGTAATAAATTTCGTCAGGGCCGTATGTGATAAGGGATAAGAATCTTTTTTGGATGAAAAAAAAATTGGCAGAGAAGGAAGAGACTGGGAAAAATTGAAAGCCGATATAAACTGTGACGTGGATTTTTCGATTCACGGTCACAAGGCGGCTACCGACTCGGATAACGTTCTCGATTTCTGGTTACCTTTTTCTTAACGTTATTTTACGTACCGATTCGCTAAGGAACGCTCTCGATTTGACCTAAAGGGACGACTCGGGGGAGGTGGAAGAGTTATCGGCTATAAGGATCTCGACCAATCAGATCATCAGAATGATTAGTTCTCGAATTTGGCTATTGTCAAAGCAGTCTGTCTCGGGACACCGACCGAGGTGTCACGAGCTGCCTCGCGCTCCCGTGTGCTATCTGTTGATAGTTTTTCTTGCCGGGTTTCGCTACGGTATAGCAAGTTCTCGATTCGTATAGTTCTCGTTGCTCTCGCGACATCCAGGAAATTCTATGAATTTCCTGTGAGTGTTCCGGAAGTGCAGTGTCCACCAGAGTGTCCTTTGGATCCGGTTCCCGGCCTCCACGGATCAGCTGCACCAGCTCCGGTGAGTCCTCCCAATTTATTAATTGGTGCTGGGATCTCGATTGATAGTCAACATTCGTTCCGGTACGTTCTCGATTCGTCGCTCTCTGTCTCTGGCACTATTTGCCTGACTCTTACTCCGACCCTCTCTACAGGTTGAGATACACCTCAACCCAGCAGCCTGAGCGGCCGTGCATTTCCGCAACCGTCCGCTTCCGTTCGCGTATCCAGTTGCGTTTGCTGATTCTACGCGACTCCAAAAATCTACAGGATCCGTTAAGCCTATCGCTTGGTCCGATAGATTCCGTCAGAGTTCTCGTTTTGGTGGAGTTGGGCCTGGCCCACCCCCACTCCCAGTTCATGCCGGCTCTTCGATTTCCAGTGAAAAAAGAATTGGCTGGCTAGGGGCTGCCTGAGCGAAGGCCGAAGGTAACGTAGGTTGGTTCTTAAATTTTTCGTTATCGGTATCGAGTAACAAAGCTGCGTTAGAAAATTCAAGATGAAAATTATTCGAAGAACCTAAGGGTCCTTGGGTTGGTGTCTGATCTTTTGAAAAATGAAAATCAAGCGGAAGTGAAGGAAACCGGAAGCGAGAGGATCTTTTTGAAACTCAGGAAAGATTTTTTTTTTTTCACCTAGCCCGCGCAGTGGTTTGAATTGAAATTTGTTCGGAATGTACTTTTTTTTTTTTTCAAACCCCCGGTACGAGGGGTCGCGTAGCGACGCCGGGCGTCTACGGGAAAAGTGACCGAACGATTTCCCGCAGAAATTACCCGTCGAAATTGCCGGCGCCGTTTAACGTCAAATCGTTCGGAAGGCCATTGTTTAAGGTACAGGGAGCATTCGAGCTTTTGGTCATCCTCGTGATACTTCCTTCAGGAAGCCACCTCCTCTCGGTTCTGACGTCACGACGGAAAATATAGCGAAGGGGTTATACGAGGGTACAGTCGCGATGAAAAATTTTTAACCTACAAAAAACTGCACTAAAATTTTTTCGACTTCCGGCGGAAGTGCCACTTGGTATGATATCGAGCGGATAAATTTTTTCCGTGTATCCCGTGTAAGCTACGTACGGGGTGTCCATATTATTTTTCATCGACAATCACCCTCGAACCATCCTTTCTATCAGTCCACCCCATTCTGTATCTCTCTCCGTAACCACTCCCAAATTTCAATCCCCCCCCTCCTCACTCCTCAGCTTCGAAAGTCCAGAAAAAAACTTCTCTTTTTTACTATCGCACGGTGTAGATACGAAGATTCCCTTGGTTCTAGAAGAATCTTAAAACGCGTGTCGCACCCTGTATAATACCGGATTCGAATCACGTAGAACAGTTTGCATATGGTATCGCGATGAACCAGCGAGACAGAGAGAGATCGGACGAGAGAGAGCACAGGCGACTAGGGTACGTTCGCGGTAACTCCGGGAAGGATTTGACTGCCGGTAGCCTCCGGCTCTTTTTCGACTAGTGACGTCATGACAAAGGCCCTTTAATCCTCCAGCGTGACAATATTAAAATATCGATTGGCCAACGTATGCGACGTATGCACTTTGTGGAGCGCGCGGAAGGGGTTGCAGTCAAAAGGGGTAGGTTCCCGGCATGCATCGAAGGTCCAGGTAGACATGGAATAAGCACGTGAATTCTCGTAGCCCGTCAAAAAAAAATTTGAAAAAAAAATTTATTTTTCAAATCGTTGAACTCAAAAAAATTTTCGTTTTTTAAGCCAGGATCTGTTAGCCGCAACGAACGTCTGTAGAAATTTTTTTTTCACCCCAGCCAAGACAGCACGGGTATCCTTGCGGTCTTCGAGACGTGACCTGCGATTGGTCAAACGACACTAAAATGGACCTTTACGATTTCGCTATGACCGCAAGACTCAAGGCGCATCCACACGAGAGACTCGCGTTACCGTCTCGCCGTAAGTTAAAGGGACTCCCATTCGTCGAGTTTTCAACGAGCGAACATTTGCCTGGCACGCGCATTCCGCAGAATGCAACTCGACCGCTGATTTATTATGGTTTCTAGTATGACTTATTCCCGGCGTCACTCAAGACTCCTGGATACGCTCCCGGTCCTTTATCTCGGTTCGCGTATCGTGGCGCTCCTGGTGGCGGAAAAGTAAAGATAGCCGTGAACGGGGGCCGCACACATCCGGACTTCGTGTACAGCCAATTCGCAAGCAATTCCTGTGGCGCCTCGGGCGGTCCCCGTACAAGGGGTTGGAAAGGAAGCCATAAAAAGAAAAAGAAAAAGCTACGAAATCGTACGGGGGGAGGGAAAGGAAACACCCTTGGAAAATTAATATTCCAGACAAAACGTGACAGATGGATCAAATCTGCATCGGTTGCCGCATTCGAGGGACGGGTGTCGATGCCGTACGAGGATTATCAGCTTTCGATTTCACTTATATCGAAAAAAAAAAAAAAAAAAAAAAACAGAAAACTCTTAGCCCGGACTGTCAAAGATATGAAAAATCAAGAGTGACAAGGACTCTGCGTCACGTCATGTTTATTCTTAACCCCTTGACGCGACGACGATCGCGCTACAAGGTTATTGCTTGGAACGAGGAAGGGGGTTGACAGGGGGGCGGTGGGGGCGGGGGGGAGTAGTTTCCAAAAAATCCCCAAAAATATTTAATATACGTATTTACGTATCAGGAGCTGTCTAATGGAAATTTCAATGTTTTAACTGTCAGCTGCTTCCACCGTGAGCCAGGGGGTTGGTTCGAGGAATGAGGGGAAAAGAAAGTGAATTAAAAAAGTAAGGGTGGGGGGCTCGTACATGCTATCTCGGATGGATATAGTACCAAAGTCTCAGGCTCCGGTTTACCTTCTGGAAAAACCACCCCTTGTTGTCACGAGCCACGTACCTGGTCGTACGCAACGTTAACCAAGGGTGGCGCAGGAGTAACAGGGGTTGCAGGGGGGGGGGGGGAGGAGGGAGAGGCTCGTGCGGACCACGTGGCCAGACAATAGGACGATTCTAATTGGGCCAGGACCCGTTTGGCTGGATACGTTGAAGAAGCGGGAGGGAGATAGAGGAAGAAGAAAAAAAAAGAGATTGTGACAAAAACGCGACGAAAAGGGGTTCCGTGGATTAGCAGGCACGGGTATGGGCACGAGCTGTACAGGGGTCGATTCGTGACCTCCGAACCGTGATAAAATTTAAAGGAGAATCGACTGCCACGAGAATCCTCTCGTACGCGCCCGGTGTAATTAGCGACATGGGATTTGCGGTTGATTTCATGGATCCGTCCCTTGCGACGTTCGTTTGGATGCAAATTTTGAAAAATAAGGGTCGGTGAAAAACAAAAACATGGGCCGCGTTGAAATCACTGTAAATGGAAACAATTCGAACAATGCCCCCAGAGCGTTACAAGCGTTGCGTTTGTTAGAATTTTTGAAAAAAAAAATAAAAAAAAAAGTGAAAAAATAAAAAAAATTTCTCAATTCACCCCCAAAAAAGAATTCACGCTTCAGGGATGCCCGGTACATACGCGCCATAGACACCCGCGCGTTAACCCCTTCGACAACGGTACAATGTACGGCACGACAATGGTCCGGGTCCACCCCGCGTAGTCAGGGGCGGATGGTTTAAATTCAAAAATCGAATGCCCCACCCCCCCCCTCCCTCCACCCTCCCTCAATCCCCTTGGTACGAGTCATTGTTCGGCCCCGACAGAGCATGTCAGAGATCACATGTCGCGCTGTAGCAGTACCTTAAAATTTTCGTTCCTCGCTACGTTCGACGTATGACGTCAAAAATGGAATAGAAAAAGAAAAGCCCCAAAAAATTGGGCGTTCTGCCCACCCCGTCAGGCGCCTATCATCGAATCAATAAAATGTCACGGTATCGAGGATTATTCGAAGCGTCAGGAAAATTCGCTCGTGACGCGTCCTACGACACGTAATTCGCACACGGGCCCGCGTCAAAGTCGTCAAAATCCAAAATGCAGGGTGCCAGGAGAAACGTCGACAGTCGCGCGTCAAGTATCGCGCACGTCTCTATTTTTAGGCGACGTCGTGGACGCTCACGACCTAAGGCAACCTAAAAAGATCATTGCACACCCAATTTTTCAGATTCGCACCGGATCGTCCGTGAATTCGGCGACGGAAGCGAATTAAATTTTTTTTTTTTTTTTTTCAAAAATAAAAACTATTTACGTATCCGTTATATATATACTCACTGGAATTAACGGTATTGGTATCAGCGTCGACGGATTCCGTTTTACGTTTCTTCGGCAATTCCTCCTTGTCCTCCTCGGGGCCCTCCAGCCGTCTCTTGGGGGTGGAACTGGCGCTGGCCCTGAGCTCGATGGGGCTGCCACTGTCCTGAGCCGATCCCTGGGGGGTGGGTGGACTCTCCACCCTGGTACCCCTCTTGTTAATAGGCGCCGAGATGCTCGGCACCGAATTCAATTTTTCCTGTTCCGCTTTGAGCGCCAGGGCGTCCTCGGGGTCCGAGTCCTCCGGCGCGGCAGCTGGGGACGGACTGTGACAGCCCTGAAGTGTGCTGCGACAGTGGTTGACCTTGTGCTCGATAAATCGCACAATCTCGGCGAGGGGGTAGGACGCGCGGCAGCCCCCGCATTGGACGGTGTCTTGAGTGGTGCCCTGCGACGTCTCCGCTGCGACAATAAAAAAAAGGAGAGACTGCGTTAACGTGGGCTAGAGAGAGAGAGAGAGAGAGAGAGAGAGAACTGAGGGGGGAGGGGGTGAAGAGAGGATGGAATTATGAGAGAGAAAATTGCAGTTTAGATAACACAGTGCGATAAGGGACTCGGTCCTCCTGCCTCTCCTTCATCCCGGATGAAAACGATTTCCTACGTTATAAGAGTATCCCTTTGATAGAATTAGCCCGCTCTTCCCTATTGTCTCACTAATGTCCCGGAGAGACGTCGTTCCGACTATTGGCTAACTTCACGGCGGACCATACGCGGCTCACTTCACTGGGGTCGCGCAGGACTTATAATTCAGCGGGACTCCCATTCGGCCGCAAAGAGGTCCTGAGGTCACCCGCAGACGTCACAATTCACTTTTAGGGTCCTTCAGGAGTATTCCTGGCAAAGCACCCCGTGACTACCCTTATACGGCCGAAGCATTAACATAGAGATTGGCAGGAGTTCATATATCGATCTCTTCCGCACAGCATTCGAGTACCGCATCCCCATTGGGCTCGGATTTGGCAGCCGGGCGCAAAACAAGCCCGCCTGGAATTGTCTGTTACGCCGGTAAGAAGGGGAGGATTTTTATATTATTTTTACACAGTCAAAATTATCCCCTTTCGTCCCCCTTCCTTTGCTCTTGATCCATTTGACTACGGGTGTTATATTCTTTTAAAGCTTGAGTGATTTTACCCACCCCCCAATCCCCCTTTTCCATTTATTGCACTAAATCTCGTGCCACCTTGAAGAACCTGTGCCGCGACACCCCTGGTAGGTACGTGGCTCGATTTTTTCGGGGCGGAGTCCTCGCTTGACCACTGACCAAGGGCGCAAGCTCAAGCCGTAGGCCACTCCTTTTCAATGCGAAGCTTTTTTCTTCCGTGCCCGTGCAGTGCCGTAACCGGTTTAAATTTGACCCGGGGCTAAGTCGAACGGGCGCCACCGGCCGGGCGTCTCGGCCGAATCCGTACCGGAAGGGGAGTACTCGGGTGGATGGTTCCGCGAAACAGGAAGCGACGAAGAATTCATTCGAAATATCGGAAGGTGAAATCGCTGAGAGGAGCCGAGACCTACGCGGCATTCTTCGTGGAATCTAAGATTTTAATCGCGACGCCAGGCGTCGCCGGGAAGACCAGCGAGCACGGGGGAAGGTTCGAAAAGGATGAAGAGAGAAAGAAAGATTCACCAAGAGAACATAGATGTATGCGGAACCAAGACCCAAGCAGAAAAAAAAGAGAGAAATAAAAAAAGAGTATAAACCCCAAAGCCGAGAACCGCATCGAACCCGTAACCCCCGTCACTGGAGCGAGAGAGAGAGAGAGAGAGAGTGAGATCGAGCCCAAGAGAGACGAGAGCGAGCGAGAGAGAGAGTCCCGTCATTGAATGGACCACGAGTCCGTTATTCGCCTACGATTCAAAAGCGCTCGGTTAGAAACAAGAGACGCGCGACCGGTCGTTAGCGACAATAGGCTTTTGTTTTTTCGTGGGCAGATGTTGAACGAAAACTTCAGGAGGCGCTGAGGGGTCCACCGGTACTAATACCAGTAGTACCGGTGGCAGCAGTAGCGTCGCCAAGCGTCACGACGATCCAAGCGACACGAGCCTCCTCCCGGTGAAACTTCCCGAACCATAACCCCACTGTCCTCCCGATGGCTAAAGTCACGCGAAAATCACGTCGCCGGATGAATCCGAAGAAAGAAAAAAAAAAAAAAAAGAAAAGACATTTTTCCACCTACGCGATACACAGAGCTCCTGCCCGGTAACAGAAGCCATAAAACAAAAAGCCTGCGTACACAGGCATACTGCGCGCTTATAACTTGACACGAGAGATGGCGCTAGCGTCGAGCGGGCGCTCAAGATACAACGCATAAAAATACAATATTGGTCGTCGAATGTAAGTTGGATTGCTTACAAATTGGTCCATACATTCGTAATGCCCGGGCGATCGGATATTTCTCTCTCTCTCTCTCTCTCTCACCACCTCCACCCGTGATCCTTCCCTCTCTCTCTCTCTCTCTCGTAGCCTCTCAGTCAGCCATTATTTGGCTCCTTCTCGTTCGTCGCGCTGGGTAATTTCTATCGCTGTGCCCCGACGCTGCTGCAATACGCGGAAGAAGTCAGACGGTAATACGGGCGACTAGGAATCCTGCTGGATTCGTCGTATATTAATTTCCCATCCGGGAATTGTTTCTCGATAAAATATTTGACCGCGATTCCCGTCAATTCCAAGAACCGAAGAAGATCCATCGGAGGAAATTGATAATTCGACGTGTCTCGTCGATAGGTGATATTCTTTTTGCAAATTTCCCAAAAAAAAAAAAAAAATAAATAATAATAATTCACCGAGACAACGACACGGGTGACGACCGACCGGAGAGAAGTTTCATGGACACGCTGCCTTCTCCTTTCCTGGAATATAAGGATAACCCGAGGCGTTATCCTTGTTAGGACATCCGTCCTGTCAAAACGTCCAGAGGACACATCGAAACAATTGAATTACGATGATCCCCAGGGCGAACCCCGACCGAAACCAATAATTCCATTATCCATTAGTATTGGGTTGCGCCAATTTCCTCATCCAGCTATCCCGTCACGACGTCTGCAAAGTATCACCTGTACGTTACGTATATGCACGCGCGAAAACGAAATACATGCCCAGAAGATAACGGAAGATAACGCGCGTGTGAAATAACTTAATTCCCCAAAACAAAAATTTCATAATCGATAAGTTAAATAAAAGACATTAATCTCATTACGGTTAATCGATCGCGCAACACTTAATAGGATGACGGTGATTAAAATATTTCCCTGACCTACGTCAATGATAAGGAATCGCTGTAATTATAATCCTCAGAATTTGATAACGAGTCGTTCGCGAATCACTCCCGCCGGCAAAAGAGTTTTTCACATAGCCTTCGCTGTCGCTGTCCTTGTCTAACGCACCCGACGTCCCATAGCTCCCTCTCTCTCGCACTCACGAGCGGTATACGAAATTAAGAAAATTCGGACACAGCCTCTTCCTTCGTTCTGTCCGATCGGTCGAACGTCTATTGGAGATGAACACTGTAAAAATTTTCATTTTTTTTCCCGCCATGCAAATCGCCACGCAATTATCCAGCCAAATTTCGAAATCGTCCGCATGAATTTTCGATGACCCATGAAACGAACGGCACCGGGATTCTCGATCGGTTCGTTATCACGGTACGTCGAAAAGTCCCTGGCGATAAGTTTCTTTACCTTTCTGTGACATAATCACTAATTGCGAGAGCGCAGCCAATTGCGAACGCGCACTCGACGCGGCACTTTAGCCCGCGGGAACCGTTAATCAAGAGCGCGTCGCGCGACGACACGTAACGTTAGGGCGCCCGTGCATGATAGCGACGCGAATGCGAAACTGGACGCGGGTGACCCTTGGAGATTAAGGGTGTCAAATTTAAAAGGGAAAAGTGTCTGTATGACTTCTGCGGGTCGAGGGTCGATCTCTGCGAGGCCCGGATAGCCGGTACAAATTTGGCCCGATCAGCGAGAGGCACTACTGACGTGGTCCATGCTCGGATGCTGACTGAAGATCCGCAGGCACCGAGAGGGCCCCGACAGGATATCAAAAGAATAGAAAGGACCCTTAGAATGGTGGGGATAATTTTTATAGAAAACCCCTACTCTCTTTTTTTCTCTCTCTCTCTCTCTCTCTCTCTTACCAGGTAGCTCTCGTATCCTTCCTCTCTCAAGTCTTAAATCCCTTAGACTTTTCCCGAGGGGTGACTGTTTTTTGGGTCAACCCCACGGTGCCCCCCCCCTCCCTCTTCCTCCCCTCACCCCTTCGACTCTGCCAAAAAACCTACGCGATACAATGCCATTCAAGATGGCGTTGCCGTGCTTTTTAAGAAGTCCCCTCGGAGCCTACCCCGGACGAACGTTCTGGGTGACAGGGAGTACCAGCCCTTGCAAGGGGTAGGACCTGCTGAAAAACCGTTGAGCGGCAAAAAATGAATTTGTAAAAAGAAAAAGAGAACGTCGAGCCTGTTTTGGGCATTACAAAAAAATAACAATAATAAACCGGCAAGCACGTAAGTACCTCACGTGTATTTAGCACTGTCCGATTTTTCCGTAATTATTCAAGTTTTTTTTTTCTTCAAATTAGTACCCCCTCCCCGCACCCCGCTAAATCTCGAAGCCACCGATCGGCACTTTCTCGAGATCGTGTTCAGATATGATCGTTACCGGTTTATACGACACGGGACCACATGGAATAAATCAGTGCTGCATACAGGCAATATCGATCGGTGTTCGATCATCGTGCTGGATCGTGGGGAAGGGATGCTGTGGATCCGATCGTTTCGTACGAGTGCGAAATCGGTCTCGGGTACAGCGGGTAACGCCGAGATGGGGGCAGGCGACGAAAAAGGGGTATCGTGTGAACCAGGCATAAGAGAGAGTGAGAAAATCGAATGGGAACAAGTAGAAAATGCCCGGGAACAAAACGGGTGAAAACGAGAGCGCGCAGTGGGTGCCCTGAAATTTTCGGCGTCCTCTCGTGGACTCTACGAGGAAGCTGAGACTGATGAAGTGTCCGAGAAAAAAAAAAAAAAAAAAAAAGAGCAGAGAACCGAAGGTTCGAGCCGGTAGTTATGAAAAATATGAAATCTCGTTCTCACGGATTCTGAATGGAAGTCCCGCTCCACATGCGTATCGTGGGAGGATCTAGCCCGGTCCATTGTGAGGCAGGACATTGTCCATTGAGAACGGCAAAACAGGTCCTAGAGTTGACCTGTACCTCCTTTTGAGTCAGCTTTAGAAAAACCCCTTTACCCGATTTTTGATCAAAATAAATCATATAGGTATACAGTTATGTGGCTCCAGGTGGTTCAACAGCCGGACACATGGATCTCCCATTCGGTTGGGTTGCTTTCATCGAGAAGTTCCAAGGGTTTTTCTTTTATTTTTTTTTTTTTTTTCTCTTTCTACAGATATACCCCTTTATCTATGCCGTTTGGTTTTGGACGCGAAGTGGTTCACGGAAATGATGAGGTGGAGTGGATAATATTTTTTTTCAAAAATGAATTTTTTTTTTTCCCGTTCGCACGGGTTCCTTGCCGTACAGAAAGAGACTCGAGTAGACGGGGAAATCTGGAAGCTGGATGCTTTGTGTTGTCCGGCACATCGGTAGCGCCACACGTTGGTTAATTAGAAACTTCTATGTCGGCTTGTTACATTATTCAAAGCGCCGCGGAACTCAGTTGTGCCACCGTGCAAAACAGCAAATACAAACTTTTGACAACGCTCGAAGTGCTGAACCGTGTAGACGTGAAATAATTAACGAATTGCGAAAATTTTCGCGAAACGCCTGCACCAGTTGTCTCGGCATTGCGGGGAGTGGTGGAAAATTTTTTTTGGGAATTTTGAAAAAGTACGAACCGGTGTACTTGGGTGAAATAGGAAGAATTGCAGGTAGATGAAAATTTTGAAAAAAAAAAAAAAATTTTCATGCAGATTTATGCATTTTTTGTTCATTTCCTAAAACAGGTATTCAGTCTATATTTTTGTTATTCAGTCGCACGAGTCTCCCTTACCAATATATAACAGAGAGACTGTCGTTCGCCGCGGTTGGTCACGTTCGAATTCCTCCATGAAAGCTGAGGGCCCAAAATTCTAGCAGGGAGTCAGTAGTCGTCGTGTAGCTATGACCCCCCCGGTCCCAATAAGATTACACGAAATTCATTCCGCCCGATGAATTTGTCGCTCAAGGATTCTACACGCTTGCGTTAGACGAAAATTACGAAGTGATACGCTCCTGAAACATGGTCAACGGAGCATTCAGTCCATGGGAGTGAATGCCTGAGAATTTGATTTTGAGTTGGTAGTATTCGACGAAAAAAAAATTCAAAATTTAGATAACGAAGAAAAAATTTATCCAGCGCCCCGCGAAGACCCCCCTGCGAACCGGTCCTGGTCCCCCGTTACGATTGGTCCGTTTCTGCGCAATGAAAGGTGCGACACAGTGGCGCCCCCCTTTTGCCACTGTTTCTTAGACGAGAGGAAAATTTTCAAAAAACCGTCCCGTTGCGCTATTCTTACGTCTCCACCAATGAGACTCTCGTAAGGCCCACCGGCTGGGGCCCCGTTCAATTGTTCCGTCGAATCGGCCACGCCGCTTTCTGGGCCAGACTTTTTTTTTTTTTTTTGTTACCGACCGGGTCAGCCTCGCAATGGCCGGACGTGATTCCTTAAATGTCGCGGCGGCTGCGGCTCGCTTTTATTTTGCGTTTCTTAAGTTTAACGTTAAAGCAAATATCCTGGACTGACTTGCTCCGGCCGATCGCGTTGAAAATCGTCACTTCCCTTTCCGGTCTCTAGGAGTCAAAGGCCGGTCCTCGCGATCATAGACATTCCACCGTAATCCCAATACAAGGCCTGGGACCAATGGGATCCAGTGCCCTAAGCCCAAATTTCTAAAGTTCCAAAATTAAAAAAAAATACCTAAAAAGATTTTAAAAAAATAAAAAAATCAAATCCATAAAGAGCCAGCATCTCGAAAAATGTTCTTAAGAAAAATTACCACCTCCCCCACG
This sequence comes from Trachelus iudaicus, assembly GCA_030142595.1. Classification (NCBI taxonomy): domain Eukaryota; kingdom Metazoa; phylum Arthropoda; class Insecta; order Hymenoptera; family Cephidae; genus Trachelus; species Trachelus iudaicus. The sequence goes on along the minus strand of JARQTH010000323.1, from coordinate 3,069,611 downwards.
GCGTGCGGATTAAAAATACATGAAAAAAAAAGGAGAAAAAGTGATCCAAAGTAACAAGACGCCAATGAAAATACAAGAAATTCTAAAAACACCGTCAGGGCCTTCCCTATTCCCCTGAACTTGGTCCAGGCGATATTAATAGAGACGCGGCTTAAAGCCCGTAGAACGTATACCTATATGCACGGGTGCATCCCAATGCTTAGAATCAAGCACGTAACTACACTGCACGTATGTATACATTAGGAAGAAGAACCCTCCACACGTGTTGAGCGCGTGTCGTCGTCCCTGGCAAAGTGAGAGATAAATTTCTTGGACCGAAGTGCCCGAGTAAGAGAAAGATAGAAGCACGAAAGACTCCCATGATGCACCTTGCTGGCCGAGAATTGAAAGTGACCCCTGGTCAGGTCTTGCCGGAGGTCGCAGGTAGACAAGAAGAAGGGCGAAGCCAAGCACGGCCGAACGGGGGAATCAACCCCGGTAAAGCGACGGTACGACAAAGCGCATAATGCGAGTAGATTATTGCCTGAAAGGTGTTCGCACCTTCGAAGAAGGGTCCTGTACAATGAACGACAATCGGCGACAATGCCCGAAGGAAACCGACACTGCAAACAACATAAATTTCACTGTCCCCATAAACTGGACGCACTTATTGACGTCAGTGCCGGTGACCGCCGTTTTATGTCTTTTATAACAGCGTTCAGTACCGGGAGGACGTATTTGTACACTGTGAATCCGTAATAGTATCAAGTGTAAACCGGCCAACCGAGCGTCCTTGTAAACTCGTAAAAGGCCCGGTTACGCTGGATAACCTACAAAATGTATTAGGCACAATATTATATCCTTTGTTTATATTTCTCCTACTTCGATAGCTTCGGTCTCCAGACTTTAATCCCTTTTCGAGGTATACTTCGCGCGACGGCCAATAACACCTCCGACTCGGCCAGAGTTCCTACTACGAGCCCGATGACGTCGTATTTCAGACGGAATTGCCCGCCGGCAGATTGGATGGACGATATACAACCTCCCGCCGGAAGGAAGTGCGCAGGAAGGTGACGAAAGGTCAGAGCAGGAGTCCGTTGCAGCGTGGAAGATTTCGCGTTCGGGGAAAGAGTTTTCGCGAAGAGACAAAGCGCGAGGTGAAAGAATATTCGTTGCGAGTGAGAAGTTTTTTTTCGTTTACGCCGACGGGACTTGGTTTTGAGGTTAGGGATAAACGTCAGCGGGTCGACGGTATAAATAAACACGACTTCCAGAGTCCCGAACGATTTACCATAATGATTAATTGGACCTTTGTGGATTGTGTTACGATTAACTATTAAACGGAATAATCCGAGTTTACCTGGATTACCGAATCTGAAAGCAGTTCGCGCGGCGTTAAGGGGGTCGTGCCGAAGTTGGGGCTTGACGGAGCTCTGGTTTGCGTATGAAATTTATTTTTTCTATTAAAAATTAATTTTAATCGAAAAATAATATTGTGCGACTGTAATTCCTTTTTCTTTACCATTTTTTCTTTCTTTCTATAAATTCTCTTGAAATTCTATTTCTTCCTTCTCACTTTCCCTTCGCCTCGCGACGACTCGAACGCAATTATTCTTCGAGATAATAAAAGTCGCGAATGCCACTCGTGATCCATTTCTCTGAAAAAAAGAAAACCCGTTATTTCCGCCCGTATTGTCCGAACGGGCTTCCAGGTCACCTTTAGTTCCTTAGGCCGTGCGTTAATTAATATAATTACTGTATTATACCGGCTGGGACAGAGACACGTGTGTAAGAATGCTGGCTGATCATGAGATTCGCTGCTGAATAATATTTATTGTACCGTTGAACGCGGAGAGAAGGAAAACAAAAAATTATTCAAACAGCTAACACAAAGCAATACTTGATCTTTAATCATTCGCGACGTAATCTTATAATCGATCCCTTAAATTATCGTGTACAAGACAAACATTGCTCAAAAGATCGGAGAGAAAAAGGCAGAAAGTTGAGGTAAAAAATTCCTGGCCAGTAGTGAACGTAAACGTAGGATCCGACGGGTGGCAAGTGGCGCCATCTACCCGGTGGTTAGAGAATCACCAGGCATTACGTTGCTAAGCATTGAAATATTTCAGTGCTATTTACAAAATTACTTTTCTTTCCTGTCTCAGCCCCCGCCCCCCCCCTCTACCACCCCCCTCCCCCCCCGACACCATAATAAAATGAAGAACATTCAGAGGGCACGGTATCACCGTTTTAAATGCTTCGGGAAACTCGGAAGGCATCGCGACGTCCCACCGATGTCCCGGAACGGAAATGATATTTTTGGCGTTGCCGAGTAGGATTTTTTGAAAAATAACTCACTTCCGTACGAGTTTTCTCAAGGATTCAAATTTCGCTTGTTCGTTAGAGACGTTAAAGGTGTCTGATTTCTGTCGAAAAATCAAAATTTTTCGTTCCAAAATTTCGGACGCATCGAACCGAATTACTTGAACCTCTAGTAGCTTCCTTTCTCTCGTTCTCGCGCACGCGACGTCTCGTCTTACCTGGGCGCGTGCTGGACCCTTGGTAAGATGAAAAAAGAAGAGAGAAAAAAAAAAGGAAAAAGGGTACGCCACGCGCCTCAGCGCCCTAAGGTTAATCTAAGAAATCAAATCAAAGTAGTTTTTTGCCGCGGCGCCGCTTAAAGCCTCGGAGGCCTCGAGTACAAGAAGGGGTTTCCGACGGGTCGCATCAAAGAAAATATTTAACAGATAGCACGCATATGCCACGCACGTGCCGACAGGGTGGAGCGTAAAATGCACTTTGTTTACTAACTAACATCCCCGAAGTACCTTGCATGCACTTGTGAAATTATTCGACACCGCGTACATAACCAATCGAGAGTAGCAGTCTAGAGCGAAGCAGCACGAGCAAAGAATCATAGTCGAATGATAAAGCGTGTAATTTTTCATAATTTTCAATCGTAATAAAGAAATTATTTTTTACATATATATACATATATATATATATGCGTGTGTTTATAAAAAGGAAAAAAAAATGATGCAAGTCCAGTCAAGGTCTCTGATCGAATTCCTATCATCGAGGACACTTATTGTCTGCGTAATTGTGTGCTGGCTGTGTATTATGGCTGACGGCGTAAGTATCCGAACAAGCGTCGAATGCCAAAGTTTGCGTTATGAAATGGCGTTCATTGTTTTGAGAGAGGCGCAGCGACAGCGGCAGCGGTTTGTTGCGATGAAGAAGAAAAAAAAAAAAAAAAAAAAAAGAAATGACTGTGGCAAAATCCGCGTCCGATTCACACGTGTCCCACTGTGTCTTGTCGGTAAAAATGCGATGGTTTAGCGAGCGAATATTTATTCACTTGCGTATCGGGCAGGACGTTTGGGATTTCTTTTGACTTCCGTGTGGGACATTAGAAAGACATACATGGGACATTGTCTCGGGAAGGACGGCCAAGAGTCATTGCATAGAGACGGCTGCGCCGCTGGGGGGAAAAACAGAAAGATAATAGAGAGACAGTCTTGTCTTGTGAATCGAGGAACGGAGATTGAAATTTGAAAAAAAAAAAAAAAAATTGTCAGTAGAGATTGTAAAAATTTGATTGAAAAAGAAAAATCACCTTGAATCAGACGTGTCCATTTGAAAAATTCAGCACCTGGATCTTCCTTAATCCAAAAAAACGTACGAGTACCGTGACGCGTGAGAAATGCGATTTTTTTTTTTTGGAAATTAAATTCCTCAATCTTTTGCACTTTTATTAAAAATTTTGATTTTAGATTTTGCACTCAGTCAACTGTAGTATTGAAGGTCGCGAAAGGAAAAGTTTGAATGGGTCATACCGCGTACTCGTTTGATCGGTATGTCTCTGGGTAGTCAATTTTTTGTTTGGAATTTCTTTTTTCAAAATCGTAACTCAATTTCGTTCACACTTGAAATAACATCGCGGAGCACACTTGGGTCGCGCCGAACGTTAATTGTATTACGTTATCGCGTACTGTTACTAATTGACCGATACCAGGTAGCGCGATGATATAACGGGTGTCCGCGAACAGTCTAAGGGAGTCTTGGACCGGTCGAGAGCCGAGATAGGGAATTTTATCGAAGAATTCCGGTATCTTTTCGCGACGGCGTCATCGCGCGAACTAAAGAATATCGCAGTTGTAATTAAGAAAACGGAGCAGCAGTGGCGAGGGGGTGAGGAATGGGGGGAGGCTCTTCGGGAGGGTGGTACGGGGGGTGGAAAAGTCTCTGAAAAAGGCGCGCATGACAATGCGGAGCCCCCTTCGGTTCCTCCCCTAGCGCTAGCAGGACCCCTAACCCCCTCTTCAAGGGCACCCCCCATTCGGGATGGGGGTGTTAGAGACTAATTAAAAATTCTACCGGCAAACCCACCCTCCGCGAAGATCCCACGGGCATCCCCTCCCCACTTGCCCCTTTCTTCAACATTTTCTTTTCTCCCGCGAACGCGAGCGGGACGCTTCTCCGCGTCTTTTCAACGATCCTCGTTCTTCCTCTGTTTACTACTTTTCGGAAATGCTCGCTCCTTTTAATCCGATCCGAATGGTCGCGCCGAAGTAACACTTTTGATATTTAATTTTTACTTTTCTCGTGACTCCAATTAAATTTTTTCACACTACCCGTTCGATTACCAAACAGTGGATTAAGGTATAGTAAAAATTACACTCTAGTTCCGGACTGTAACAGTGAATAGTGTCACGTGCTACAGGTATAGTCTACCTGTAATCCTTAATTAAATTGATGAATATATTGATAGTGAAAATTTTTTCCAAAATTTTCAACGAACAGGAAGACAAAAGAAATTGCAAAGAGCTGCCGTTGGATCGAACAACTTGAACGTCCAGGATAGCCGATTTGACTGAATCAGTGAATAGATAATTAATAGTAAAACGACTGACAGATCAATCTGAATGAAAGTGTAACGATATCAATTAACTGATATCAATTAAATGCTCTGTAACATCGCTGGAAAACATAAATTATCGCAGGTATATTGACGTTAAAGCACAATCGAAGCGCCAGTCGATTCACGCGTTGTTCCTTCAATAAATAAAATAACAAATAGCGATCGATCGTTCGCAATTGCGGTATGCAAAAATCGATATCTTATACATAAATAAACATTGAAAATTTATTTAAATCGATAATCATCCGTAAAAACCCTAAAGATCAATGAACCCGAACGACAAATAGACGCGATTTATACTTTTCTTGTATCGCAACGATATCTTATCAAGCCTTCAATGATCATCGAGTATCAGTCGCTCCTAATATACATTCCCAACAGCAGTATACGATTCGTTCGCGCGCAGTCGGGTACCGCGACAATCCCGATACCGTCCAAAGAAGATCATTCCCAGCGTGCCAAACGTCTCAAAAGTCATACAAAGAATCGAATAAAATATTTTGGTAAAAAAAAAGAATTACAAAGTAAAGAGAAAAAGAAAAAAGAAAAAGAACAGAGAATAAGTCATCGAAACTCACCTTGCGCGATTCTAACAGCAGGCATTTTGATCCTCATGATGAAAGTCTCGATCGTTACCCGACGACACTCGATTAACAAGGAGAATAAAACTCGAAAAATTTATCTTTCCTCGTGCGACGAAAATATATTTTCCCGCCGATTTCACGGGGAATTAACACTGTCGGTGCCCGCGAACGGGAAATTTGAAATTCTCGTTGGGATTTGACGTGGGAAAAAAGGAAAAGAAAAAAATTAATTCTTTCACGATCGTTATCGGATCTCCTTCCTTTCGTCTCTTCGTGTTTCCGAATCGTCCTGGATATCCCGTGGGATTCACCACGTATTTCGTTGATCTCGTCACCATTCGTGCTGATCGCTTGTTTCCGTACTTTGGCGAACGAATCTCTACCGAAGAATTTCCTCTCTGCCCCTCTCCTGGATTTCGAAAAATCGCGTCGAGTACGTGACGCCTCCTTTTTTTTTTTGTATTTCTAAAATATATATATCTGCATGCTCGTACACCGAATAAATAATTATCGTATGACTCCTTGCCGAGCTCTTCGTCAAATGGGCGGCAGCATAGCTGGGCGCGTGTCCGTGTCACGCGCTTTTGTTTTTCACCTTAGCCGTCCTCGTCGAAGAAATGTCGCGCGATCTTTCCGGCCCTCGAGAAGATAAAATTTCACGTATTGGCGAACGATTAAGTAGCAGCTACCCAGAGACACGATCACAGTCCGTAAGTCGTCGGTTCGACTCGACCAGCGATTTCTTCGATCTTCGACGGATCCTGTCAAACGATCGGCCTTCTCGTGTTTGGCATTCGAAATTTTTTGAATCCCGACACGTTAACGAACTTTGGACACTGCCTGTTTCACACTGCTGCGTCGTGTCAACTTTTCGTTCCTCGTTATTCGTCTCCGAACGACTCGTGGACTCCGAACAAGCTTTTCCCGTGAAGGTTAACGCCGTTGACAGTTTCGTATTTTCGTCGGACGACGGCAGGCCTTTTGGTCGTTTTGAAAAAAAAAAACAAAAAAAAACAAAAAAAAACCCATCCACACTTTCCCGACACTTTTGTACGCGCAACACGAGTACAATCTTTGTAGGTCCTCTTAACGAACACACGTAAACTCCCGGACCAGAGACACGTTTCTTCAAACGACAGCGATATTATTTAGAACGACGTGTCGTACGGACGCCGTAACAAAGTTAAAAAAAAAAAACCACAAGGAGCACCGTGATACGAACGATTCGGGATTATCGCGCAAGGACGTCGTTCGAAGAGGAAAGAAAAAAATAAACAGTGTCCTTTTTTTTCACAAAAACCCGTGCAACACCGAATCGTCTGTCTTCCTCGCGAAGTACAACCAGGAACCACCGTGACAACGGATACGGAGAGACGACGGATCCTTCCTTCCTTATCCTCCTGTGATCCAGGCCGTGTCGCTGGATCAACTCGTGCTGGTTGTGTCGGATGCTGCTGGCGTGGACCAGCGATGTTGGTCCAGCATGGGTCGTATCTCTGAGTGGACTGTGCCGGACGTGCGCCTAGTCGTGGCGTTCGGGACCTGGTGTCGGGCACTGCGCTCACTTCGGACGCGTTCGGTTCACCTCGGCAGGCCGGACACCCCACACGTCGTGGGGTAGTTTTCACCCCCGGGGTGGGGGTAACGTCTGCAAGGGAGAGAATTTTCGGGGGAGTCCCCGTACCACGTTCACTGGGGGGATGAAACCTTCTCCGTCGAAAAGGGAGGCTAGTGGCATGGACGCTGATCGTGCATCGGTAGTGGTGGAAAGATACGGCGGACGTGTTGGTGGGCTCTGTGGCTATCACGTACGTGGCCCGGAGGCTTTGGTGTTTGTGTGGCATGGGCTAAGGGGGGGGTAAGGGGTGGTAAGGGGCACGTGGGGAGGGGGGGAATCGTGAGGGTGGACGAGGAGCAACGTGCACGGGCTGAGCGCGGGTGCGACTGAGAGGGAGATAGCGATTGGTGCTCGATGGTGGGGGGCGACGAGAGGAGACGAGGGGAGGGCGCGGCGACGGCACGGGGTGGGGGGAGGATCAGGGAACGAGGAGAAGAGGATGAGGCGGTAGGAGTGGGGGGGTCTCGGGAGGACTTTGTAAACGCTTGGAGGGAATAGGAGACACTCGCGGGATCTGGATGGACTCTACTTGCTTTTCGGAGTTTACTACCCTGTAGTGGTACGTTTTACTTTTTCTTTTTTTTTTTTCCGAAGCGGCTGGGGCGGCAACGAAGCTGGTACTTTTGAATTTTACTTCGACGTCGACAGTCGCCGCTACGTGGATTACGAACCCGCTCGGACGATTTTTCGGGGTAATTAATGCGCGCTCGAGTTATGCCGTCGTGACGTCCGCAGATGCTTCCACACGTACAATATTTATAGATTGGTACACTGTAATTGAGCGTCACATGACTCTTTTTTTTTTTTCTGTTTGCTTTATCGACTGTTTGATTTGAGTCTTGCTGGCGCACTTGGCCAGACCGACGTTTACTCGTCGGATTAATGCGAACGAACTTTTTTTTTCTTCTTCTTGCTTGCTCCGGGATGGACTGCTGTAATTGTTTGGTCTTTTGTGACGGTGAAGTTTTTTTTTTTTTTTTGGAAAATTTACCGTCGCGTAATACGTGCTTCAGTCGGTTGACTTTGTGCGATAAGGGTTCGATGTAAATTTTGAAAATTTTTTGTTAATTAATTGGCGTTTTTGAATTTTTTTATCGCTGTACCATATATGACCTTCTTTAGCGGGATCTCTGTCTGGGCCCGTAAGGCCCAAAATGGATGGAGAGGCTAGAAATATTTTTCCCAGACTCGTGGGACCTTTCTCGGTGTCTGAAGTGACTTTTAACAATCCTTGAAAAATTATCTCTTGCGGTCTGCTCTCTGCCACGCTCTATAACTTGAACGTCTTTAGGTATAGCCTGGACAGTGTATCCCGGACCTGTCCAATATCTTCAACGGCCAATCTTCTTCTTCTTCTTCTTCTTCTTCTTCTTCTTCCTCCTCCTCCTCTTCTTATTCCGAGCCATTTAAGGCCCAGGAAAAGTCGAACCTTTCGGGAGCCTCTTCCAGTCTATACGGAAAACAGGGAATTGGCCTTCGGGATCTATTTGTCTCACGATACGATCTTTTCTCGCGACGGGATCGAACTTTCCAATCGGTTTTGCAATTATTCCAGACGCTGCTCACCTGACGCTTCGCTTAGCCCAGTTTCACCATATATATCACGGACAAAATGACACGAACGGATATCAACAAAGCAATTAATAATCGGTCGTAAGAAATAAATACAGATACGTGTCATTTAATCTTATCGTTACGAATTCATCGATTTACCTAATTCAAGAAAAATTCAACGAACCCCCTACCAATCCGCACTCAACAAGGTCTGAGCAGGAATGAATCGAATTTTGAAAAAAAAATTCACCGTTACTACATGCCTAAAATATATCCAATAAATTTTATATCAAAGAACCAAATTTTTATCCTCAAAATTAATTCGAGTGCAAAACGCTTGGCTTAAAAATACGTCAAATTTGGATTTTGACTAACTGTCAGTTTTTTTTTTAATTTTTAACAATTTTTCCATTTCTCGACAATCTCAAAAAAAAAACACCATCGTTTTTCCGACAAAACTTCATTATATATATGTATACAAAATTTTCAGTAACCAATCGAATCCAAAAACGTCACATCCAAAACTCGAACGCGTCCCAAAGGCAAGATGCATGTAACCAAGGGGGGTGCTCTCCCCCAAATTTGGAGTCATCCTCCGTCTCTCCGCGTTAATTCCGGACACCCGTTATAGGGAGACAAACGTCCAAAGGGTGAAAAAAACTAAGCGTGGACCATCTTGGTGACGATGCCCTCGCCAGCATCTCCCCTGCCCTAACAACGCATCCTGTTCGGGGTTTTAAAGATTATTTTTACTTCGGGGCAAAAAAGATCTGTCTGGCGACTCCGAGACGAGCACATGTGTGCGACGCGGTGCGTTGCGGCGCATTGCGTCGTCTTCACCAGCGTCCAGCGAGCGTCGACCGTAACGTCGTGGGAGTTTATCAACTGTTACTTCTTGGGGGTACCAGCACGATAAAATCAAATATTACAGGCCGACTTTATTTTCGGGCATGGGCTCCCATCGTGCTGCCACCGAAGAAAATTAACCCAACCTGACCTGTCTGGAAAAAATTAATTCTCGAATTCAAACGGTCCATTGCCCAGTCTTTCCTCGCGCTCTTTATGTTGGTAAGACTGGTCACTCTTCTTCGCTCATCGGCATCTTTACCAAACGCTCAAAATGTCGATTCGGAAGGTCGAATACGTAAAGGTTGATTAGCTCGAGTCACTACGTGAGTCGTGAGGCAACTGACGTCTGGTCCGTTTACTGATTTCATGCGATATATGTATATAGTACACACTGTATAATATATAAAAAATAATAATACGGTGAATAATAAAAGACGAGGGAGGAATAAATATTTTAATTAGAGCGAATAGGGGTATTTTTGTAATTTTTTTTCAATAAAAAATTAATTTTGACTCTGGCGGTGAGTCGCGGAATTTCTTTCTTCATTTCCTAGACATTACACGAGTACGGTACCGAGTGCATCGCACGCATGGGAAATGCCTATGGAGCGGTGAGAAAGTTTGAGGTTAGGAAAATGAAAAAAAAAAAAAAAATTGAACTGTCCGTTCGTGGCTACGCCTATGCAGCATGTGTGCTCGCGAAGAGACAGATACCAAATATAACCAGAGACAGACCCCTTGCCAAGGGTGTTTAGAAATTTGGACCTTCCTCAGCGTAAGGGTTGAGACCGTGATCCTGTGTCCTTGGATAGTCAAACGCTCTTACGGAATCTCGTTATCCTTTTCTCGATTCTTTTTTGGGTCTCGAAATCGGACATTTTTGGGACTTCCGAAAGGACGCGTGAGACCCAAAAAAAATAATATTTTATTCGGTGCATCGATTATCTTGCAGGATATAACTATTAATGATTAAGAGATCTATAAATTAAATTCAAGCAGGTTCAGTTCTCACTGGGATTAATTTAATCCGCATTCCCATTTGGGTCCTTCTGGTTTTCACGCAAAGGATCCACTCGGCGGCCGTCCGACATTTTTTCCCATGTCCATTTTTGCATAAAAAAATTCTCACCGTCATACTTTCGCACGACCCCTTGCGGGTCCCTAGGGAATAAAAAAATATGATTCCTGGGGGTTACCTCGTGCACCGTATAGGTGCGTGCTAGGTGGATTCTAAGACCCGTGGCGTACAGGCCGCGTGAGTACCCGGTGGGACCCGTGGGTTTTTTTTATGGGGCCCTTGCATCAAGAGAGGGGCAAGGGAGAGGGGAGGTAACGGGCTCCCCGGAGAGGGGATACGCACGCACCGGAACTTCCAGACGTAAACGGAAACACCTTGTATAAAAAAAAGAGAAATAAAAAAAAAGAGAGCTTACGGTACCCCAAGTGGCACAGATTCTCTTGGCGGAGCAGCGGAAGGCCGAGGGCGGGTGAAAAAAATTATTTAGAAAAAAAACTAAAACTTGAAATACTGCTAGGTTGTTAGCTCGCTCACTGCCCCGAGGGTTGTTTACCCTCGTAAGTTTAACGTGAGGTTTGGGTTTCCCCTGATTATTGAAAAAATCGCTGTCGCGTCGGAAAACGTGAGAAAATTCAAAAATATTATAACGGACCAGGGGTGGAGATTTTTTTTTAATTTTCTAAAAAATTCTTTTTCACTTATCGATTGGCCAAAAAATTATCCGCCGTTGCTACCGATTCGAAATCGATTCCGATCGATACCCCAGGCATTCGGCTTATCTTGCTCTATCTTCACCGGGGTAAGAGTCTCCCCTTTCATTCCTCAAGGATTTCATTCAAGTTCTTCGGGAAGGTCGACCTACGCATTATTGTAGTATGGCCGAGATCTTAAATCGGGGGGGGGGGGGGGGTAGAGGGGGTTAAGCCGTTACCCCCTGAATGCAAGACCTCGTGGGTCTTATGGGGCCCCATACTCGTCGTCTCTCTTTTTCTCTCTGGGCTGCGTCAGCATCGCCACCACCCTGGGCATCATCTTAGGCCGCCCCTTCCGCAGCGGCAGATGGCCGGCTAAGGGGTAAGAAAAAAAATGGAAAAAGGGAGATGAAAAAAAAGAGACGGTTTATAAAAAGCGATTGAAAAACGGTACCGGGGGTAACAGGGTGATCCTTGGCGGACCACGTGTGTTCTTAAATTCGTGAGAGACCATCCTGGAGGATGGACCGCGGTGCGGAGCGAGGAAAGCATTTCTTGGGACCTTTGATCGAATTTCGGGCATTGTCCTTTGGGACTTTTTTTTTTTATCAGGCCCAATCTCCAGGGGAATTCCAATGTCCACCGGATGAAATTTTGAATTTCGCGAGAAAAATTTTTGTCGATGTATCTCGTGTGGGGGTAGTTTTTTTATTGGTACTTAAGGGTGGTTTTTTTTATTTGGATAGGGGTGGGGGATTATTGGGCCGATATAGGGGGTTGGTCGGTTTACTTGGGTGGGAATATTTATTTGATTAATATTAAGGCCCAATTCACTTATCCAGTGTTTGGGGTTCGGAAATAATTTTCTCTTTGTTATCTCGTCGGCAGCACCTTTTCGCGTAACTGTAAAGACGCCTTCGCCTACGACTATCCTGGATCTAGGATGACCCGGGGATGGATCCAGGTAGAAAAATCGAAATTCATAAAAAAGAAAAAGAAAAAGCGAAGAGGATACCGTCTCAGGACGCAGACCAGCTGACCAACCGTGGGAAGTCGTGATCCTGGCCCTTTTCTTCCAAGGGATTCGAGAAAATTGCTTTTAAATTGGCGAACCCTTATACCCCGTGGAAGCACTGGACAGGTATCAGTCACTGGTCCATTTCCGGGACCCGTGAAATTATCTCATTATATCTTGTGCTTCCGTTGATATGCGATAATGAAGCGAGTATTAATTTTTAAAATAGAAATTTTTTTGTATTTTCGAAAAATATATTCGAAATTTGATTTATCTTTTTTTTTTTCATGTAAGACCTGTTGATAATTTTGAAAATTATTTTACCCATTCACGGTAATTTTATTTCAAATTTTTTTGATTGTTTGTAACGTTTCTTTGGGTTGTCGTTCGTGGGTTCAAAATTAAAAAAAAAAATAATTGCTACTTCCTACCTGCTTATCAGTGCCGAGAGAATCGAGAGTTTTATCGTCGGACATTACGAAGGGAAGCAATGCATTTTTCGCCAGTTTAAAAATAGGTGGACGCTACCGCGAACTGGCCAGGGGTCAGTAACACTCCGCGCTGGCAAAAATAGCTGGTAAAACGGAAAAATAATTTTGCCCGAGGAGAGAAATTTAAAATATGCGACGGCCTCTGCGCGATCTATCTTTGCGTCCATTTCTTTCTTTGGTCCATTATCGAAAATATTTTTGTGCGCGATCCGGTAGCAAGATTCGGCAGTGGTCCAGCGTCCATAAAATCCGATCCGTAAGAATTTCTTAGTAATCCGTAGTAAAGCAAAGTACACAATACGTGGATATACAGTGTGTACGAAATTTTTGAATTTTTCACTTACACCAACACACCTACGAAATCTTTTCGATTTTCAACCTAAAGACGTATCTGCATTGAAAATCTAACCGCGCGAAAGAAATCCAAAAAAAAAGATGCCCTTTTTCCCTTTTCCTTTTTCTACTTACCAGAAGACACGTTGCCGCTATCCTTTTCTACCTCTGTAATTTTTCGAGCCCCAAAATCGAAAATCGTCCTCGGTTACGCGGTCCGAATCTGCAGAGTCAGTTCTGGCAGATTTTTCACGGTACCGATCTTTTGTCAAGGGCGCTGCCCGCTTGTCATATTTGCCTATGATGAACGATTTTACCAAAAGGACGCAACAACAAACAGATTTTCGGGGATGACGAACGCATTTCATTCATGTCCATCTTGTGCAATGCATTTCGCCGATTCTCTTGATTATGACCGGTTGGCTTGTTACCGATCGATTTTGCAAAATCGTGCGAAAATCCAGTGGTATTTCGAAAATAGAACAAAAATCGATATCCCAGTCAAAATTATAAAAATCAACATAAATTATACAAAAAGTCCGAAAAAATTTTCAAAATTAAATTTATAAATTTTGTTCCCTTCCGACGTCCGTTGCACCAGCGTCGACTAGATAAAGAAACGGAACGAGAGAAAGAATAAAGTAAAAGATGTAAAAAAAAAACAAGTTGACTTTCCACGTAGCGACGTCCGTCGCCCCAGGCGTCCCGGATGTATCAGGAGCAGATTCTGACAAATCGCCCAAGATAAATTTGGAGATTTCAAGTCCGATGGGTCCCCCCGTGAAAAAAGCCAGTCGAGCATGTGCCCCCGTATTGGGCCTTAAAGCCTCGCGGCAGTTAATCGTTTTACAAGGCCCAGTCCGTATACGCGTGAGTATTTCTAACCCGAGGGCCTTACGGCGTGGACCCAGACGTCGACCCAAGGAAACCACGTGAACCTTGCGAAATTTTCGTTTACACAGCCGCGCGCAACGCTCTGCCAGCTTTGCGCCCGTATCAAAACTTTAATTGAATTTTCGACCGAAGCCAAGGAGAAGAGATTAGGATCTCCCTTATAGGGCAGAGATCGCCTTCTGGTCCAGATCCTTCTTCTCAACCATTACCTTCGACATCCTTAACCACATTTCCCACTCTAAAGACCGTACCAAATTTTTTTTTTTCACCTAAATTCCCTCTTTTCACTATTTCGAATTATCTCAAATTTGACTATAACTTTTTTCTCATTTTTGATAACAGCCAATTTTCATTATCATTATTCCACAATATAGTCTATGCACGACTAGTTACGACGGATACTGAATTACTCAGTTCCAAAGGTCACCACTGATACGGTGACCTTCTTTACCAGAAACCTACATTTATATTTGCATAATTGACACTCTGCTATACCTATCCCGTGACTCCTCTGTTCATGAGGGTTAGATCGAATGTATCTTGTCGCTCCTCACCTGTCCCACGCGATGCGGGTCCTCGTGGTGCAACTGACCATAGGTACAGTCTAGGTTAAAAAAAAAAAAGGGGAAAAAATGCTGAAATCACGGAAAACTATCCAGGGAATTCACAAGCTTGCATTATTACGTATCCAGGGCAGATATACATATGTATACTGTATCGAGGAAAAATTGATACACCGATCGACCTCATACGTCTTAAGAATTATACAGGTCGTTTCTAAACAGAACGTACCTGTCCACCTTACGTACCGAATAAACTATTTTCTCACTGGACAATAGAGACTATTCAATCGGTCGTCAAATGACTCGGACTCCTAACCACGAAATTGCAAGCCCATGACTTTCTCCATTCTTTCAAATCGGCCCACGGACACCGTACGGATAGTTAAAAAATACAGTGCGTTTCAAAAAGTGAAAGTTTTTTTTTTTTTTTATATATCCGTTGTACATAAAATTTTTTTGCGGTATAAAATTTTGAATCTTTAGTAGGATGGATTTGCAAGCAACGTGAACGTGAAAAAAAGAAAGATGGACGAAAATGTCGATCGCGTATTCAAAATTGCCGCCGTGGCACGAGCGACCGCGAGTACAAACCTATCAGAAAATTGAATCGCGAGTTATCCTTGCTCTCTTTTGGTTCGTACGGTTTTTCGTCTTTCTTTTCTCGTCCACTCTTTTTTTTCTTCTCTTTCCTGTTACCAGCCAGGACTGTACACTGCCCGCATGTCGGCGCAGTGACATAGGTGCGGTGAGGCCCAGAATACGTTCCGTGCGTCTCTCGGCTGCCCTGGGCCCGTGTGCTAGAAACCCCACAATGGGACACATGTCAAAACAATAGGCACACAGGTGTATTCGAAGGTAAGGAGAATCGCCGGTTGCGTCGGTGACTGTACACCACCATTTTTTTTTTTATTCCACTTTGGTATCTTTTCATTATCATTATTGCTATTTTCATTTCGCTTTCCTGCTCGTTGACTCGCGAAAATTTGCTTTGTGTCTGCATCGCTTTTTGGCGCCTAAAAGCTTCACGGCCGACTAACGAATATACTTTTGTTCCAATGTCGCTCTCGTGTGGACTCACTCTTCTATGGTTGGCAGCGACTTTTTGTACTACCGGATGTGAATTGTGTCTCACGGATACGTCATTTCGGATGGCACGTCATCGAGTACCATATAGGTACACTGAAATTTTGAATTTAAAAAACTGGAGTATTTTTTTTTCATTCCCTTACGACTTTAGTCCAGAGATACGTAGTAAAATCCATATAAAAAAAAATCTTCGAAAAAAAAGAACCGCCAATACCCAAACCATTCCACCTACCCATACTCCCCAGCAATCGATCACCTTTAAAAATCTAAAATTTCTAAAAATCAAAAAAAAAAAAGGTCAACCAACCCTTAACCCTCCCACAAAAATATTCCCCAAAATAATTTTCGTCACGTACCCTCTGATCCCGATGGACCAATCACCCCCCAAAAGAACAACCCTTCCTCCTTAACCCCCATACAAAATTTCAGTCCCAGCCCGAATAAGCCAATAAAACTATCAGAGATTAAACGTTACCAAGGAATACCGAGTTCTCTCCGGTTCGACATAAGCCGACTACCATACAGTACATAGGTAGACACAAGCGCCTATAGCCAACGTACCTACGTAACCTACGTAACGTCCAGGTACACCTATGGCACGTATGTACCTACAATCTACAGGGTCGTTCAAATATAATACCCGGAGGTTCTCGGAGTTTTGTGACTCGTCGCGAAGAATCGGTACGTTCCCGTAGAGAAGAAAAGGAAGGAGTACGTAGGGGAATATCTTTTAAAGAGAGAAAGAGAGGGGGTGGAGGGGAAGCAGCGTATACGGTACCCACACAACGCACGCGTTGCACCGTACACGTCGGAAGAGGTGGAGGGACGGGGGGAGGCTTCAGACCAAGTGGAGGCAGCATATATAAGAAGGGGGTCCAGGAGGGGGAGAAAAATGACAATCATCGTCATTTTAATAATATGCAAAGGTATAGTCGACTTCCACGCCGGGCAAGTGTGGCCACAATGGCGTTATATAATGACAAAGACACGCCGGGGTCGGGCTGTACCTTTCGCTCGACAAAAGGCGCGGCGTAGGGTCATCCTACCGGACCGGATGATGTTTTGTCCAGCTCTGGACAAATGTCACCGATAATGTCTTAAGACGCCCATAAGTCAAAATACAGTTCGGTACTGGGTGCCCGGGTAGTGCGTTACACGAGAAGGCACCTTGCTCCGCGTGGAAATTGTTACGGGTTGCTGGGGGCAGGGGGGACTTGATTTTTTATTTAATTAAAATTTGGTGCACTTTTTTTTTTGGGGGGAATTTTTTTTGACTTTCATTTTGAAGAAATGGGTACGCGTCTCTGTGGGCCATGCCGAGTTATACGCTGACTTGGCTCTTTGACGAAATTGACAAAAGGTCGGTACCGCCTTGTGGGAGAGTCTCGTGTCGTTATGCAAAATTATGGTTTGACTTTTTTTTTTCACTACTATTATTTCTATCGGTTTTTGTTGTCTTTTTTTTTTTTTGGTCGGATGGATGAATGTGGCAATCCTAAACGTCGATTCACACCCACGTTCACGGAATGCACGAGGATGCTGGTTGGGTCTTACACGAGTGTTGGGACTGCTCGGTGGAATTTCTGTAATGGAAATCGGCATTAGTCGTATAATCTTCTGCAGAGTCGAGACGTCCGACGGTCAAGATTGATAGATCGGAGAATTGTGAAAGCATACGGGGGTATTATATTCTCTGGAGTGTGTTTGGGATTCGCGATGGTATTTGCGAAAAATTTTTTTTACATGGAGTGTACTTTGCAGGTCGTGTGTATGATTAAAAAATTTGGGAATAATTTTGGCGATTTTTTTAAATGAGAAATTTTGAAAAAAATTTAACGGCACCTTGCGGGATTTGACGTTTCTTAATGGCACGAGGGACTGTCAAAAATTTATGTAAATTAGTTCGGGCGAAAATCATGATCGTGTAGTTTTTTTTTTTTTTTTTGTTCGATTTATAACAGGACTCGTGGGTCCTAATTGTAAGTCCCAATGGGAGATGGTGGTCCCAAAAAAAAAAAATTAATAAAAATTTGTCGCTCGTACGAAAATATCGGTCAGTCAACGAGCCGTGCTGCAGCGTCGACTTTGTAACCTGCTTAAAAATTCGGGCAATAGTTCTTCGGCGCGGATAACATTTAAATGTATGTATTCATACGCTCGTGTATTGCTTTGACGAGAGGTGTGGTCAAAATTATTCAAACTGACCCGGACTCCTTTTTCTTCTCTCTCTCTCTCTCTCTCTCTCTCTCTCTTTTTTTTTATTATTATTATTCCTCTCGGTCCGGGACACTTTCTAGCCCCGCACGTCGCTCTACACCCACGTGGGAGACTCTTTTTTAATTTAATAAACGGGGTTGCCGCCGCCATTTTATTTATACCGCGAATTCACATTCCACGAAATACCCTTGGTCGATGTCCGATTAATGAAAAAGTATCAGAAAAGCAAGGATTTGCAGAAAAATTGAATTTTCTTCGAAATTTCATTGATATCCAATTAATCAAGATTTATCATTTGATTGTCAAAGTTCCAAGAAATTTTTGTTTGATAAATTTTTTTTATTTCTATTCCTTCGATCAAAATCATCTCGATTCGATTTTAATTCGAATCCTGCTTTCCGATACAATTATCAAGAGTGAAGAAACAAAAAAAAGCGTAAAAGGAACTCGAGAAAATTTGGACCACATATCATTGGGATGCTGGGACAGAAGCCACGTCCTCTATGCCTAGGCATGTTCCCGAGGTAGCCGACTATGACATATGGGTAGCGCAAAAACCGCCAATGCTGATCGATTGGCTACGGTAACCACCCTTAGAGACACCCCACTGCTACCCCTCGTTGCGTTAACCATATCTTGAGCCACGGACGAGGCGAGTATAGCTATGTATAATCTATTACGAAAAAAGGCGGCAATTTTGAATCCCAATATTGAAACGACCTAACAAGATTACAATAGATTTATAGATCTTACCTATACCCTGGATCTATCAGCACCGCGGTTAAAAATTTTTCTTATAGATCTTCACCGAGATCCATATAGTATATATATCCGAAGATCCGCCTAACCGATATCTCGATCTCTCGGAAGACTTCGTACCGGTACGAAGCTTTAATGCCGATCTTTCTCTTCTCGTAGATCCTTCCACCTCGTGACCGTACAATCGATCCAAATGGACATCGATCTATCGAATATTATTTTTCTGAAATCCTTAAAGTTCATTCGATTAATTTTGAAGGTATCGATAAAACTTTTGCTGTATATCGATTTTACACAGGAATCGATATATCGATTATTGGATATCTATTTCATATTCTATTGTATATATATGTATATCGAATAGGCTTTTAAATCGGCATGTTTAAGAGGCTGCGACATACGGGACACATATATATATATATATAATGTTCGTGAGCTCTCTAGCGTATGCTCTCGATATAGGGCAACTGTAGTCTCACGGTTTCTGCACTATTCATCTGCATACTGGAGTCTGACGCTCTTTTTACGCGTCCAAACTCTCGCGGCGCTCTCGATTAGATTTATTAGAATAATTAAAACATCGTACGATGCCGAGACGTGATTTAGAATTTTTTTGAACAGCGGGTGGGACGAGGATTGAGAAGGGAGGGGATTTAAAAAGGGTTAAAAACAGATATTACGTAATTAGTTAATGATCGTCGACGCATTTAGGTAGGAATTATTTTTAAAAAAATGTTTTGGATTTTTGCAAAATATCGTTTTGAGTCGAAAAAAAAGATTTTTCGTCACCATGACGCAGACGCGGCTCCAGAAGATCCACTTAACAGGAGAATAATAGAAGTAGGAAGCCAAGGAACGGCCAGGCTGAACGAACCGCGACGTCGGTGGATGATAAAAAAATTGGCAAAGCACATTACGCGAAATGACAATGTTTAATGAAAATTGCCATTACCATTGTTACACGTCTCGGTGAGTTCGAGCGACTCGAACGTTGGCGATTGTCGCGTCGCCGTAGCGGCTATCGCTCGCCTCGTGTAAACTTGCCCGGTTAAATCGTGACGCGGCAAAGCGGTATTCAGATTGCGCTCTTAGCGGTTTCGCGAATTTTTTTTCGCGACGGGGATTTCTGTAACCACTGGTCAGAAAACAGAAGCTCGGATGAGGTCTCTGAGCGTGGATACAGAGTGGACTTATTTTTTGGGTAAATCTGTACTCTTAGCACCTTGTACTGTCGATACTGTACATACCGATTTTCAACGTTAAATCGTTATCGTGGCCTATCTCAATTTTTTAATCTACAATCCAATTCCATCATCCGACTCGCCGAAAAGGATCGGCTAACCACTAAGGTAGGTGAGTGCATCGGTTAGATCGGTATCACAATACGGATGTATCATACGTCACGAGGTCTAAGAATGCCAGCATATAAGCAACTCTCGACTCCGGCAGCCTCTCTCCAGAAACAGTAGTGGAGATCGGTAAGAATTTCGAAGAAATCGATTTTTCAAAATTATCCCAGCCGTCGTACTCTACCTCGGTACGTATAGAATCAATGCCGATCGTACCGATCTTTTTTACGATAAGAAGATCGGTAATATTTTTTTGAACCGATTTTTTCAAAAAAAAAAAAAATTCGAATTTCCCGCCATAAATCTAAAAAAAAATCCACTCTCATTCGTAGCCACTGTTTGACCTCTCGTTACGGTAACTAAATCTTTCTCGATCTCGTACAGAGATGCATCTAAACTCCGGGCCCCGAACTAACGGCTACGTATACATAAGATCCAAGCAGCCAACTTAAATCCAAGTCTAAGTCAGCCAAGGCAGAGACTCTACGTACACCGGAGGAACGCTGCCCGATCTAAGCAAAGTGAAAGTTAGATGTGTGGGCACGGGATGCGCACGAATTCATTTTTTCGGCCTCACTGCGAATTTTTTCAACCGGCAGTTCCCATGTACCTAACCTATATGGCCGGCAGTCGCGATCTCATATACCTACCTCTGTCTCTATATTCCATGCCGTATAGTCGCCATACCTACATACGTACATGCAGTATGTACTCCCGTAGCCTGGCTCCGTGACTTATCGACTTTGTGCCTCTGACGTGTCGTGTACACGGCCGCCGAACCGATTCGAAATGATAGGAAATCGAACGGAACCCGTGGGATTGGGAGCGCGAATTTTTGAAATTTTTTTTTTTTCAAACGCGCGCATAAAAATTGTTTCATTATGATTTCCGTGGACGGTCGATACCGAT
Organism: Trachelus iudaicus; assembly: GCA_030142595.1. Taxonomy (NCBI): domain Eukaryota; kingdom Metazoa; phylum Arthropoda; class Insecta; order Hymenoptera; family Cephidae; genus Trachelus; species Trachelus iudaicus. The sequence continues at coordinate 3,048,780 of JARQTH010000323.1, read as the reverse complement.
AAGAGGGATAATTATGATTTTTGGATTTTACGGTACGAAAAATTTCTGACTTCGCGCACTTGAGGCTTTGTCCTTTTTGGCCACGTTTTGGGGACACGACCAGGGGCGGCGGGACTTTAGCGGGAAACAATGTAAGAGGGTGTGAGAGTATCGATCTGTATAGGGAAACAATGCTTCCCGGACAAGCTAACAAATGATTTCTGTCTTATCGGGAAACGGGGAAGAATTGTTTTCGCGTTTACGGTCAGTTTTCCTCATTCGCGATAATCATTTTTCTAAGGTTCCACAATACCTCTTTACCTGATTCTATTCTTTTGTATATAGATTGTCCCGGTATATATACACGTTATATATATATATATATATATACATAGAAAAATCGGTATTACACGACTTCGCTCCATTCCTATAACGTACAGTTATCCGTCCACGTGGCTGGCCATTAACCGTTAATGATTCCAAGTCAATTAGTTGGTTTAACTAGCTGATTACAATAACGCGATTCCACACGGGTATACGTTCTGGATCATTGTCATTATGTGGAGATACGTTTCATAGTTGATAATTAAGCTCACGAATGACTACAAGCAGTTCACAGTACAGATCAAAATGGCGGGCGAGAAAATATTTGTAAAAAAAAAAAAAATGATAAAATTTGGTGTAAAAAATTTTTTTACGTAATTCTAGTCAAAAAAGAAAAAATTACTGTCCAGTCTTTGCGATAGCTTTACGACCTCAGGTTTGGGCCTTATCGTTGTGTAAACTGTGAATGGGGGGGGGGGTCGGGAAGGGGGGGGGGTGTAAAAAAAAGAATGGATGGACGTTGTGGCGAAAGATGAAATGCTGCACTGTCCACTGGCCCACCTGTGCCCTTATCTTGACAAACAGACCGTATCCGCCGTGTGGATACGGCATTAAGGCTGGTTCATAGGTTATGGTTATTTCTTAAGGTTGAATCGACCTCAGGAATTTACTGAAGCTGCTCGACGGTCCTGAATTGATCGTAACGCGTCTTCGCGGTGGACGAGCGGAGGCGCCTAAGCATTTAGGAATCTTCGCGAAGGAGAAAGGATCATTCTCATGGAGCGACTATCGGCCGTGCCAGTTGGCTATCCGTGCGCTATAGGATAGTCAGGAGAAAGGGAATCGTTCCTGTAGGAGCAGTTAGGACGGGTCCCCGTTGCGGGGGGAAAAAATAATAAATCCAGGATTCTTCGGAGGGAATACAGGGTCAATTGATACGTAAGGATAAATACCGATCCGTGAACCGGGGGGGTCAGGAGTTCGAATCCATGACCTTTTTCAAAATTTTTTTTTTTTGAAGAAAACTTTGAGTCCCACTCTAAGCTGGCCTGTGACAAATTACGGATCGTTTCACGCCTATAATATGCCTTCTCACGTCGAAAACTTAGCAGATCCACAGTAAGAAGAGGCTTCGGCCGGTTTTCAGCGAGCGACAAAAGGCGCCTTAAGTCCCGGACAGTCCGTGGCAGGAATAATGCCATCCAGGATTAGGATACTGGACCACCCATCGGACGGTACGAAAAAAGAAAGGAATGAAAATTGCGTAAAATCGGCGAAGATGTTCTCCACCGTTTTTTTTTTTATTCATATCAAAATTTATTTCCGGGGTCAAGAAGAAATACAAAATTTTTTTTATCCTATCCACGTACGTAATAAAAAATGAACAAAATTTTATTTCATTAACGGTACTTCAGACTCGAGATCGTCTATGGTCCAATCCAATCTGGATAAAAGTTTCCCATGGACCTAACTGTTCCGTGCACCCGATGTTTGAGGAGATCGCATTTCGATTGAGAATCAACAACCAGACGTTATAGAGAGTCGAACAAGGACGCCGGATACCGAATAGTGGATCATACAGGAATAATGAGAGAGAGAGGAAACATTTTTTTTTCACCGGGCTACCTCAAGAAGATAGAGAAAAAAAAGTGCGTCTACCCTAACGGATTTTGGGGTGGAAAGAGTAGTGGGGGGGGGGGGGAAAGACCCAAACTTAAAAAGGGGCCTGGCACTAGACACTGGCTAAAGAGAAAAAAAGAAAAAGGAAAAAAAAAGGGGAGGACTATAGCTGTTCCGTTCTCTATTTCCTGCTTGGCCAAAGTTCCTCTCACCTCCCTTACCCCCCTGCCCCCCCCCCCTCTTGGTTTGTTCATCTTCTTCGGGACCCACGAGGCGCCCCACCCCGACCCCTCTTATCTTTACGATATTTGCAAGCATTATCTGACTGCACACACGGCCAGGGATTTCTAGCGGCCGACTGGCTGGTTCCATTCTGGCCACAACAGTCTGTTTTATCTCTGAAGAATTAATCTCGGACGTCGCGACGCTGCCCAAAAAAATTTAATAGCGAGAGTCGCGGCTATTGCGCGAGAGTAAAAAAAAAATGGAATGATAGAAACTTTGAATTTTCAAAATGATAAATTTTGACTGTTTAAGCTGGTTACGAATTGCTTCGTTTATTATTTTCAAAATTATTTTCATTTTTTTTTTTTTTTTTTTCAAAACAATCGGTCCACAAAAGAACGCCTGACGAACACGATAAGCCCTTTTTCAATATTGAGAGAATAAGCATTTCATGAGGGCTGTCCACTGCAGACTGATTACACGCGCTGATTAACCTCAAACGAATCGTATCGTCCAGTCGGTGATTTTAGAAAACAAAATTTACCCCATCCCTTCCCCAATTTCCTTTATACGAATACTTTTCCCCTCCGATTAACCCTTTACGCTGATCACTCGTACGGAAGTTCCTTGTAACTTCGATAGAGTACGAAACGCCCTGTGTCTATTTCCTATAGCGCATCCTTATATGGGTTTCATATACGTAATCAACTATAGGATGTACGTTGGGTAACTGTGCTGAGATAAAAAAAATTTTGCAAAAAAATTTGCAATAAAAAGTAACTACCTACTCAAAAGTTCGATTCCTACCGGTACAGTCATACGGTCGCGAAGATGCACTCGCGGTAAGTAGGCAGGGCCTGTTTCCCATAGCATCGGAACTTTCTCTGTGATGTCGTATGTGGTTTTTTAAGAGGGTGTTAGCATAGGTCAAGTCAGCCGAGGTCACGAGTGTCCCTAATGGAGCGTAAGATAAGAGTCGGGCACAAAGCAATCTGAAACGGGTTAAATCCGTACGACGTATAAACGCGTGTGAGAATATTTTGAAAATTCTTTTTTTGAGTAAAAAAAATTTTTTTTACAAAAATAAAAATATTTACCCGATATATGATACACGAAAACGTATGAAATCCTGGATACTATACCTTCCGTGAGACAGAGCACATACCTCCTATCGACGACAGGGTGGAACCCACCTTGCACAGTAGCTGGACAATTAACATTAATGAAATGGAGTGCACACCGGGTGTCTTCGTTGAAACGGAGTAAAGATGTCAGATAAGGCTATAACAGAGCATACTCAGGCGCCATGACGTTCCGGAAGCACTGGTCTTGTCGGAAGAATACATTGGACTGATTAAACCGCGTACAAAACGTACACTGGGTATATGCCTCAAAAATATATCTAAAATTTCATTTTCCCAATTAACACGAGCGTATACCCAAAAGTAATATACCGTGTACCTCACAATTAATAACGAAAAAAAAATTTTTCTACGACATCCTTAATAACGACCACCCTGTATATCCGTGTCTATGGAACGGGGTGACCGCCATAGAGACAAAGTTCTACCAAGACGTTCGGAAGCAGCTCTAGTTTGATCTCAAGTTTGGTTGAAACTTCATCGACGAGGAGGCAGCCGTAACCGCAAATTTCGCGTCCAATTCAAAACGTGCACCGTGTATAACGATTGCAAAAAAAGTTTTTTTACTTTTTCCAAAAATAAAATTTTTACCTATAACTCAATTTTTTACGCCGTTCGACCCTGCGACGATCGATCGATCGATCGATAAAATTTGGATGAACGGGTTGAAAATGGCGCAGTGCACCTGGTACCCGTTTGGCATATCGAGTCCTCCTGGTTCTCCTTTCTGCGGTGTGTGGACGCGAGGAGGATGTGAGGGCGTGAGACTCCCTGAGTGTGGGAGAGTACAAGGCGCATTGTGGAGTCAGACGCTTACACGACGCCGACGCTGCTCAGAGTCTCATTTCTCGTGTGAACTGACCACATGGGTCACGTACCTATTATCATTTCCCGGGCTAAGACGAAGGAAAGAATGAAATCTAGATCGCCGGAAGCGAGTCATAATTAACGCAGAGAGGAGAGGTAAGAAAAGCATGTTGATGGGAGAGGGGGGTGGGGGGTGGGGGAGTAAGAGAAGAGAGGGGAAACGTAACAAGGACGAATATGGTTGCAAATGAGCCTGGTTGTGTGTATATATATATATATTCCATATTAACCTGCCACCGTATGACCCGTTAAGGTCGTACAGTGACCAATATACTGGGTGTCAAATTAATAACGTGAAATACATGGAATTGCTACTGGAAACGAATAAAGGGGGTGTTGGTTTATATGGATGTAATTAAAGATTTTTGAAATTTCGTTTCGCGTATCGTTTTCAATCGTCTCACTGGGTATAGGATCAACGGCAATATCGAGAAAGAGGCAGGTCGGTTGCCGTGCGAAATAAATAGAGAGGTGAAAACTAAGTGTGTCACCGTGTACCTCGGTTCGGATCTTGATCTTCTCTCTAGCTGCTTCCAGCCGGTGAAGTTGGAAGTGAGGGCGAGGAGCGATCGTTAAGGTGCGTTCATAATTTTCGAAATAGTTCGGATATTTAATGCTTGTGGACCAGACTTGTTTTGCCCGTACGAATTTATCTCAGGCGAACCCGTACGGAGTTTAGGTAATTCTTGTTTGGCTGCATCGTAAAGGGTTGCTCACAGCGATGTGGGCCATTCGTATATATTTTGGAGGATCCTGACCGAGAGGGGTTGCAGCTGTTGTTTTGTTGCGCAAGCAACCCTGCGTCATAGGGATGCATGGGGGTGTTAGACATTCGGCTGGCAGTCCATCTAAACGTCCATCCACACGTCTGCCTACCGAAGCTTATATACACGTGTATACGGATGGATATAAGCTTGAAAGGGTTCTTGTTATGCCCCGTTCACACATGTGGAACTGAAAGCGTTCGTCATATATATATATATACATTTCATTATATTACCCATCCACCCCCTCAAAAATACATATGGCTGGATGGGATACGTCATCTTGCAGCTTGCGCAATTCATGGAACCAGTTTCTCAAATACAATCGAAAGGTTTTGGCCGAAGATTAATCGATGACCGTGTGATCTGTTTTTTTCTTTTTTTTTTTTTTTTTTTTTTAATGGTAAAGTCAAAGTCGGAAGCGCAAATAAGGGATGATATTTATAATTTTTCCGTTATCGTTCGCGGCGAACGGATTTTCTTCTCGGTTTCTCCGGCGGAGAAAAGTCGTTGGTTTCGTATGCGTCAAGTCATGACGCATTATCATGGGTATATCTTACCACATAAGGGGGTAGTTTTAGCTTCGCGGCAAGAGGCAAGGGTGGGTAAGAGGGGCTGGGTGCTGTACGAGGAAGGGTCAGACGATGGGTTTGAAAAAAAAAAAAAAAGATCGGGGGGCTGGAAAGCTATTAATATTTTTTCAGTCGCACCCCTATTTAGCATAGGGTTGAAAAAAAGGACCACTACCCCGTCCGTAATGCAACCCTTTGCAAACAGCATGAGAAAAAATGGAGGAACGATCCTCTGACACTGCGGTGGAGGGGGTAACCGACTTCCCAGTCCGGGCATGAGATCGCGTCCATCCCTGTAGATACGAATCTACCCGGTGTCGGAGTGTTTCGCGCAAAGACCGTGACAAAAAATAACCCCCTAAAAAAAATAGATCTCAAAACGTATCTCGTAACCCCCCGAAAAAAAAAATTGTCATGTAAATTCAGCGACCGTCGAATTAACGGGAGGGGGGTACAGGTGTAAGAATTTAATCAGCCATATATATATATATATATATATGCACTGTATATTCCTGACCCTTCAAAGGGGGTCAGTTTGAAAATCCACCCTTAATAATCGTTCGCCTTTTAATTTTGTTTTGCTTCGAGCATATATGTATAATTGTATATACAGTGCGTAGCTGGACTTTTGATGACGTCTTAAATCCCCTTGTCCAGGGCCTTTATCGTTGGCCAAAAACCCATTTCATCAGATTGAAGGTTAATTAATTTGAAATAATGCCATCCTTTCTGTCGGTGTCCAGATTAATTACTCCCCGTGGGGATGGGTCGTCCCGGTGCTGAGCGTCTGACAAATGTTTTTTTTTTTCGCTGAATCGCCGCCGGCGCGACGCTACCGTAATCCCAGCGTCCTTCTGCCGGTCGCGTTCCGGTCAAAAGGTTACGCGTGATTTGAGCTGTAATTAAAATTGATATATTTGGGGCAAAGAGGAGGAGGAGGAAAAAATTAATAGGAATTGTATACAGTGGAATAAATTTTTTTGGGGGTCTTTTTGAATTTGGGATAAAAATTGGATGAAATCTTTAGGCCCAATGGGACCGAATGGCTTTAACGTGTCATTACGCGGTGGCTACGTAATTTGACTATAGCAACCCCCTATTGAGTATTCATAGAGTGGTATATATGTATATATGGGATTTCCTACGAGGATCTTTTATTGGGAAAAATCTATGAAAACCTACCGGTTTGCATATGTCAGTCACATATGGTCAAATGGTCAAAAAAGGGAGGGTGGATTTTGGGATGGATATTGACCGAATACCATTTGAGTAAATGGTACAGATACATTGACACAAAAAAAAATATAATTTTCTAAAGTACAATACGGGCGTTACGTTTTTTTTGGCTGTTTTTTTTTTGTTATTTTACCTGAAAGATAGTTTTTTTAGTTTTAGTATCGAAACATGTATGCATTAAGAGGGACGATTTACGTGATTCGTATGATTTAAGGGGTGGTCAGTTTTGTTTGAAATTAAAAAATTTTGTATCCGATTGTCAAAATTACGTCGTACGTCACGCGTGAGACGATACGTGCAGACGCATAAATTCGCTCGCGTAAGCGGCTCGAATTTCACAAGTAATTTTATAACCGTAAATCGAGCTTTCAACGATCTTGGCTGAAGGGAAAAAAAAGAAGAAAAAAAATTGGAATCGTGGATACCGAAGGGACAAGAGTAGGTGCGGCGAAAGGGTTGCGCAGGGGGATAGGTGAAAGAAAGGAAAAAAAGTAAGTGAAAAAAAAGGAGAAATTTAAAAGAAAAAGAGGATAAGGGGTGGGCAAAAAGTGTGTATAAATTGTATGCAAAGAGGTGCCTGCGCCCTTAATTTAGTTAATTTAGATTTTATCCGTTAGCCAAGAAATACGTGAAAAAGTGCAACGAGAATAGGGGATGAAAAAAAGAAACGCGGGTACAGAGAGGTGAGACCGGGTAGCGGGGAAGTCCGGGTTAAGGGGTGCAGCGCGGAGACGTCGAGTGAACGAGAAGGGGTTGAAACTACCCTTGGAATTATTATATACTTATTTAAGCACTGGTTTTGCGAGGGGTCCACGAACGGGACGATTTCCTCCTTTTTTTTTCACTCTTTCTTCTGTTTTCTCCCTTTTTTGCATTTTTTTTCGGTTCGACCTTCCTCCGTGGCCTGGGACTTGTTTCTTTTTTTTTTTTTTTTTTTTTTTTCTTTCGCACAGCTTTATTATAATCGGTGTGAAATCATAACCGATCGTTATACCCCCTATAACCCCCCCCTTTTCTTCTGGCTACACCACATTGGGCAGATTCACAGACGATACGGCACGATCTTTTCCCGTGGAAAAACAATAGGGGTGCGTACTAGACTGTATATGGATAGAGTGAAAAAAAAATTTTTTTTTAATGAAAACGAGCCACAGTCACGAAAAAGCAGGGCCGCGCGCATGCGCTGGCGACGGGGTGGTTTGGGTCGTTGAAAAAAAATTTACGGTTTTAAAATCACGCGAGAAATTATTATGCGTTTGCGAACGCGTACCTCTGGCACAGGGTGAACCAGTTTTTGGAGAATGAAAAAAAATGTTTTTTTTTTGGGGATGGAAAAAATTAATCTACCTTGAAATCCACTCGAAAATGATTTTTGGGTAATTTTGGGTTTACTATCAAGATCCTGGAAGTGTCCTTGCATACGGATGCCGAATTAGCACTGCAGTAGGATAAGTGCGAATGTGACTCCGTGAATAAGGGGTGGGCCTGGGGGGGGGGGAGAGGGGGGTTGACTTTTCGTGGACATGTGCAATTTGACCTGTTGACCTCGGGGTCCGAGACCCACGCAGGGAAATATATTTTGGGGTAAAAATAATACAATTTACACATAATAGGGGAGACGAGACTCACTGGGATGCACGCGTATTCAAATATACAGAATGCAACCCCGTGCACTTTGGGGGGTTGCGCAGGGTGACCAAACAACAATGCAATACCAATCCCTATAGGTGCCTACTGTCCAATTCCGATCGATATTTGCCACGACCTATGAATACGAAACGACTCGTAACTCTGGTCACTTTGCGTCTTTTCCCTGGTGACGTCAATTTTTTCTTCCCGGTTAGAAAAAAAAAAAAAAACAACAATTTCCGTAAATGACGAAAAAAACGTGTATCTTCGGGCTCAAGGAAACTTTGAAGTTTCTCACGATTCCAAATTTGACATTCTTTCAGCTGCACATTTTTAATGCATCGAACTCGCGAGGGGTACTGTCATTTGAATGCGGAGAAATTACATTTTTTTTTTTTTTTGAAAATTCCTTCAATTTTTTTTCGCTCCCTAAAAACTAAGTTTCCAAATTTTTTTTACAATTCTCACGAATATCTTTCACTGCCGCGTACGTCGTATGCAAAATTGATTAAAGTTACCCTTCGGCACAACCCTTCTCCCCGATTACAAATCCTGTCAATTAATTTGATTTTCTTTTATCTCGTTACTAAAATTTCCATGAACCCCACAATCGAATTATCTAAAGTTTATCGATTCCGTGTAAACATTAAATACCCCGAACACCCGGTATATCTATTCCCAAGAAAAGCAACTTCAAAAATTTTACCCACTCGCCCGTGGGTCCGAGACTCTCGGAATAAGATCGTCGTCACATTAAAATAGCCTTGACATCCGTTGCAGGGGTTGGATGGCCGCGCCCAGGGCCCCTCGTTACCGGGCGACTATTTTTGTTTCAACACCCCTGAGTGTTGTGTCTAGTGTCTAGTCTCGTCCTGTAAAAGAAAAGTAGCCCTCGGCATTAGAACTCTCGTAAGTCCCGAAAGAGTGTCCTGGATAAGTCCCAAATCTCCCAGAGAAGACCCCCCCCGTTCCCGAATCAAAAAAACTTGGAAACCCGACGAGAAGAAAAAAACCTTAAAAATTGTTAATTTCATAAAATCAAAAAAAGATTCATATTAAATACTTAATAATTTGACACCCCTTAGTTATCATTAATTGCACATCTATCCAGACACTACCCACAATTCTATAGTAAAGTCCACGCGTTGTAACGCAAAGCTACGTTACAGCAAGTAAATCCAATAACGACTGGAGTAGTTTGGTGGAAAAAGTTTTGATTGACGAAAATAATTAATTAATAATCCTGGATCAATTAGCATCGAAGGTGTCGTGTCTTTTTAAAAAAGACGAACTGGCAGTCTGAAAAAATAATATCTGTCAACGATAAATAAAAAATTTATTTTTTTATCAATTTAACATCCAATCAGCTGGAGTTTATATTAATAACGAGTACAGGGTGTCCTAAAGTTTTTTTTCTTACGCCTCTACTTTCGTTTCCTCCATTCTTTCTTTCTGTTATTTCGTGTATTCTCGTCTGAAGGTATTGACCGGTGGCCCTCTTGGCACAGCTCGGTACCAAGGCCCCCTAAAGGCGCACCCGTATATGGCTATCCGTGGCTGGCACCGACTATCGAACAAACTGACCAGTAGTCACGATATCCGTGGTTCAACCCTTGGGGGTTGGTATCCTGGCAGCCCTGTACCCTCCTCCACCTGTTAGGCCTTTTCCTGATTGTGCTTCCTGACACAGGTGCAAAACTTGGTGACCGTGCCGGTTTGTGGCTGAGGTCGAAGGTCAGGGCCTACAAATATAATCGATCAAAGTACCGGTGCATATATCATTACGCTATATTAAAAGAGATCGGGTATAAATAATTTTGGAAAAATGCCAGTAAAGTGTAAGAATGAAATTTTGAATTTTTCAAAAAAGAATTCTGAACTAAGCTCAAGATGCAGTATGGGTTAAAATGGAAGAAGCTGTATCAGGAAAGTGGCTGGAGCGGTCGGACGGGAGATGCAACGCGGAGGGAACGACAGTTGCGCAAAAGGGGCGAGTCGTGCCAAGCGAGGGGTGTCTAAGGGATGAAACGAAGAAAAAAAAAAGGGTTCGTAAAAAATGATCGGGCAGGATCTAAGATATAAAAAAGATTTGTCCCCCGGCACTGGGATCCCGTATCCTTTCCTTCTTCTAGGGGTCGAGTGTGGGGAGAGGGGGGGTTTTTGCAGCTGGTAACCCCCTGAATTTCGAGACGAAAAGGATTCGGGTACCCATTCTTCGTCCTGGACGAATAAACTCGAAAGGACCTGCGTCCATGCGAGATGCTTCTGACCTGCTCTCAATTTACGTTGTGTCGGGGCTGGAGGAGAGGGGGAGAAATTTCCTTAGGGCCCATGGGACCATTTTCAAAAATCTCTTTTGCCCCTTCCTCTCGTGACCTTACGGTGTATCCTTTATCTTCGGATTTACTCAAAATCGTCCAAGATCCTGTGATCCTTTGGATCCGAGTCGGTGGTGAACTTTTGTATTCTTATAAAATCCAAACTGGACTCGATTTTGAGATCTAGAATAAAATTTTGGAAAATTTACTATCATGCTTTTTCTTTAAATTTCGATTATATTTCCAGGTGGAATCAGTCGCTAGGAAAGTAGTGTCCAAAATTGTCTTACCTAAGTAGGTATTTTTGGGTCATCCCTTTTCATTGTGCCCTAAGAAATTTTTTTTCTTCGTCTATTTCGAAAATTCGATCCTCCGTCCCCACAGGACAACAGTTCCATGTTCATTCGGGACAAAGTACTGTTCCTCCTACGGGATTATGTCACATGGTCTAGCACTCCGCGAAGAGGAATCAGTCTCGCGTACAGTTCTGGAAAATAGAAAGGAGGGTAAATTGTCCAAAAAATTTTTCTCAATACCAGATCAATTTCTTTTTGTACGGATATCCGATTGGATTACAAAAGACTTCGGAAGGTCGAAGAACTTAATGGATTGCACGAGAGTCAAAAAAAAAATGACTAACAATAAAAAATACATTAAAAATATTACTCGCATAAGCCAAAAAATATCCGCTTATATTTCAATATTTTTTGTCGATTCATTTTTCAAAAAACATTAACCGTCTACCTTAAGTATGCTAGTTCGTTCGTACATGAAAAAAAAAAAAAAAAGTAATGACGTTCATATAACCTAGCGTACCTATAGGAACAGGTAGTTTGCTCATATACCGATGCATAAAACCGAACCAAGTAGACGGCGACGTTAGCGTCGCGACGCACTCGACGCAATAAATTTAATTCCGAAATCCCCGAGCGATTTCGTCATCCAGAAATTTTTCGCCCGTGGTCACGCAAGAAGACGATGCTCCACGAAGGCAAACAATTGTACAAACAGGACCGTATTTCATGATAACACATGTACAAACAGCCTTACGTAAAGCTGGCAATTATGATAAAACTGGACGAAGAAAAAAAAAAAAAATACGTGCGTCGTTACCTCGATTCCCGGCTGTCTTTGGGCACGTGTTTTTTGGGTCACAGCAAGCGGGAGTGTCGGCCATTACTTTTTTGTCTTTTATTTTTCAAATCGCATCAGCCTCTTAATTCCACACGAGGATACCGAGTGCCGGTCGTCAGAAACTAAAAATAAGTAAAAGAAAGAGGAACATATATTTTTTTCGTTAAAATCGTTAAAAAAAAAGATGGCTATTGAATTTAATGAAAATTCAAGGAAATCTTACTCACCGTGTAAACTAACCCACATCATTGATAAGGAACGTTCCTTTTTTATTCTGTGACAACCGGCAGGCGCCATTGGACGATAGTCGTGGCTGAGATAGTACAGTAATCATACATTAGTTTAAACAGTTGATTTTGCACCATAAAGATTACATAGAAAATATTTTTCAATTGCCAAAATACTTGTTTAACGAGTGACGTACATATACTTGGGCGTACACCACGTTGCATATTCAAGGGGCATTGCCAGATGCAAATATCGAATATACCCGGTAACAAAAAAGTCAAAGCTAAGTAAATTAATTAACTGAGCATGAAATAGTCACAGATACGAGAATACCAATTGGCATGATTAAATCTTAAATGTAATACAAATACAATGTATCAGATAAAGATACAACCAGTCACAGACGAACTGTGACGCGGCAAAATCCAAACGTAAAGAAGACAGATGATAAAAGTCCAATAGGAATCAAGATAGGTGGTTGACTAAGGAAGTGGATAAAAAGCAAACTTTTCTACCAAGTTTCCGGCGCAAGGGAAAGTCCGTATAAAGTAGTGAGCAGGGAAAGTGAGGCCGAAGTAGGCAGTACGATTTAAAGGGCCATGGAAAAGGAAAGTGTCGCCATCTAGCGTGTAAACCGTGAACTCTCTCGTAGTGAAGCTCCGTCACCTAGATGGAGCATGCGCCGGATCTTAGGTATCTGCCGTATCGATCGGGTCTCGATGGGTTGGTAACGTTAAAGGGATGGAGAAGGACCACGAGTGCTAGGAGGGTTGTATAAGGTTAGGGGAGGGTTCGCACGTGTGTGAATTGGTCTCTGTGTTGGGTCCTGTGGCTAGGCAACCCAACTTACATGAGATTACGCGGAGCCAATAGCGAGGCAGGAGAGCCCGTCAAAGGCATATCTCAATGTGTGGCATGAGCCGAGTCTCTAAAAGGGGATTAGAGCTCCTCGTATTCCAGAATACCTTTCTGTGTACGGGTAACACGGTAGATGTACGTACCAAAGGCGGATATACATGTACACACGTGAGAAATCCTTTCGCGGGGAACGGTTTCTGGAAAGCAGGATCAAAGGTGAAGGAGAGAAAAAATAAATTAAATATATATATAAAAAAAAAAGCAAAATAGGAAAACGGGCTCTCAGAGGATTACGGGGGTATAAATGTTTATTGATACGCGAAAGGGTTCAGTGGCGGTTGGGTGATACAATTTTTGAAAAATGTAAATACCATTTTTTTTTAATACACCATTGTTCGGATACAATTTTTTTAGACGTCTATCTTTCAGCCAAAATTATGAATGGCGTATGTTGCGATCTCGGTACGAGTAAAAGTACGGAAGACGATAAATTTTTTTTCGTTCTTAACGTTCTGACGTAAAATTAGTTCGAAACGAAGTGAAAAACTTGAAGAAAATAAATGTGTTTAGTTATGTCACTCTTGCGACTTGCGTTTATATACGTTTATACGCGTCTTGGCCATGAAATAATAAAAAGGGGTAGAAAGTGAACCTGATAATTCCTATGAATTTCGAGAGGGACTCTCTCTCTCTCTCTCTCTCTCTCTCTCTCTCTCTCTCTCTCTCTCTCTCTTTCTCTCGTGGAAGAGCCATAAATCGTCAGTTCACTTTCTACACTTTTCACCTAGTTGGCGGTTTGCCAGAGCACCGTGAGGAGGGAGGTGGTGGGAGTCGGCGAGAGGGTAGGGTAGAGTGCGAAGAGGAAAAGTATGAGAGATAGATAGAGAGAGAGAGAGAGAGAGAGAGAGAGAGAGAGAGAGAGAGAGGAAGAACGGAGAAAGACGAGAGAGGGGAAGTGGGCGGGGAGGGGGGGGGAGGAATGAAAAGAGAAAAAAAATTCCTGAGAAACTTTGCAGGGTGCGAAATCTTCCCCTTTAAGATAAAACGTTCCCGGGATCGTTTCTCCTGGGTAAAGTCTCAAAATCAAGAGACCGTCGTTCCTCCTTACTTCCTTCGTGCATTCAGCGTCCACCCGGTATAGTCCACAGCCATACGATTGGGTGTTCTTTCGAAGTTCTTCGAACTGCGACAAATCCAAGAGGGAAACGAGCTAAGATCCATCGCGAGCGGAAACGTTACGACGACGCTGAACCGCTTGAGCTCGAACCTATGCTCGACTTCCGGTAAACAAGCAGTTATTTATTTTACGATCTCGAACGATTCGCTTCCGGTGATATCGCGAAATGAGAATAGCGCTTTAAGGAAAAGGGGGTGGGGGAGGGGGGAGGGGGAGGGGGAGGGGGGGTGCGCATGCCGACAAAATAATTTCCTAATTTTTCAAAACTCACCGTGGGATAGTTTTCGTACAACAATATTCCGACGCTTGTCATTGAGTATGCGCTAGTGAATTTTTGAATGATAAAAAAATCTTCGCGTGACGTCACAAACGGCCAGTCAATGTCCGGCAAGGGTAGCTGCGCGAGACCGACTGTTCAGAGGTCAAACCGGAATCCGATTGGCTGGTCTGGTCGTTCGGGGCGGTTCTAAGCCGGTTTAGGGGGTAGTTTTGCGCCCGGAACTACCCACTCGGTATATCCTGACCGTGCGGGGTGAAAGACGGCGGGGTCACGTGGTGACCCGCGGTCAGGTGGCAAAAAGACGCGGATTAATTTTGGTCGTGGTCGTCGCGTGCCATTTTGAAAAAAAGAGGGATGCGGGGAGGGGAGGGTTCAGGGTCGTCATCGTCCGAAGGGTTGAAATATAATTTATTATTCCAGGTCTTCTCGAGGCGCCTCCTGAATTCTCGATCGTTTTCTAGGGGTTGCAAAGGGAGACCACCCTTATTCCACCCGCGAATGGCCGAGCCTTCCTAGCCGCCAAACAATCGATATATGCGTTCAAAATGGCCGCCGGGACGCCCACCCACCCCTGACGACCCTCTCATGTATGCCTCCTTCCCCCCTCCTCCCACCCACAAGCTCTTTAACTTCGGAGCTCGGGCTATACTAGCTGTCGACCTGCCTACGCCCGATATTTTCCTCCGAGGGGTAGACAGGAGGGAGGATCTTTCGCAGTCGGGAAAATTTTTCTCGATTTCACCTGCTTCCCTTATTTTTGTCCTTTCACCCTTATTTTCTCTCCCCCCGCCCCCCCCCCCCCTCCGCGAATTTTTTCTTTTTTCTTTTCGTAACACCCCCTACGTCCCTCACGTACCTCGCCAGCCCTTTGGCTCTCACTTTCGTGACGACGACGTCCACCAGAAGACAGTGTATTGCGGGGGTGAAGAAAGAAGGGAGGAAAAAGGGGGGGGGGGTGGAAGAGAAAAAAAAATACCAATCTCACCATAGAGACCATTCGCATTTTTGAATTTAACGATGTCGCCGTAATTCCTTTTCTCCCATTGACACTCAATTCGTCGTAACTTCTATTCGTCAAATTTCAATATACCGTGATATTTTTGATGAATCGGATAAAAATATTTTTTATTACGTCACGAGGATGATAATTGCCATTCGAAGTGAAAGAGTACGCGTTAAAAAATTAATAAAAAAGAAAAATATATTAAGAAATCTCGAAATAGCTACTATTTACATAAATTGTAAAAAAAAGTTTTGTCCAAAATTCCAAAATCATTCGATCACCCAAAAAATGAACGTGGTACCGAATACAAATAATTTCTACGAGGTCATCGACCTGACAAAAAGGACTGCACAGCGAGACAGATAACACCGCGTCAGGGTCATGAATTTTTGGTGCCAATAAGACGAAAGGAAAAAAAAAAAAAAAAAAAAAAAAAGTTGAAGAAGACGTCGGTTTCTCGAAGGGTTTATTAAAATGTAATCGGTGTTATCAGCCCGGCGAAGGGAGAGGCGTCAGCTTTAAGAGGGAAGTTTTCTTAAGTGTTCTTAATTAGAAGGAACCTGTTGCTTCGGAAAAAACCGGGTCACGGTCGTGCCCCCGTCGCAGAACGACGCCTCCTGCCGCCCGTATCCAGACGCCCGACGTCGCCCTCCCCCCCCCCCCGACCCTCTCACCCCGCTCACCCACCTTCAGACCTTTCGCAAGAGTCATTATTTTCTTCTTCCTGTTACTCCCGCCGCCGCCGCTCCGTCGAATATTCAGCAGGTTTGCAGTTTCGCGCGAGAGAGTCGACGTGCGCCGATTATTCGTATGAATGAAAAATACCAGGCGGAAGAGCCGAGGTAAGAAAATAGGTTAACGAAGACGACGAGAGTGTAACGGGTGACGCGAGAAAAAAAAAGTCAAAAACTTTTTAAACATTTATTTTACTGCCGTCACACATTTTTTGCATCTTATCGACAGCTTCGGCAGACCGATGGCAAGTCGTGCCGAGCGTTCAAAAAACTGGCAGCTGCGAAATTCATTTTTCGATTCGTACGCGAAGGTAAAAAAGAAAGACAAAAAAATAGAGGGGACGGACCAAAAATTGGTGGCGCGGAGAAAATGCAAATTTTTTTCTCCTCCAAAATTTCTGTGAACCCCTCTCCCCCCCCTCCCCTCCCCTCCCCGCCCCTCCCCTCGCCAGCCCCTTATCCTAGACTCTTACCCGATAAGTCCCGAGCTATTTTTAACGGGTGTTTCTTTTTTTGCATTTTACCTTTCGAAATATCCGTGCGCGTCGCGCATAGTTTTCTGCATGCTGGGTATGCGCGGCCCGAGAGTCCGGAAGAAGGGTTGGCGATAAAGGGTTGAGGGAGAGATGACGTGAGCGAGGAGTAAAAGGGAGGAAGGTTGAGACCTACGTCAAATAAATTTGAATATCGATGCCCATTGAATCCGATCGAAGGGTCGGCGAGTTTCTCTTTTCATTTCCTGAAAGGGTTGCAATTTGAATATTCGCTGGGGTAACTAGGTATCTTGGGGGTTCCCGGCTGTTTCACTCTCTCTCTCTCTCTCTCTCTCTCTCTCTCTCTCTTTCTTTTTTATTTGTATACTTCGCGAGATGCATTGTCGCTACTGTGAAAACCTAACACCCCGTTTTCAAGCCCCAAGGCTATTCACCCCATTATTCCAATAATCAGCGTCATGCGGCCGTAACGTCTAGCATATCAATTTTCTTAATGGCGCGTTTTACCTGCGATATTTTTCGAATTTTTTGTTGTGTATGAAATTTTGTTGAAAAAAATTTTCAAAAATTAAATTCTTCTTTTTTGAGCTACTGCAACAGCCATAGCCACTGGAGTAATTGCTTCTAGCAAATGTAATAATATGGCTGTAAATGGCTGGCTATGTAATAATATCTTCTGTAAATAATATGGCTGTTTATAGTCTTGGTTTCCGGATGGACTATGGCTGTTGTCATTATTCACTGGCGTGGGTATGGTCAAGGTAACTCTATCCAATTTTGATATTGTATACGTTTCCAACAAAAGGATTCGCAAGGGTCGACGAGAGATTAAAGCTTCTGCGACGGCATTAAAAATCGCGGCGAGCTGCGCATTTCCGAAGCCCGTCGGCCGTCGGCTGGCAAGCCGAGGGTCCTTCAAAATGATGTAGGCTATCTCCAAATCACGAACCCATCGAGTGCCCTCGAAGATAAAAATCAAATTCTATACAGGCAAAGGTGCGAAGCCTCTATGCATGGCTGACCTCATTGTCGACCCCGCTGACGTCTTAACTAAGTCCTCCACACGTCGCACGGGGGACGTTGGCGACGGTTACGTCGGCATGTAAATGACAGTCAAAACGTAGGGAAAAAATTTATTATCAATTTGACTGATAGCCAGCCACACGCGTATAGCGCAAATATTCGTGCGAAAATTGATAACGAGACACGTGGACGCACCTTGATTAAATCGGATAAATTTAAGTGAATTTTACAAAATTTTATATTACTTAGTTTTTTGAGTCGCTGATTACGAATCTGTACTAAAAATTTGGAAATTCATAATTTCGAGTTCGGATTCGTAATCACTCTTTTAGATAAGCTTTCATGTGAGACACAAAATTATTCGCTCCTATCAGTTTTCGCACAAAACGTTGATTTCAGGTCCACCCGTTAACCGGTCAATCGTACCTCCTATCCGATAGCTGATAACGTTACCCAAAAAGAGACTAACGAATTTCATTGTCACTCTCTAATGATAACGTTGATTTCGGGTCCACCCGTTAACCGGTCAATCCTACCTCCGATCCGATAGCCGATGACGTCACCCAAAATCGAGTATCGAATTTCAATGTCACGCCGTAACGATTGCCCATCGAAAAATGCACCGAGGCCGATTCCATCATTAATAATCAGCATAAACGATTGACAGGAGTCAGTATAAAAATCGCATTACCACAGCCAATAGATGTCAAAGTGGTCCAGCGTCGTTATCCTTCGAAGTCCTATACGTGATTCAGGTAGCCCGGGTCACCATCGAAAAAGAGAATATTGAAAAAGGGGTGGTGCCCCAGCTGGGGCCCCATACCAACAACCTCCTCGAAAACGTAGGTCCCAAACGAAGGCAGACCGGGACCCCATAGGAATATGCATGTGTTTTGTATGCAGGAATATGTTAACCCCTTTTGGTTTAGTCCTTCGATAGACACAGCACGGGCAACACCTCGGTTCGTCCTGAAGTTGGTCGAGCAGCTAGATAAAATGAGGTAAGAAACGTAATATTCAAATTTTTCCCGCGCTTATCAAATTTCTTTTTTTTACCTGCAAAATATATTCCAATCGTCTCCCACCGTTAATACGTGTACCGTGTGTCCAAATTCATCTTCTCCGTGAACGACGCTTTGATAAAACCCTTGGCGACGAAGACGTTGAAAACTTTTGTAATGGAGTTTCCCCGAGCGCACTTGTCGCGGTTCTCAACCCTTGTTTTTGTGGAAATATTTTATGCGGAATTTTGCTTGGTCCGTGGATGGGGATGAAAGTGGGGGTTGACGAAAGTTTGTTCGACATATTTTTCGACTTTTTAACGTGGTTGGGTTGTGTGCCGAATCGACAGTTAATTGGGTACGGGAGGGGGGTTACAAGGGATCTTCGATATAATGCAGGAGTGATATTGAATTCGTGGAAGGGGATGATAACAATGTTGGGATCCGATCGAAGAGAAAACTGTGATAAAACTGTCGTTCGATTTTCACGTGGAGAATTTTAAGAACTTATGCAGCCAGCCGACAGTCTTATTACGGGTATTAAAGTCAGTTTATTCGAAACTCTTGGATTACCGGAAGATGCTGGAAGTATTTTAATACCGTATATAGAGGAAACGTTACAGTGTATTTGACTGTATGAGAAATGGCTGTAAAATATTGCTTTTTGACAAGTAAACATTTATTTTTCGAAGCTCAATACGTCTGCGAGACCAAGGTGCGAATTTAAAAATAATTTTATTGGAACACGTGGTAAAATTCGTCGCTTTTGTACGTCAATTTTGTACGTTTTTTTCGTTTCAAAAAATAAGCTGTTTTCTACGTCGCCAAAATGGCAAAGTCCGACGGCCGCCGTCGGATCGCTCGTGCAAAATGGCGCACGGCCATTTTACGTGGCTCTTGTTCCCTTGATGTTCCACCCTTTCGCAATCATGAATACCGCCCTTAGGAGAGAGTCGCCAGGAAGCGACGTGGCTTGGCAAATTTTCAGGCCCCCCCCCGTTGCGAACCGGTTGACCACTGGTCATTCTTGGTTGACCGTAAGTAATTCGATTGGTCCGAGAGAAACCTGCCGGTTGCCAAGCGTGAAATTCGATTGGGAAGAAAAACAAATGAGTAAAGGACGAGTCTGTGGTTATCTATAAAAAAAATCAAAAATTTGTAATAAAAATAGAAAAAGACTGTTCGCAGATAAATATTATCTAATTAATGAAAAATTTTGTTCAGCGTCCTTGGGCCTTTTACGATATTCCGAGTAAAAATTCGAAAAGCGTTAAACGGCAAAATTGATGAAAATAAATTTTTGCAAAGATTTAAAAAGTCTATCGTGACTCCTGACGATTTGAAATTGCAAAATCTATACAACGAAAAACTTCGTAATTCGAAATTAACGCTAATTCAAAACTGTTTTACGTGTCGTCGATAAATCATCGTAGGCCACGGTACGCGTGCCGGGAAGAAGGAGTGACCATATTATCGTTAGTCCAGGTCAAGTAAAATTCCGGTTTGACCGTTTCCGGTGAAGGTCCGGGGTCAGTTGGTCCCGTGCCCGGGTCGAGGGTCAGCCCAAACAACCTTTCCTAGGGTCAACCCACCGCGTTTACCGGTCTGATTTATGGCCTGCTCTTACGGTGATGGACAGCCATAGAAAAACCTAACCTAAAATAGCCCAACGAGACTCGAAGTAACCGTTCAATCTTCCGCTGCCGCACAGTGGTATAACCAAGTCCGACTGTTATAATAAAACTAAAAATTTTAAACTACGTTGAACACACCTATAACGTTTGAATCCATGTTACACCGTAAAAGGTTCTTAGCTGCATTTGCCAGATAATAAGGAGCCAAGTTCAATAAGCAATAACAAGCACCGACGCAGCGTCAGGCTTAGCGCGGGAAGGTCGGTGCGATTTCTAAGGAGCAACGCCGAACATAAATTGGCGCAAATTGGCACAAGGATTTCGCGCAGGACGCAAACGAGAGGCTGCGGAGAAGACGCTAAGCCGCTGGGAAGCAATTCAAAGTCTCTGGTCTGTCGAGCCAGCACTAGGCTGGATGGTTAGAATCCTTAGGAGAATCTTCCTGCGTCTTGCATCCTGCGCCCCGAGGACGAGCTACCACCAGAGGTTCCTGACGTTACACCTACGCGCTGGTGTACGTGCAAGGATATACACTGGGGTGATTTTGGCAAGCCCGTCCCCTTAAACCACCCCCTTTCAGCGATGGGCACGAACAATTTCCAGGACGGTTCAAGCTCCAGAGAAAATTACCCAGGACCCACCTCGAGACCCTGGAAGTCCGTGCCACCCTCCAGGATAAAATACGAGTTTTAGGTAAATTTGCCAATATTTTTTTTTTAAATTCCCCAATAATTATATTTTCATAAAAATCACATTTTTTGGTCAAATTTTCAATTTTTATCAACGGGTTCACTCCTCCTACCTTGCGATATATCGATCTCTCATCTCGATCCACACTGAAATCGATTTTCATCGCTCCTGTGGTCGATCGAATCCTTTGCTACCTGGTAACCAAGTTCGAAACTGCTTTGCCGGGTAGTCCTTATTGACTGCCAGCAGTGGAGCGGGGCACCTTAGAACAAGCTAGGGTTGCCTAGGCAACTTCAAATTAATTTCTAACACAGAGGGAAACAATACCTAGGCGCAGCAAGGAACCGGATACCGCAGGAACGTTCCCTGCAGGGATAGGTATTGTCTAATTATTTTCACGGGAGAACTTTACATGGCGCGAGGAACACTGCCAGACGTCATTTCGCATCGGCGCGATACGAGCAGATAAGTTAACGAAAGAGATTGACAATTTATATCCCATTACGGGGACGCACCTCTGGGATGCTGATTCGAAGAGTGAATATTCTTCGGAATAATAAAGATGGCCGTTGAGGATTATTCTTCGTTATCTGCTTCGAAATATACACACACGCGCGCGTAAGAGTCCTTCAGGATATTCCAGGTCGCGAGACACAGTCCTGTAATTACGGCAGGAAGGATTTCTCGACTCCGCGGACAGAGACGCCACCAGAGCGAACGCCAGCGAAGAGCAAGAGAGAGCGAGTGAGACAGAAAACGCACGCTTGGCGAAACTGCCATCAGCCATTCTTGCCATTCGAGCCAGAGAACGACGAACGAAATATCCTTCCAAGAAGGTTTCCAGGACGAAGGAGCACGCTTCTAATTTCCCTCCTTCTGGAAGACTCCATCCCCGCCTACGTCAGCCCGAGGTTGGGTTAGGTAGCAGAGTTGAACCAACGCCACAAAGAATCCTATCTACCTGTACAAGATACGTATAAATAAATGAAGTAAATAAATATATATATATATATCCCATTACAAAATGATAAAATCTCATCGGAGTCTATCGTCATATTTATATACGTCCGAATGACGTATCGCATCCGGCATCAGGACCGGAAGCCCGTCGACCTCGTGCACCGAGAGATCAAAGGGTTAACTTAAAAGAAATAATTTCCGCTCGAGCAGTGGTCATGCCGTTGACGTGCCCGAGGAAGGACCCCCACGAGTGGGGTAAAAAAGGGACGTCGAGGCGTCGTCCCTTCCTCGTCGACGTCGTTGTCGTCTTTAGCCGACAACATAGGAAATCCCCTCTTGGCGAGCCCAGAGGGTTACCATGACGACCAACACGTGACGTAACCACCTACCACCATTCCTGAAACAAATGAAGGCCCCCCACCCCCCGGGCCCTCCTTCGGGATCAGCAGGAGGAGGGGCGGGGAACGTAAGGAGTATACCTCCAGGAACCGGTACGTCACAGGGATGGGTAGTGGGAAGCCCATAGGAAAGTCTAAGGGTAGGTGGGCCAAGGGTAGGAGGAAAGTACTGGCTGATGTCCTCAGGGCTAAACTCGGCAAAACTATTGCCCTCCACCCTTCTTCCTCTTCTTAGACACCCCCGCCCTGGACCCAGCCTCCCTGTACAACCAAGACGCGACTCGTCCCCTCGACTTACCTCGGGTCGCCTGGAAGATCGGAAGAAATATAGACAGTTACGTGGATGGGAGTCCGCCCTTCTGCTTCCTTGATGTATATATGTATACGGTATATGCGAACACCCTTGTTAACCCCCCCCCCCCAGCACCCTCCCCCCCTCATCCAGCCAACCCTTATCCTTCAACCTACTCCTGCCCTCCGCCCCCCCCCACCCCCCCACCTACTCCTTTCCCTATCTCTTCGGTTTACCCCTCGGATCCCATAGCCACCAGCTACGTTTCTCCTTCGGCCATTTCTATATACCTTTCTGATATAGTATATTTTGAGAGGGGGGACCCCTCCACCCCGGCGGGTATGTACGTGGGTGTATATATATATATATATATATATATATGTTTATCGTCCTATATATACCACTCAGCCGCTCGCTCCGCGAGGATTCAATTCCTTAGTTGCTCCTCGCTTGAATTCTCACGATTTCTTTCAAGGGATTCCCCATTTATAGGGAATATAAAACACCCGATGCGTACACGAGTCGCGTTACCCCTTGGGTATAGGGGGGGGGGGGGGGGTGTAGTTTATTAATTCGAAAATCAATTTTGGATTCGGGGATACGATGGTATCTTCGAAGAATTTTCTTTTAGGGGACGAAGAGCTTTTTTTTTTTAATAACCAAAATTTTTTTTACAAAAATTATTTTGACGGTGTCTAAGAGAGTTCGAAGGAAGGGGTTAATGGGAGGAAATTGACGATCGATCGATAATTAATTAGCTCGACGATCTTCGTACGAGGGATGGTGAATCGGTACGTCACGATAAAAAAAGGATACCACCCCGAGTGTCACGAGTCGCGCCATTATCCCTTCAAATTGGTTATTTTCGGTAAATACCATTCTGAAAAGCCAATAACGTTGTTGCCCCATTGTGCGCTGGGTAACCCCGCGGTGGTGGTGGTGGGTTCTCTCTTCTTTTCTTTTTTTTCTCTCTTTTTTTTTTCCCACCCCTTCTCTTCCCATTACGATCTCTCACAGCGAGAACCTATATCTGGCTATTTCCCCGCAACGTGCAACCCTCACCGGGTCGGGTACAAACGTAATCCCGAAAACGGTACAGGTGACGCTTTTTGTTGGGGAAAAAAAAAAGAAAAGAATGGAAAATACGTCAAAGAGATTTTTACGAGGGCTGGAGGTGGTGGTGGGGTGGGGTGGGGTGGGGGGGGGGACTGGAATGGTACAGTGGCTTAGTAGCACCGGGTTACGTGTGTCAATATCCGATACCTGCAGTGCGTATCCCTAGAGCTTGGCAGGTAAAAAATAAAAACAGAAAAAAAAAATATGGGGAACGAATACGAATCCTCTTGCCATGAAAAATCATAGAGTCAGAATATCTCTTGAGTTTCTGTTTAAAAAGTCACCCCCTACCCCTCTTCAAGGGGGTGGGGGGTGGTGGCTGAAGCGGAGGGGGATGTAGAAGAGTTCGCAGGATAAAGTCTCCTTGAGCGAGAGAGTCTGATGGGGGTGGGAGACGAAGAGGGGTAGTCAGTCAGTCTGGCGAAGGGGGATGAAATTAAGAGAGCAAGGAAGAAGAAGAAGAAGGAGGAGGAAAAGAAAAAGGAAGAAAAATAAAACGACGTCGGGCGTCTCGACGTTACGTTGGGGGGTTGAATTCTCCGAGCCAAGTTAAAAGCTCAAGCTTCTACCCGCCCCCCCCACTCGCCGAGGTTCCGACCTTGAACTACATTTTTAATTGCGATTTTCTCCCCCCACCCTCCACGCCCCCTCCCCCCCACCCCCTCTTCTTCGCCCTGGTTCCTCCAGACGATAAAAACAAAAGAGAAACAGTTTTCTCCTGGCAGCCACCCTCTACTTCGCTATCGCGAGTACCGGCACCACCACCGCCGCCGTCGCCGACGCCACCTTCATCCTGGTTAACCCACCCCCCGGTATTCCACCCCCCCAAGCAACAAGTAGCGCGTTCATTTAAGACGCGTCGAGCTTCTTTTGTTCCTTTTTTTAAAGAGACGCCGTGAACTTCCGCTTTAAAGCAAAGAGCCTCTTACCGGAAGCGCCGAAGAACTCTGGCCGATCGACCACGCGACTGGCGGACGACCGCAGTAAGTTTTGGATGTTGGGTGATTTGTGGAAATTTTTTTGGCGGCGTCGATCGAAGAAGAATTTTTGAAAGATTATTTCGAAATTTCAATAACCCGTACAAGGGTCCCGATCACTTTCGGAAGAGGAAGGGAGATTTTTTTGACATATGGCTGCCACCTATCCGTCTAGTTAACGCAGCCTAGCGAGATCGGCGTCGGATGGGGATGCAGACTCAGCATCCCATTGAATCATTTGAATGGACCATCTCGCTTCGTTAACCAGTCTGTCGCATTTTTTACCCATCATCCCCGAAAGGCCAACCACCCCTTCCTTTTTTATTTTCTCCTCGTGCAATTTGAATACATTGTACCCTACGCCGACATACATATGTATATCCCGGGACCGATACTCTCTCAATGCGCCCTGAGTTACGGGCCTGGCGGCAGTGACGGCACCGGCAAAATTTCTACCTGGCTCTTTGAGAACCTCCTCTACGGCCCGAGACCGTCCCCCCCTCCCCCCCCCCGGGGGGGTGGGGATGGGTTTTGTCGAAGCTGACCGAGTTTTTTCTTTTCTCTTCTCTCTCTCTCTCTCTCTCTCTCTCTCTCTCTCTCTCTCTCTCTCTCTCTCTCTCTCTCATCACAATGCAACTGATTTTGATTTATATGACGCGGCCGACAGCCGAATGGGGTAACGTTGTCATGGGTCGAATTTAAAAATTATAAATTCATATCCCACCCCTTTCGTTTCGCTTCGGAGAATCTACATTTTTAGGGATGTTACGTCGAGCATCCCTTATTTTTTTATGCTTGACAAAATTTCACGTGAACGTAACCCGTCTCGATGAAAAAAGGGGTTGAAAACTCTTCTCCTCGTTTTACCCATTCGCACGCACTTTATTCGCGTCTCGATCCGTCGGATGCTTCAGGGATTTTCTGGACGTTTGACATATTTTTCTACATGAAAATTCAAAAATCTACGTTAATGACGTCACGTTTAAATTTCGTTAAAACGTGAGGCAGTCTTTTGTAATTGCTGAAAAAAATTATAGTTACGTGCATATTTTGATTTTTTTTTTTTTTTTTTTTTTTTTGAATAAAACATCGCGATCCAAAATCGCTCGAGTAATCACGAGTGCGAAAGAAACCGTCGCTCGCGCGGCTACGTGAAAACGATCGTGAAACCTTGTAAGCTCGGCTTGAATCGGTTGACGCTGCTGGCACGAATTAGAGATGCCGAAATCTGATTTATTCAGAATTCAGCCCGAGGCGACGTGCACGGATGTAATTCTCACGGCCAGGAAGCTCAGGCTAACCCCCATCAATAACTGATATTCGAATTCTGGCTAAGGAGCGCGGAAACCCCATAGCTCCCCATAGACCCCGCGCGACATCAATGTGCGAGCACGTACAGTCTTCGCGAAGAGCTTACATATATTAATTCTCTTCATGGTTACCAATACAAATGCCGCGACTGTACGCACGTCATTTCTACGTGAGCCTTACAGAAGTAAAAAGGGAGACGAAGAAAGAGATCGTTGGTCCAGGCATCCTCCCAATAACGTAAAAAGAAATGATGGATGTAAGGATGGTCCAAAAGGGAAGGAGCCAGAACCACGTAGAAACGGAAGGGGGGGGGGGGCGGGGAGGGGTTTGAGAAATTTGAGATAAGACCCCTATTGTCTGTTTATGTGAAATTTTCAGAAGCAACCCTTTCGCACGCGGAGAAACCCCTTTCGGAGGATGCTGTACCTTTAAGGTACCGTAACGTATGGACCCATTCGTGTCAAACCCTTTTTTTTCGAAAAAAAGGGGGTCAAGGGGGAACCATGTCATTCGATCGGAAAATCCGGTACCCCGTGGATCCGTCTTGAAGAATGGGTGCCCCGTTACAATGTGTCTTCTATAAATAAAGTTACGAGGGGTCGGAAGATTCTGGAAGGACGGTGAGCGTTTCCCAAAGATTCGTACGGTTTTAATCATTTTTCAAAGAGCATTCGGTGGGACGATATCGGCTGCTTTTCTAGGGATCTCTTGCGACGTTAAATAGCAGGGGTGAATTTTACTTTCCTTATCGATTGCGTTATCTTTGACTTTTTTTTTTCGTTCGAAAAAGCTCTCGTTTGGTATGTAAATTATGAGGATGTAAGGTGATCCGGGTATTCTTGGAGTTTAAGAGAAACCTCTGTCTCTCTCTCTCTCTCTCTCTCTCTCTCTCTGGCTCTCGCTCAAGGAAAGTTCGTTGACCCAAGAGAGAAAGAAGTCGATGTGAATGAGAGAGAAAAAAGAGAGAAGGAGAGTGGTACGCGTCGGGGATCCTGTATATACTAGGTACGACCCTGGCCCAGAAACAAAAGCGAGAAGAGGCTTGTGAATAATTCAACTACGAGAAATGAGGAAAGAGTTTCTTGAAAACTTTTCTCAAAGAATTTCGCGCGAACTCCGAGATTACGCGATATCTACGCGGATGCCAACCCCCTATACCTTTCACCTTTCTTTCTCCTTTCACTGGTTCTTCCGCCGTCGTTTCTTTAAAGTTAAACTGCCGTTACCTTTCTCCTCGTGGGCTAAATGCTAATAATCGTTCCGTAATGTGAAAGCCCGCGAAATTCAAATTTCTTTAAATTACACGTCGAAACATTAAGTTTCCTTTTTGACGTTTCTTAAATTTTTTTTTTTTTTTAAAGCCAATTTATTCTCAAAGTACTTAAGAGTCCTTTTTTTTTCATAAAAGCCAATTCAGTCCTCTCCAAAAAATAATTTTCACGAAATATCGAACGCTCTCCAAACTTTATTTCTTTCCTTGTTCCACCCTCCTTTCGTCCAACCCCATTTCTATTTATCAGACCTTCTCGTTCACCGGCGCTCTTCTCTCATTCCTTCTACCCCCTCTACGATTCCTCCTGACTTCCCGTTCTTTTTTTAAGCGGCAGTAAGATTCCACGAGGACACCTCCGTCTTGTACCCGTCAACCCCGCCCCAGTGCCCCCCTGCGAAACCGCCCCTGGCGTTTCCCTTCGTTCACGAGCGTCTGCTTAATTTTGCAGGCATAAAAACTTTTACGACATTTCAAAAGACAAAGAGAGAACAAAACCGAAGAAGAGGAACAACGAGAGCGAAAGAGAAAGAAACATTGAGCACCGTGACCTACCGCAAAAGTCGACGTTTCGAATAAAGGGAAATTTTTCATTCTAAAGACGACGGTGAAGACCGAGCGACGGCTCCAGGGCAAGGGGCGAGGGGGTTGTTTTCAAAACGACTAACGGGGGGTACCAGGATTCCAAATCGGTACACCAGGGGGTGGGGGGTGGGGGGGGGTGGTGGTGGTGCTGCTGTTTCGACCGTACTCGCAGGGCACGCGGTACGTTAAGACAAAGGAACGCGGGGGCAAATTACGGATTCAAACGGCTCCCTTTTGTCTTTTCATGTTTATTTCTTTGTTTTTGCGCGGCCGCATTGTTTCAGCCGGAGGCTTTGCCTTTGTGGGAACTACGGGGTGGCTTTGTTATTCCTTCGGTTCTTTCTTTCTTCTGCTCCGTTTCCACGTGCCCCCTGCCACTCCCCCCCCCCCCGCCGTCACGATCTACCCCCGACCCATCACCTACCACCCTGTCCACCTTTCAACCCCCTTTCCCGGCTTTACTCTTTTTTTTACCCTCTTTACGAAGCTGACCGATTTTTTTTCAATCTCATCCCCCTCTTTCGTTCATTCGCGTTAACGCTGTCTCCGGTGGCCACGACGACGGCATTAAGGCAACGTTCTCAACGGACGACTCCTGTTCGGGTGGCGGTACCCCAAAAATAAAAATAGCCCAACGTCGATGTAACGTCACTCAAGGGATGATTTGATCGTATAATTATTTTTGAATAGCTCTGTCGAGATCGCTACCGATATACGGCCAGGTCTGTCTCTCTGAGGTTGCTGAGAATAAGCGGTCGGGTCAAAGGTCAACCGTATATCAATTCATTAATAGATAATTAATACTCTAGGATGATCGTCAATGATAAGGGGACCTGTCTGATTTGAGATTATGACAATTTAGCGTCTATTCCCGGACTGCAAGCCAAGTGAAAATTTGGTCAAAAGTAACAAATTTTCGTGTCAGCGTATATTTGGGTAAAAAAGGCAAATTTTTGGAAAGGAAACGATCGAAATATATTTTTGATCGAAGTAAAAAAATTGCAAGTGCGACAGTGTTTTTCTTTGAGCTTAAATTCGATTTTTTTAAGTGATATAAAAAAAAAAAAGGGGTAGTATCACGTGGAACTTTAATCGACTTCTGGGGTAGTAAAAATGACGTAAGCCATTGAAAATGAGATCGTTATTGAGAATTTTGGAGTTCATACGTGGTCAGATCCGACCTTCTGGTAGCGAGCTGAGAGGACGTGGGTTAACAGGGAGAAAGGTGTGTGCCGATGGTAGAGGGTTGGAGGCTGAGGGACCACGAGATCAATATGTATGTTGGGGGATGTGGACCGCGTGGTCGGGGGGTGGGTGGCTAGTCCCGGCTGCTGATTGGCCGGCGACCACCCCGATGCCACGCCTCCTCCCACACACGCTGTCTTAACCCCCTCAAACCACCATCCGGCAAAGCCAGGGAGGACGGCAACGAACTACCCCTAACACTGTTACCGAATTCGGCGGAATCATCGAAAATTGAAAACCGCCTTGGCCCAGGAATTCCTACCCTACGCTCTGCCTTGTCTACATATATACCTGCCCGACTGTATCCAGCAGTATCACCATCCCCTAACCCCACCTCGACGCGACTCGATACGAAAATCAACCCTGTGACCTTTAATGGTAAAAAATTCTCACAGGTCGCTGCTTCTCGAAAAGACGTTTTTCGTCCCCTTAAAAAAAAAAAAAGAAATCCCCTAAAAATCCATGACTCGTCAAATTATCAAAAACCCACAGATATAAGGGTTGTTCTAGCAAGGGCTGTCAAAATTTCCAAGATGGAATTTTTATGGGACTCGAGTCTCCGCGAAAATCGCGCTCTCGAAACGTGCCCTAAGATCGTCTCGTTGGCGAGGATAATTCGTTTGGCACGTTCGGAAGGATTCGTGTAAAGTCGTGAAACTTCGTTTACCCAGAATCCTCTGCTCGGACTGCTCAGAGTCTACCGTAAGACACACGCGCGAAATACTTCGACTTGCTACGTTAATTTCTTAATATTAATTGCGTGACAAAATATATCAACCCCCTATGAATTCAGCTTGCTCCTGCACATCGCGTAATTATATTCTCGTAAATTTAGGTTAGAATATCAGCTTCGTGTTCGGCTCGTTCCTACAGTCGATTCCTCTATCGGAGAGGTTATGTTACCTCGAGCCATTCTGTTTCGCTGTACCAAAGATCTCCAGACGTCGCCGATGAGAAGCAGCAACGCAAACCGAAACCCCCTTTGTTTCCACTGTACCACTCGTTGCGATAACTTCGTTCCTACGATCCTCGAGCTCCCGACAAGACCGCCTGCGAAATTTCCCCTGTCAAATCGCACTTTGAGAATAAGGCTTGTTCCTGCGTAATCGCAATGATACTTGGCTGTGCATAAAATTGCAACGGGAGCCTCCCGAGTACCGGAAATAAATTCGTGGAGAATTAGAAGGCTATAAAAAAAAAAAAATTAAAAATTATTTAACACCTAAGGGATGATTTTTCCCCTCTAGAGCCACACCCTAATCGCTTCATCCAACCAGCTCACCCTGTATATCGTTTCCTAGTGCAGCCTCTTTATCGCCAGCTTAGCTTCTACCTGAAACAACATCAACCCTTGTACAACCAAGCATCATCCCCTATACGCTACTCTACCTTCGATGCTCTTTAGCTCAATTCCTACCCTGCTCCGGGCAGAGTCTCATAGGTACCCTGAAGCTTAAACGCGAATAGGATACGACACTCCAGCGACTCTCAGGTTGTCCCGAACGATCTTCACCGGGTGTACCATCCGGGTCGTCTCAATTTGTACCCTAGTAGCCGTATTAACGATTACGTCGTTACGGGAAAAAATGAAACTTGAAAAAAAATTTCAACCCCCCTCAAAAAACCGCGTAAAATCGCGAAAATCGGCGGACGATACAACATTTTTCGAAAAAATTTTTTAAAAATATTTCCCGCAACCCCTGTTTGAACTTTTTTAAATACCAGTCGGCGACTTTGCTCGCCAGAAATTCCGGAGAGGCTTTCTCTCTCTCTCTTGCTCCTAATTCTTTCTCACTCCCCTCCTACTTCTCTCCCCTTCTCCTCCCTCCCTCCCTCTTCGTCTCCTACGGCCGCCAAGGTTTTCATTCATAATTAGAGAAAAAACAGAGGAGCAACGATGCCTCCTCCTCCTCCTCCTCCTCCCCCCCTCGTCGCGTACTACGCTCGCGTAGTAGAAAGAAAGAGTCAATGAAGAAAGTGCCGCGTCGAGGGTGGGGGATGCTGCTCAATGAATAAGAGAGAGAGAGAGAGAGAGAGAGAGAGAGGAGAGAAAGTGAGAAAAGCTCGAAGCCTTGGCACGGGGTATGAGGCGGGGTGGTAAACGAGGGGAGGGGGCACCGCCGAGACTGAGTTGTGGGATCTTAAAGACTTTCGCCATTCTGTTAATTTTCTTCTTAAAGTGGGTTAAATTATTTTATGAGTTCGTTGCCTCCTCGAGCTACCTGCTGCGCCCCATATAATCCACTATGTACTAACCGACTGATACGCTCCTGCGTATATACCTATATAATGTATGTGTATATGCATATTACGTAATTGCATGTACCACTGCATAGGAAAGTCTCTACGTTGAGCCTTCGAGACCTTCAGGTTGGTAACGCTGAGTGGATGTGAATATTTTCGTATTTCTTATTTTTCTAGAGTCACTGTACTTCCTCGTAGGGGTACTTAGTGTTTTTGAGGGTTTTATGGAATTTTGGATTTTGATGGTGAGAGAGGGAGGAGCGTGGTTGAGAAAAAAATTTTTTTTCAATGAAAACACCTGTGTCGTTTAGGAAAATAATTTTGGGGCTGATTGATTTTTTTTTCGAGTGGTCTTGCAATCTTTCAGTCGATGGCAAGGGTGGTCTACCTGTTCGTGTGGATGGGAGTGTACTTTTCGTGAGGTGCCAGATTATCTGGATACCTGAGCTGCACTCGGTAACACTTTTGTAAGTGACGTGTCGCTTGCGAGACCTTAGGAAAGGTTCAAGTACCTTTTTTTTTGATAGTGGGGCAAGTGGAGTTTCGAGTAAAAATAAAAAGTACGAGATTTTAATGGATAAGGGGGTGAAAATGACATTTCGACAATTTCACGTGAATGGGAGGAGTGTTTATATAAATTAAAACTTCCCGCCAAGTATTCAAAGTAGAGAGAGAGAGAGAGAGAGAGAGAGAGAGGGAAACAGAAGATGGATAAAGAGAAAGAAAAAGAGCGAAAGACACAGCCAACAAGTAGCGAACGGGGAATCCCCTATCTCTACGATAGAATGCGTGCACGATAATTGAGCCAAAGATTCTCCTCGAGAGTCATTTGAATACGCGAATAAAACTAATTGACCCGAAACTCATCGATAGTTCACGGCGTCCGATGGACCCACGTAATTACGTGTCTGATAAGCGATGCGATAAGGGCGATAAGAGAGATCGGCCATCGCAATTCTACATGTATTTATTATTGGCACAAGGTATAAAGGGTGGACAGTGGCGAGATAATGGCAGGGGTGGACCAAGAGGTCGTAGAAGCCGGATTGGTCGAGGCCCGAGCCGGCCAATGGCGTTTCACCCCCGTGATGAGGGTGGGTTTCCATGGCAACCTACACACACTCGGGCTCTCCCCCTTGGACAAGCCCAATCGATCGAGGTGTGCTTTGGCCGGACGAAACTCACCCTCTGTCAGGCCACCCCCCAGCCTTGGTGCCTGTTATTTGAATGGGGGTTGGCGAGGGTTTGGGTTTTGGAGAGAGAGAGGGGTGGGGGGGGGAACTGAGGGGGGTTGGGGTTGAATGTGACAGAGTACCACCCCCGAGGGCTCCCACCCGTCGAAAGTGCGGCGAGCGGGACTCACCCCATACCTGCCTCCGGGGCTTCGAGTCGGGGCTTGGGCAGAGGGTGGAGGTCGGACGGGGGTGGCGTGGACAGAAATCAATATAAGACGTGCCTCTCTCTCTCTCTCACTCTCTCTCTCTCTCTCTGCACTCTCCTCTCTCTGCTACTCTCCCTCTTTCTCTCTCTCTCTCTCATCCCTCTCTCGCCACACCATACCACGCTCCCTCGAGGGTGGACTAACACACACACCCACACTCGGGCAAACCAAGCATTTCTGTACAGGGTGTGTTTCGCGATGTAACGGGTAGCCATGCTGTTTCTTGGATTCGCTATAATAATTGGCTACTATCTGTTTAATTAATTAAATACCAATCTCGAACGAATAATAGTCAAAAAAATTATTCGATACGCTGGTATTGTTATTATTATATATAAAAAGAAATTTTAGCCCGATAAATTACTGTAACAACTTGTACTGAGGGTGGTTCTTTTTCCATGTATTGGATACCCTGGTACTCGATTACATTTTGATAACATACTAATCCTTTATCTCGGATTATCTACAGTTTGTTATATTAAAATTTAATCGAAGGGGGGGGGGGGGGACAGCAGTGGCAATGTGCAAACGAGTAATGCATTCTAACGAATTCAAATGAATTTACGTATCTCTCGGGCAAAGATACCAGGGGCTGACTTCTGGATCGCGTTGTAATACTTCCAGGACACCCGTTACGTGGCGGTATATAGGATCGATAGAGGGACAGCAAACGTGTGGGGAGAGTAGAGTTCGTATCCTGCGGATAAGGGAACGGCATCCATAAATTACGACGCAACTCTGCAGGGTAAAAGTCCTGTACAAGAGACCTCCTATGTAGAGCTAAGGCCCTTTCCAACCCCCAAGCCCGCCACCCCCCACCCTATTCCACCAATGCCTAGGCACCATCCCCTTGAGCCACCCTCATCCCTTACCCTTCCTCAGGGCCCTCCCCCGTCCTCATCCAACGATCTTCCAGAGTCCCGTCTCGCGCACCCCTAACCACGGAGAGAGCCCTAAGGGTAGGCGTGCTATGGAACTATAAATTTTATCGTTAAGTTGTTTAGACCATGGCCCCCGTAAACAGTTCGCCGAGGGTTGATTCCGAGGTCCTATATTTCGGTTTTTCCTTCAACCACCCGCCCCCCCCCCCACCTCCTCCCCCCTCCCACCCCTCTTCGGGATGGAAATCGAATTTCTCACCCATGGAGACCGCCGAGTCATTGGCAAGCCTGATGCTTCCCTTTCGTAAGAATTATTGAGCTTGCTTGGGGCGCGGGAGTTCTAGGGGAATCCCCTGAGACTTTGAGGATCGGGGAGTCCCGCGAAACTATCCCCCTAAGAATTCTTTCGGTCGAGTCGCTCGATGGCGAACGACGATCTGGTCTTTCTGGATGATCCGAAATGTCCCGTGATTCCTGGCCGTATTTCCTTTATCTCGTTTTGGCTTTAGGGGGTGAATTTTGTCGGGGCCTATCAGGGGGTTGGAGGATAGTCGCGATATATTCGCATTAGCGTAAGTGCAGAAGAGCTGGGGAGTGGTGGCGCGTCCCTTGGCTTAAGGAGAGGACGTTTCGGTACGCGAGGAACAGGAAGTGGATGGTAGGCAGAATGGGCTCGGCAGGGGCGGCGAAGAAGGGCGACGGCGGGGGGGGGGCGACGGTGGTAGTGGAAATTCTGAAAGAATCCCGGAGGGTGAGTTTGATTCGTCGAAAAACTGTACGTTTTTCTCGCCGATAGAATGGCCGGGACGTTACCTGAATACATTATGTGTTTTCCACCCCTGGGGCTAGGATATTGAAATTTTTAATATCGAGGCCGATGGGGGTGGTCGGGACACTCTCGATGTCTCCGGAGTGCGCTACCCGAAAGGGGGTGTGCGTCTATGGCTTTGCGAGAACATCCCTTGTGCAGTTGCCATCCCTTGGATTTTCTTTCTTATTTTACTCTTTATGTATCCGAGAACTTGTCTTTATTATTATTATTTTCCAACCAAAAGATATATATATTCTTTCGAGCATATACCCCAGTGTAAACTTTTGTCGATGGGCTTGCGTACTGATATTTCTTATGGGATTGAACGCCCTTGATTAAGGGTAGAGATAACCCACCCTTAGTCTACTAAAAAAAATGTTGTAGTACCAACGATAATTAGTCAGGAAGAGAAGAAATTTGCTCGTTTCTGTCAAATCCTTAAAACGGCATTACGCGCGGGGATGAAGGACGTTGAGGAAAATTGGGGAGATTTTTTTTTTCTTACAATTAGGGGGATGATATCGGTCATTATGAAAATCCTGTCGGAAAGAGAATTCTGGGTAACCGTTCTCGAGAGAAGGATACTATTTTCGAAATTTGTCACAGGTCAGTGTCGGCTTACGTAATCTTGACGAATTCACCCCCTGTATGAGAAATGTGTTTTAAGAATAAAAAAATTACGGGCAATTTAAAATGTTGCGAAGTAAATTACGAAATAATCATAATAACAATCTTGCTTGGCAACCTCATAGAAAAAGTTTTACAGCACGACGGTTTGCACTTTCGCCAAGCACATGGAAAAGTTTTTCGATTTTCTGCCATAACATCCCCTATTTCTATCTGCCATTCGTTCGCCGGTCCCCAGAGCCCATAAGGAAACAAACTGCACGATCGTTAAATCGTTACGAAACGATATAGACCCGCTATATTTCATGCGCGCTTTATTAACACGCTTATACCTGGTAGCCATAGTCAGTACGCAGCACGATAATTTGGTCAGTGGGATTCCAAGCGGTCATCCCCCAAAAAAGGTCTAAGGGTTGAAACAGGCGCGTGCGAGACCCTCGAGCTGGTTACAGGGCGCGACCGGAATGGCCGAAGGGTCATTTGCTGACCTTGGGCGTGCGGCCCGTCCCCAACCCCTTTGGTGGTCAAAACAGGCGGAAACATGGCCTGACCCTCGTATATCAAATCCAAAAAGTTCCGATATATTCAGCACGTCATCCCCTAAAAAAAATGTTTTCAACCCCCTCGAAAAAGGTAGGATTAAGGAAAGATGTAAAAGATAATTTCGAAAAATCTTTAAACCCTAAGGGTAATTTTCATTTTTAAAAAACTACCCTTAGCTGCTTCATGGTACTCGTAGGACTCGTAGCGGTCTACAGTGAATAAATGACAGCGACTATTCGCAGTGCATACGTCAGAGGCCAGATAGCCCAAGGGTTGAAATTTTTTTTTTAAAAATTATTTTATTTCCAGTAGTTCGAGGGTGGTGGCATCCGCAGGGTGGATTCTCGAGTACGGGAGTTCAAAATGCAGTGGAAAAAAAAAAAAGGCTGGAGAAAAGGAAGGTATATGTAGCCGTGTTAGCGAATAGTATGCGGCGCTCGTTACAGAGCCTCCACTCTGCAGATTCAATATTCTAACCAAAATCCCCGGGGCTAGAGAAGCAAAACTTTCCAAGCCGCCGTGCTTGACGGCGGCCGTCGCGACGTCAGTCAAAAATTTTGCCGTTCACGGTAAACTTACAGTCCACACACGACGGGGCTCGCGCGAGTTACTTGACGGACTCGACGTGTAGCAGGTTGGTACAGTGTGGCACAGAAACTTCCTGAGAAAGATGACGTCGCGAGATTATTAACCTCCATTGGGAATTTTGAAAAAATTGTTATTCACGTGCACATGGAAATCCTCGAACCATAATATTCAGTTTTCCTAGAGCGTAACGCGTGAGGATGCATGACGTCAGACTTGCTGAGTAAAAACAATAAAAATATTTTACCAAAAATAACTGACAGTTATACAATTTTGGAAAATTTCCGTATCCGTTGATCCGAAAAACGGTCCTTGGGATTATAAAACGTGGTGAATTTAACCGAAAGAATTTTCATCCTGGCGAAAAGTCTTGTTATTTCAAGAAAAACAAGGATGGTCCGTAGCGCCAATATTTTCTCTGGATCCGACTGTACCCGCCTGAAACGCTATAGAAACGCTTCGCAGAGAAGGAAAGGCCCCGGGCTATAGCTTCCCGTCTTATCCAGTGTGCGTTACGCGATATGGATAGCAAAATTTGCAGAGGTGTACAGACACATATATACGTACATACAGAATGAGTAGAATTCAGTGTTACAAGACACTGGGCCTTACTACGTGTATAATTTGCATCGGATGCGAATCAGAGAGAAACTGAAATATACAAAATTGGCAGACAGTACGACGAGAAATTAGCGGGAGTATACAAAGAAATAATTATTCTCTATGAAACAGGCCCAATTTCGTTAAATTTGAAAAAAAAATTATAAAAATATTTCTGGTAACCAGTAACGGCCATTTTGGGCCCCATTTGACCCACTTTGAATTAAACTTGAGACTCACCAACCAAATACCTTAGGTGGTTGGTCTGGCTTAGAAATTCAGTAAGGCCCAACTGCACCGCATTGAAATCGTAGCTATAACGAAAGAGTCCCAATATGGGAGCGCCCGGATTGAACGTTTAACGCGGCTCTAATGAGGTGAGCGCAGGCCTAAAATTCCAGGTAGGCCAGATTTTAATGGTCGCCATATTTTCCTAACCCTTTAGTTACCTGAGAGCTTCTGGACGGGGGGGGGGGGGGGATTGGTTGGTTGGTAGCAAGGCACCCCGAAAATCCGTAGCGCGAGATTGAAATTCAAATGAGACCGCGAGGATATTCTAATTCCCTTGCACCCTCCTTTGCATATTTGGGACCCACGCAGCTGCCGAGGGACCCAAATTATATACGTTTCCTTTTTTTTTTTCTTCGCTCCGATCCGCAACAATTGAAAATCGACAGTATTCAAATCGAGTGCCATAAGCTGACAGGGAGGTCCTGCCTATTGGGTACGCGTACAGTTAAGGGATGATAAAAAAAAAGGACCCTTAAAAAATAAAGGGTAAAGGCGCATAGAAACTTCATGTACATCTTCGGTCCGTGTCAAGGTTACCCGCCTAACCCCTCGTAACTAAAATCGTGGTCCTTACCGTGTGACGTCATCAAATCGATTGCAAAAAAAAATACATAAAAAATACTGAACACTGTACCATTTTGAATTTCAGTCTGAAAAATTCTCACCGCGAACTTCCCTCGCTGGATGAAAAATTGAGAATAGAAAATTTCACCGGGTCGGGCTGGGTCTGCGTAACGATCATCCACTCGAGGAGATACGGGGTTCCGGGTCCATCGACGTTCCTGAGCCGTCCTGAGCCGTCGTCGTAGGGTACGGGTTCGGTACCTATTCGGAACGTGTCCCACCGACGAAGAAGTAGGAACGGCGAGGGTTGCTTTGCATAATCAAATCCCCCGACAACCTTCTGGAATGCCGAAGTGGAGCATCGCGGGATAAAATCCGGAGCACGCGGGACCTCCGAAAAATGCAGTTTGCCGTTCTCCGCGGGGCGAGGAGTCTTGAGGATCGAGGGGTTGGCTCGGAGAGACGCATTAGACGGTTAGAGACGTGCTGGTTTCTTGTTACGCGTTAGAGGGGATACAAAGGGGGTGGTTGCTTATGGGGGTTGATTTCTGGTTGCGCGTCCCTTTTCGAATTCCAGAAATAGCTAGAGACACCCCCGTGAAAGTTCTTGGGAATTCTGGTGGGTAGCCTTGTAACCCAAGGGGTGGGCTGGGGGGGGGCGGAGGGGAGGGGTGCTAGTAGGTACTCGAGGGGTGGCAGCCTGTAGGGTATGGTTTTAGGGTGATTTTAGGGTGGATGAGGCGGGGGTGGTTGTAGAGGAGCGCCAAGGTAGAGACGGAGAGAAATGGGGTGCAGCGGTAGCAGCCCTTGTCAAAATGGACGCTAAGCCCGTATAACTCTAACGGGATTTTCGATCGTGGGCGGGCGACCAGGGGGGGTGGAGGTGAGTCCTTCAAGATGGCGGCTATAAGGGATGGTTTAGGGCGCGTGAGGGTTGCCGGAGAGGTAATATATCAGAGGGAAAACCCTCTTACGGGGGGTTTGGA
The DNA here is from genome assembly GCA_030142595.1 of Trachelus iudaicus. Classification (NCBI taxonomy): domain Eukaryota; kingdom Metazoa; phylum Arthropoda; class Insecta; order Hymenoptera; family Cephidae; genus Trachelus; species Trachelus iudaicus. The sequence continues at coordinate 3,010,121 of JARQTH010000323.1, read as the reverse complement.
CTGGTGGCCGTTACTGCCTCGCTCCACCTGCCTGAAGCTCTATCTCCACCATTCTCGTAAGGCACCCCCGTAGCCCAGGGGGATGCCCAAGGGAGGTTACAGGCACAGCCCTGGGGTCCGCTTCTCGAAATATCGTCTGACGGGTACGTAAGACTGAATTTCAGGGATGGGGGTGCGATTCTTCGGGAAACGCTGGAAAATCGAATGGAAAAACATTGCCCCGAAACGTCACGCCTAACCTAACCTCGTGTCCTAACCTTCCCGCAAGAAGTGACTCGTCAGCCTGAAACTTTATTGGAAAGTCGACGCGCTGCGTTTCCGCCCCGCGCTACCGGAACTCGCACGATTCCGTCGGACCAGAAGAAAGAATTCGCTGAGGGGCCAACGTTCGGATTCGAGATTCCAAAAAAGAAAAAAAAAGAAAAAAAAAAGAATCGCAAGAGAAACCTTGCATATGCCAAAAAAAAAATGACAGATTTTCACCTTCTCAACGACGGAAATTCCCTGAAGAGTCCGCGAATCCAGCGCTGCCTGTAATAAAAATAAAGAGTGACGTCCTCGAGCGGAGTGAACTCCTGAATACCCGACACCGATCAAAACCGCCCCCTTCCGGTCCCCCTGAAAAATTCACCAATCCCCATCGACGATATCGCGACCACGCGAACGCGTGATTCGCGGATTATCGCGCGGACCGAGCGAAGGTCCTTGAAGAGAAAGAAAAAAAATGCTCCGAACCGCGATAGAAATGGCGATGTGGTTTTAACGCGAACTGGGGTAAAAATTAGTGGAACGGGGGACGTACGGCTGTGCGCGGTTGGATGGTTTGCCGGGGATTCTTGCCGGTGGGTAGGTTGGGTCGAGGGAGGGAGGGCTCGGAGGTGGCTGCTGTCGCAGCACCGAGAACCCAGGAGGCCATCGTCGACGCTTACACCGTCTGCACGGTCTACAACGTCGTGCGCGGCGAGGAAAAATTGCTGAAGGAAAAAAAAGTCTTCGAGGCGTAAAAGAAAAACAGGCAGTCGGTCGCGCTGGTCTCTCTTCGAGTAGAGAGGCTCGGGGCATGGAAATGAAAAGGCTTCGAGCGCGCGGTAAACATCGAGCGTGTAATTCGCTCTTTAAAGAACACTTGGACGATAATTAAGCCGGTATGGGGTGCAGGAGGGAGGGGGGGGGGAGGGGTTGAGAGAAGGAGCAGACCAAGAGAGACAGATCCGTTGAGCAATGACGAAGAGGGGTGGGTGACAGGGGCGGAGGGGGTGGAGTGGCTGGATCAGTAAAAGAGAGTGGTTGGAAACGGGTGAGAGAATTAATGAGAGAGAGAGAGAGGGAGAAGGGGAGGGAGAGGTCGCTGAAAAGATCTTTTCCCATTTACTTTTCGTACCCATGGCATGGAAAGACACGTGGTGTGGTTTTAATTAGCACCGGGGGTGTATTTCCAACGGGATGGATGAAGAATCTCGGGTTTTGAATTTACCTGGTGCCTATCGCGCGCGCGCGCGCGCAACCCTTTCTGCACTCTGCCAGCGACACTCCACTGCTTGGAATTTCTTTTTCTTTTTTGTTTTTTTTTTCATCGCGTTCGGTCAAGAGCCTTTTTTCACTGCCGGCGGTGGTTTTCAGCCGCTTGAAAATTTTGAAAAAAGATTTCTTCGCGAATAGAATGTTGGTCAATATTTTTTTTTCATATTACTAATTATGATCTTTGCCCGTCGTTGCTCTTCGTTTACTTTATCCATCGACATTTATGTCCTTGAAAACTTCGACCCTTCTTTTTTTTTTTTCGTGAGAGAGATCAATCGCCCAACTTCGTGCCATTGATTCTTCTTATGGAAATGTCAGCGGATGGACATTGGAATATCATAGATTTTTTTGTTTTTTTTTTTTCTGAAATTTATATACATATATATAGTAGTACTCATCCACTGGGTATTTTTTGTCTAAAAAAAGTTATACACAGATTTCACAGAGGAAGCCGACTGCACTTTGAATATTTAAAAGGTAGTAACTGCATCGTGGTATCTTTTTTAAAAGAATTTTGAATAAAATCGGTATAAGTTGATGTACAGTAAAAAAGAAAAAAACAAACGCAAGGGACGTAGATCGAAAACGACGAGAAAAAAAAAAAAAAAAGAGCAATATCGACGTCTACGTCGGAAACATTGTTCGCGTCCACCAACGCGTTTTCAATTTGGCGGCCGAGCGTCGAGGGCGAACTCGAAAGGACAAAGGAGTTGCGATTCTTTTTTTTTTGAAACGCGCCGTAGGTAACGGCGGTGCCGCACGACTGGGGGCGAATGTCGCAGCAACGTTTTATACATCGTCGAGTTTTATACGGCGGGGTAATTTTTTTATTAGCTTCAAAACCACTCGACTCTCGTCTGCAGTGAGATCTCCCTTGTAAAAAGGATCGGCCATCTTCCTTCTCTCTCTCTCTCTCTCTCTCTCTCTCTCTCGTACTCGTATCCTCGACCCCCGTATTTTCCACCCCTTCTTCAACAACCGCCAACTACCACCATCGCCGTCGTCATCCGCCTACGACCCCCTCCTCCTCCTCCTCCTCCTTCTCCTTTCACTCCCTCACCACCGACATTTCGGAGTACCTTGTATTCATTTGCTTTATTAAGTATCTCATGCGAATTAAGAGCGTGGCGCGCGTTCTCACTTTTTTTATCTCTTTATATTTTATTAACGTTTCATCCCGCTACGTTCTTTTTTTTTTTCCAAATTTATAATTTCACTGTACCAGTATTTTTTTTAGTCTCCTCAACAAACATCCATTCGATTCGATCCAACTCGGTGTCTTTCCTCGTGCACGATTTTTCGTGGATTCCGAAAATATTAGGGAAACCGTGACGGATTACCTAAAAGTGCAAAGATTAATGCAGGTTCCGTGGAATTGTAAGAGATTGACTTTCGAATGTACCAGAGTATTTATTACCTCGTGAACGCAAGGGAAATATACTCACTTGATAATAAAGTTAATTCCAAAAATAAAAAATGACGTCCCATGACTTTTGGATGCCAATTTTTCCCCTGTCCCACGTTATTCCTCATTCCGATAACGTCCAATCGATTCCGTCATCCCCTAAGCAGCCAAGAAAAAAATAAAATAAAAAATTATCAAGCACGAACACACCAAACCAGGAATTTGAATGAACATTGAGAAATCGTTCACCCGATCGACCGAAGACCCACAGTCTCTCCCTTTTCAAATCTTGAAACGTAAAGTAATTGTTTTCCCCCCAAAGCATACCATGACAATCGAGTACTGAATTACCTGCGGTATTTTAACGGGACTGTACCAAGGCCCGAAGAAGATTTAGAAAAAAAAAAAAAAAAATATGAAAACCGTCTTTCTGTCATCGCTGAGACATATTCCTCCCAGGCAGGTGCAGAGTCAGGAACTTAAGACCTTAAGCAACCCCTGCTCGTTCCAGGTGAGAGGGGGATGTCGTGCTTATAAACTCTTAAGGGTGGCAAACTCGTTTCACGAACACGCGCCGTTCATTATAACAAGATTCGAAATTGAATACGTTCCAGGCTAATGCTCCGTTCTTCGAATGACCTGACGTACCGGCCAATCCGTCCAGTTCTCCAAGACGACGATGACCACGGCGACGACGTAGCCACGCGTCCCAGTGACCGACCTGGTTCAAAATGTAAAACAGGATCAAAAGTAAATCCCTGATCAGCTCATTGAAATGCATATACCCACCAGTGGATAATAAAATGACTTTACCTGCTGTACCATCTACCGTTTGTTTCAGCCCCAGAGGCTGGAGATTGCACCAGAGCCAGTACGAATCAGGAAGGGGTTGACGCACTCTTTCGCACAGGCCAACAAGATCATTAACAATGCTTAACTTTTGCCCATTAATCTCCTGCGCTAATTATTTAGCCATAGTCGCGCTGGGCCTGGCAGAACCCGACGTTTACGTTGTTGCTGCCTACCGCCGCCGAGGTGGGTGGGTGCCCCTTTTCTTGCGTGAGTCTTGCCGGAGTAAATTGATTACAATTAAAGGGTTGGAAGATGGGCGAGGGGGTGGGAGAGCTCGGAGTACAACGGTGACCACATCTCGACGCTGATTGGTGGAGTCAAGTTTGTGGCAAGATGGCTGCTTTCCCAGTTTCCCTTCTCCACACGGTTTCTCTAAGACGCTCCTCTCCCTGTGTGCCGAATATACGTGTCCTATATGTATAAGCCTGTTCCTAAACAATGCCGAGCACACGCGTGTAAGTGTAAATATATCTATAGACGTGTATTATACAACTATACGTATTACACTGGCTCCCTCTGGCCTTATACGCACCCAGGCACAGTTCTGTGCTCTGTCCTTGTCTCTTATAGTTCACTCGCACCTTACTTCTCCCTTGGCAGTGGTCTGTCCTGCTCTTCCTCTGTTCGTCCCACTTGTTTCCCTCCTCTTATCCATCCAGCCCGCAGGTAACGTGGGCCAAGTACGTGCCGGGATAGTTTCAAAGGGAATTTAATAATAATACATAGAACTTTCTCTAATGAGTTAATGGTAACCTGGGTCATATACTTTGTTCGACGTTACTCTCGAGTGAACCGGCAGCGTAAGACCACACCTGTAACGAGGAAAATTTAGTAATTTGATGTTTCAGCTTGTTCAAGAATTTTTTAACCTTTTCATTCGCTCGCCAGAGCCAACGTTCTTGTCTCTGGCTCGTTCCCCGTGATATTTCCATTATTTTTCTGTGGTGAAGGAAAAGAAAAAAAATTATTAGTCCTGCCTGCCACAACTTCAGGCCCGAAGGTGGCGGATCCGAAGTGGATATTCGAAGCGATAAGCGCAAGGGACGAATTGGCAACCAGGAGAGAAAAGTGCAACCAATAATTTTATTTTATGCGATAAAGCACGGCTTTCGAGTAAGGTGCCAGGCAGGTACGTTTATAAGAAAAAAAAAAGGAACGGAACGAGGAGACGAGGAAGAGGGAAGACGTGGCAAGAGGGAGAAAGGTTGGCGGTACTGTAAAAGGGTATGCGGGGGAACGAAGGTGGCGCGGCGCGTATCTTTAGTAAGTAAACAGAACGCCTTATGAATTTTAAGCAGCGCCAAGGAAAACGTTTTTCCTTTGAGCAACCTTTTACATTGGAAGAGCACGCGGTAAGAAGGGCAACATAATTTCAAAAAGCAGATGGATAAAGATTGTACGTGTAGTCTTTTCATTTTGAAAGCCCTTTTCTAATAACGACTTTTCTCGCGGAACACCTGCTCTACTGAAAGAAAAAAAAGAGTCTCCAATATTCGTTACACCTTTGCGGAGTATGGTCCATCGGACTGTACACCTTATGGACTGCTTATTATTTATTAATTTTTTATTCCTTGGTAATTGATTGCCAGGAATTTTAAATATCCGCTTTACGATAACTATGGTGCACGATATATACCTTGGCAATTATATTCCTTCTGGCGATACTGAGTTCTTCTTCCCTTTTACAGGATTGGTCGCTGATACCGTGTTGTTATCATATTGATTTCCGGGCAGGACTATCTAAGCATTGTAATGGCAAGTCAGGATTCTGCGCCCTGGGAGGCACACGTGTTTCTAATGATTTTAGTGTACCAAGATACGTACATAATGTACAGTCATAGGTAGGTAGATGGTATACGTACCCAGGGCGCAGCGTGATACGTCGTGGCGCTGAAGATGTCGACGGAAGAAGGGTGGATGGAAGGTGGGGGGATGGTCTTGTGGGATTCTTAATGGCAACATGCCCCCGAGGTAACACTAGGGGCTATTAAACGCACGTCACCCCCCCTTGGCGTCGCGCGGCTCCCTGAAAATTAGTGGAATAATTAATGTAAAAATCAGTGCTAAATTACCAGGCTATATCTATACATCTTGCCGAGGGTTACGACAACCCTTCTGAAACATTGACCGCGCGCTAATAAATTTCAACGATCGTTCTATTAAGGCCACAAACATTTTCATAATTGTAAGAGTGCAGTATCGAAGGTATAACCTTAATAAAATTCGATTATAAATTATTCTCTGATTGATTCGTTCTCTTGTCTAATTAAAAATAATATGGATGGCTTGACAGCGAACGTTCTGCAAAATTGTCCATGCAAATATTAGGAACTAATGGTGCCGCCGGACGGCTGTAGGCCGAAGGATTAATCGATTGATTGAAAATGATTGAGCCTCTTTCATGGTAAAGAAGGAAGAAGAATAGATCGAAGTCGGGCGAAGATGAAGAGACTCGGCAGAAGTCAGTAAGGTTTCCACTCCAAACGGTAAGCGTATCGTTATATTTAAGGTGGATACACATCGCCCACGAAGAAAAGCCCTGGGGTGGCGCCTGATGGGTAGGTGGAGTGAGAGGCGAACTGCGGGGCCGATGGATACGAGTCTCGCTAGAAGGGAATAGAGGGTAAGTAAGGAAAATGTAAGCCCAGATCAACCGAGCTGATCCCCTTACGCGTGGCGTTTGACACGGCCGCTAAAATTTTTACTTGCTTCGATTTGGGCTTTCGGGGCTTCTCTCTTCTCTGATTGGTGGACCCTGGCCACGCCCTTGCATATAAGGGTAGCTTGCTCGCCCGAGCACTATCAACCCTTATGTGCTCGACGTGAGTACAGTTATGTATGAGTACATATGTACACGTGCAGACTTCATATAACACGATACATGGCAGGAACGTGTATACCGGGTGGGCTTCGACTTCTGGGATACCGAAACTTTCGTTACGGACTGGTATGGCGATGAATTCTCGAATTGTTTTTACCGAAAGACTGTGGCACGGAGCTGTGGTTATGGAAAAATTATGGATCTTATTTAGCTTTGCATTTCAATGTTAATAAAGTGAGGTTATAAATACCTTTCGATACGAGATGCTGGACGCACGCTTGATCTGTAATTACTGTTAAAGCTTTTCCTTTTAACGAAATGGCTTCTGTGTATTCCTTTCGCGTAACTCTGGGCCAGACAAATTCTGGGCTTTTATTTATCGACTAATTGGATTCTTATCGAAGCTCTTTTCAACTGCGAATACAGTTTTAACATTTTTATTCATTCTCGAATTTGTCATTGGCGATTCTTTTATATTTTACTTCGTCTACATCTACGCGTGCATATTTTCTGTTGTTTAGGTTAAGGATTTGAGAACGGTGAATTTCTTTTATTTAAAACTGTTAGAATTTCGTGAAACGTGAAGCATATTGATGGATGAATTAGGTTACTCACGCGACTGTGGATTTTATGCATTGGTACTGTAATATATGCTTCGCTACGTAACTCTTGTAGAAGTACCGCAACAAGTGTGCGGGGAAAAGATGGTAGGAGGTTTTACATGAAACGCAGCATCCATCAAGTTAACCTGATTTATTCGCAAAGATCTCGTTTAGCGATACTCACTTCATCTTAACGCCGTCATAATAGAGATCTGATGATGTTTACTTGGATAGAGATACTTACACCTCAACGTTAAATTCGCGTGGGAATCTTCGAAAGCTATGAGTAATGATTTTTTTACTCGTTCGCGAGATAAGGATGATTATCACGAAACTTGCTGTAATCGCGAAGAGGAATAATTGTTGAAAATGTTTTTAAAAAATTTTTGGATTTATGCTGGTGCTTTAAATTTAGTTGGAAGAAAATTCAAAGCGCGGCGCTCGTGTCAGTGCTGCGAGCGCATCAAAACAATCTTATGCTTGGTGACAGTTTTCGTGAGAATTTTGACTGAAATGATTGAGGAACACGACGAGCGCGAGACAATATGCGATTCAGTGGTAAGTATTACTTTCGATGTAATAATGGATCTGTGCGATTTTTATGAAAATCGCTTCAGAACAGTGATAAATCATTATTACCATTTTCTAACCTCCAATTCCAGAACTCCTTGGTGGAAGGCTGTCGCTTGCCGGTCAGAATGCACGGCACAGAAGACTGGCGTGAGTATTATAGGATCTTATTATTGTATATTTTATGTATTTATGATAAACCGCGTTTAATGCGATCTTTCTAGATGAAAATAAGCACTGAGTGCATTTGGATGCTTGACAGTACACATTGTAGAATGAGTGTCAGTGTTGTTTACTATGATTTTAAGCAATAAATGTGCAGTATTACGCTCGTTGGGAATAAATGTTTTAAGGTTTTAGTTCATTGACGTAAATGCGCACTGTTTGGGACAATGTTAAGATGATTAAAGTAGGATAAACAGTTTGTTAGGTTAGGTTATGTTTGGTAATTTGTTACCTGCACTTTTTAAACAATACAATTTATGCTGTTCGACAGTTATGTTACTAGCAATAGGTGAGGGTGATGAATGTCTAACAAATATCATTTAATCTTTGCAGCTCTTGCTGAAATAATCAGCGTTAAAGAAGTGCGTGACATCAAGTGCTATTACGTACATTATGTAGATTGTGAGTATAGTTGCAAATCGCATAGATGAATGTATGCTGTAGAAAGTGTTAAGATTTAACAGTGACAATTTCCAGTCAATAAACGATTGGATGAATGGGTACCGGAGGACTGTTTGGATACTCGTAAAGTCCAGTATCCGCGTCGGGATGGTACGACGCCAGGAACTGGTGCAGCGACTCCTAAAAAGCAAGCACCGAGCAGACCTCCAAGTCCGAACAATATAAATAGTGAACCGGTAAATGGTTCCGCTGTGCTGCAAGCTGCCTTACAGAAAAAGATAGCCAGGAAGCGAAAAGGCACGTTTCTTGAGAATGAGGATTCGCAAGATGGTCCACCCCAGTTGCATTCAACGGCTGGTCCAAGACCTACAGGATCGTTAGTGGCACATCACCACGATGACGTTGTGACCCGAATGAAAAACATTGAACTTATTGAACTTGGAAGACACAGGATCAAGCCCTGGTACTTCAGTCCGTACCCTCAAGAAATGGTGAATCTCCCGTGCATATACATTTGCGAGTTTTGTCTTAAATACCGAAAAAGTCGAAAGTGCCTAGAGAGACATTTGGCAAAGTGCAATTTACGACATCCTCCTGGAAACGAGATTTATCGGAAAGGATCGATATCATTTTTCGAGATAGACGGTAGAAAAAACAAGAACTATGCCCAAAATCTCTGCCTCTTGGCCAAGCTCTTCCTCGATCACAAAACCCTTTACTACGACACAGACCCCTTCCTCTTCTATGTAATGACAGACTTTGACAGTCGAGGCTTTCACATAGTGGGTTACTTCTCCAAGGAGAAGGAGTCGACAGAGGATTACAATGTTGCCTGTATCCTCACAATGCCTCCGTACCAAAGAAAAGGTTACGGAAAGCTCCTAATAGAATTCTCCTACGAACTGTCTAAATTTGAGGGTAAGACTGGCTCTCCGGAGAAGCCATTATCCGATCTGGGTCTGCTGTCCTACAGAAGTTACTGGGCGCACACGATACTGGACATACTCTTAAACGTGAAGCCGCTGGTAGAGAACGAAAAACCCCAAATAACGATAAACGAAATATGCGAACTGACCTCAATCAAAAAAGAGGATGTGATATCAACACTGCAAAACCTCAACCTCATAAACTACTACAAAGGACAATACATCGTAACGCTGAACAGGTAAGCAACCGATTATGCACCAAATAATCAGTGGCCCAGTGATAAGGCAGTTTCCGAAAGGCTTCGATCGGCAACACAAAAAAAAAAAAGACATCGATAAACAAACTCGAATAATCGTTCCACGATTTATTCTAAATTCTTATCAGCATCTCCTTTTCCAGGGAAATAATTGAACAGCACGCAGCGGCCATGGAGAAACGTCAAATCAGAATAGATCCAAAGTGTCTTCATTGGACTCCAAAAGACTGGAGCGTACGAGCAAAATGGTGAACCGATCGTAAACACGACAATAAGACGATGCTAATCGAACTTAATAATTCATTTCAGGATACCCGGAAGTGACTGCGTACGTTTAACGTCTGTACAAAATTGTACATAAAATAGCGATCTGTGCTCTTAAGTTTTAATAAGACTGTATCTGGTTCCACGCGCGATGCCTGTCCGATTGTTTCTCGCATGACGAACCGACACCCAGGTTACACATTTTTATCGATTATTCGAAATTTCCAATTGGTCCGACACTCTGCTGACGATTATCCCATTTTCAAAGAAGCAGGCACGCGCGTTCGATCAGGAACAAGGTTTTAATACAGTGACTAGATTTTTTAAAAGTTACAGTTGTGTATGTAAGTACTGTTTCGCGATCATCGATTTGTACAGGAAGAGAGAAAAGAAAAATGGAAAACCACTTTGAAAGTGTAGAATTGTAAATAAATGTGATTTTATATAAAATACCGCTTGTCCTCGATATAATATCGTCGGCGAACAAAAAGGATTGCACAATCAGGAACATCAGGGGGTAGCATAATAATTTAAAGAAAAAAAAGAAGGTAAAAATCAATCGAATGAGAAAACAGATTGATTCAAATACATCGTCTTATATATTCATACGGTATATATATATATATATATATATATATATCTATACAAATATACATACGCATATAGATAGATATACATATATATGTAGATATATATATTTTTATATATTCAACAGTAACATCACAGTAGCTTCATATACAATAAATCTTTTTTTTTTTTCTTTTTCTTTCATATAATCATTTCTTTTGGATCTGCTTTCTGTCTCTGTCGTATACCCGGCGAGTGCGACAAGACGGCGACTGTTAAAAAACTCTCAAGTAACGGCGCCATTGTTTTCAATCAGCCGCCAAGGTAGCCACAGCGTCAGTGTCAAAAGTAAGTGCCAGCAGTAGTAATCGTAATAGCGGTACCGGTGGTAGCGCCGGTACAACCGAGGTAAAAAGTTAATGAGGTCAATTTAATAATCACGATTCGCTAACGGCGCCTCGTTACAAAATTCTTATCTCGACTTACGTCATATACAATATTATCGGTTCGAACCGATCCGCGTCGCTCGCGGACATTTGAATTTTCCCGCGCGAGGAACGCCACCGCGCGTGGGGTACAGTCGGCGATAAAAATCGCGTACGGTTGGTATCAACGGCGAGCATCGCGGAGATACGATCGATCGATCCGATCGACGTGAACGCATCGCGATCGCCGGATGAAAAAAAAAAAAAGGGACTATAGACTAATTAAAACGTGGTATGTATAATAATCTTTACTTTTATCTATGCGGTGCTACAATCTTTTTTTCTTTTTCTTTCTTCTTCTTCTTTTCAATTCTTATCGGACGATACTAGGTGACATCAATGATGGCGGATGGCGATTACTCTTTTTCTTCTTCTCTTTTTTTTTCTTCTTCTCATTTTCTTCTCTTTTTTTTTTTTTGACTTTACGATTAGTAAGCGTATAACAAGAATAAAGGAGCTTCTGATCGCAGGACAGGGCGTTATAGTGAATAGTGTGACTCTTTTGTGAATAAGTAACAACAACAACAACAACAACAATGATGTATCTGAGATGACGCCGGGAAATGTGTCACTTGCGCGCGGAACGACGAACATTAACAATGAGCGAATACGATATGCGGACGATAATAATAATGTTTTTAATGCATTATGCAATAATGAATACCATTTAAGTAACTCTTACAGGTTAGGTATGCGCGAAATGCCGATAGTATAGCGTACCTCTTTATCCTTATGCTATCCGTTTTCGTTCCACCTCTTAATCTCCTGTTTCTTTCCTTCCCTTTTTATCTTAAGAACGTCCTTAACGAGCCTCTCGATTATCCTACCGCGCCTGATTCGCGAGTGACAGTAGAATGACGGGCGTGACGGCGCCCGAGTGATCGTACAGTGACAACGATTGTGAATGCGAATTTTAAGGGAGAAAGCTCGCGATTTAATCTTCCCTTTTATTTTCGTATTATTTTTCTTTTTCTTTTTTCTTTATTATTATTTCGAGCTTTCGACACTCGTCGCGATTGGCGCGCGCTTACGGAAACGCGTTTCGTCTTTTTTCTCTTTGTATTTTGCCTTCTCGCCCATTTTTTGTGCTTCTTTTTTTTGCACGCCAAAGGAAAATTTCGCGAGCTTCGGAACGAGAACGTTAACGTGACGTGGCCAAGCGTATCACGGAAATGATGACTTTCACTCGAGGGACTTCGAAGTTTTTAATTTGTTTTTCTTGTTCATTCTTTTCTTTTTTGTTTTTTTTTTTTTTTGGAAATCTACTTTCGTCCAGCCCCTTTTGTCTGGACAATAAGACACTTAACAGTTTCTTTTTTTGTTTTTTTTTCATTTTTGTTTTTCCTCTCAACGATTCCCCACGTACGCGCGGCGAATCAACAATTATTTATTATTAAATACGTTATCATAGCGCGACGTTATCATTATATTTATAACAACGGAATATACAGTGGAGGGGATGGGTGCAGGGGGCGGGGGGGGGGTGGATAATAAGACGAAAATTACTATTAAAAAATATTGTAGGTACCTGCAAAGTACACGCGGCGAGGACAGTACAACGTGTGTCGTGTAAAAAATATTTTCCTCAGATTTTTTGAAAAAAAAAAAAAGAAAAAAAACAAGTTTTTACGTTCTCGCATCGATCGGGAATACATTTTTTTTCGTCTTATCTCTTTTTTTTCAACTTCTCTCTACTCTTTATGCTTTACGATAAATGGGCGTTCTCGAAGGACTCTCGAAGAGGATGCTCCCATTTCGCTCGGTGAAAGTTTGCACGAGCCACATTTCGAAAATTTATTTTGCAAAGACACGTGTTGATCGAACTTTTAAGTTTTCTTATTTTTTTGGGGGGAAATTTTTTTCTTACCCTCACCAATTCTTTTTCCCTCCTACTTCTCTCTCTCGCGATTTCGGATATGTTTTCCCGTATTCTTGTGATGAATTTCCCTTTATCTTTCGTATATTTTTTTTTGGTTTTTCTTTCTTTTTTTTTTTTTTGCTTCTACTCGTTTTTCGACCATACGTCGCGAACTTTATCAGCCAGATATCACAGTGCTTGCTGGATATTAGCGAACGAAATTTTGATTGCTATTTTGCTTTAGTCGTAAAAGGTCAAATATATTTTTTTTTCTTCTTTTTTTTTTTAAGCTTTTGCAATTATTCTCGTCGATCTCTCTCTTTACAACAGGAAACATCCTTTTCGGGGCAAAATCCACTGTAGTCACTCATTCTCACGGTTTCTCTTGTTCGCTCGTTTTACCTATAGCGCTGCTTCGCGCCATTGTTACGCTAATTAATGAAAAACACGCGAAACTTTTCGTCATCGAATACGAATATAAGATGAAAACAATGAAATACAAGCAATGACAAAGAGGTTTTTTTTCTTTTCGCGCGAGCATCGAATATAGTGTCCGTTTATAAAGATCGTTTTTCTTTCTTTTTTTTTTCACAAATCTTTTATCTTCCGGCATGTCCCCACGGATTTTTTTTTTAGAATCTCTGTCTTAGAGTATTGAAGATATAAAATCTACGATAGAAAACAGAACAGACTTCAAATATTTTTTTTTTTTTCCCCTTATCTTTTACCCCACATTCAACATCGACGCTTTCAGTTATCATTATTAGTATATATATATATATATATATATATATATAATTTATCTTTTTTCTTCAATTTACGCTTACGAAATATTAAATCTTTATCTTTACGTTATTATTATTAGTATTTCTCTATGATACAGATTGTCATGTTCGGCCTTCAATTGCCGTCCGTACTTCGCTTCTCGTTTAAGAAATTTCCATTTTCTTTTTTTTTCCCCTAAAAAAACAGCCGATCAAAATCTTTAACCCAGTATGAACTTGCGGGTTAATTTTACTCATATCCGAACATCCATTACACGGAACCACGAAGTCTCGAGAATTTTTTTTTTTTTTTCGCTTACTATAGTTAACACACCAAAATCAGTGGCGCCACTTTAGTAGAAAAGATGTAAACTGAAAAATCCAATGGAACTTCTAACGAGTCGGAAGGGTTCAGTCGCAAACGTCATACCGACCATTCGTTACGGCAGATTCAATTTTCCCTTTCGTCTTAAGCCTTTCGCATTATTAATATATTTCGACGCCTACCTAAGAGCGACGCCGACGTCGCGTCGTTCTCTCGTACCTTATATATATATATATTTTTTTTTTCCATCCGCCATTCTCTTGTATAATTTCGTCTTGGCTAAGCTACGAAAATTGTGCATTCATTGTTGCGCCATGTTTCTCGCGATCGTAATCGGTACAATGGAGAAAGTGAAAAAGAGAAAGAGAGACAGAGAGAGAGAGAGAGAGAGAGAGAAAGTGCGTGGCGCATTTAGAATATAACGTACGATCGGAATTTTCTATCGAAGATCCGATACGACGAATGACAATTGATGATTGAACATTTCTACAGGAATCCCTGCTGTCTCTGAATTAAAGAAAAGTAAAATAAATATTAAAAAAAAAATTCCAAGTAAAAATCGCAAACGTGTACAATTGTCGAGTGATTTAATCACCGCCAATATCTTGGGCACGTCCTGAACTTTATTGCGCAGAGACAAAAATGGCTGTCGGCATCTTGAAATTCTTGAGCGCGTAGGACGCCTCGGGCCATCAACCTCTTGCGCCGTACGTGTCCGGCGAGTAGCCGATAGACGCGCGTTCGAATGTATCGATGTACGCGACACCAATGACGTCACCCTTATCGAATCGTGCTTCCTCCGTCGATAAAGATTTTCATTAAGTTTTACATTTTTTATTATATTTTTCTTCATTCGTATCCGTAAATTGAACCAATGTACCGGCGCCTTTTTTCGATAAATAATCACACGGGATACGTATACAAGGGATGCACCACGAACGGGGTTACTGTACAGTTAAATTATTCGGAAATTTTGACACGAACTTTCTGTTATCAATGCCAAGTGTCATGGCCGTTATCTCGCGCGGCCATAATCAGGACGATCGCGTTGACGTATTGATTAGGATGACGAAGCTTTTTGAAAATATTTTATCGACGGAAGCGCATCGCTCGATGGTAATGCCAATTACGCTTTTATCGATTGTGCGCTTCGAACGTTATCACTTATTCAACTCTTATCGTATTCGACCCTCTACGCCTAAGAGGGATCCGCTTTCTTTCATAGTCCGCAGTCGAAACTCTCTTGATTCTGCTGAACCCTCTTCTGATAAGCTTCCAGGTAGCTGTCGACGTTACGGTAGATTCCTGAATTCGCCTGGAACATCAGGGTCTCCAGGATCCTCTCGTTCTGAATGGCTTTGGTGGGTAGAACGATCTAGAAGAAAATTTTTAAGGGTTTTTGGCTGGACTGTACTTGAATTGGATATAGGAAAGAGACTGTTTTTTATCATGGCTACCAGGACGTCGTGAAGCTTGTGACGTGATTTTTCGATTCAGGGTCACAAGGCGACTTCGGTTACCGGTACAGATAACGTTTTCGAGTTCTGGTTCCGGGTCGCCACCCTGCTCGGAAGCTGCGATCTCGGGTTGATTCGTATAGTTAGGCCGATGCTGTCGGGAGATTTCGGTAGGGGTTAGTTGAGGTCGAGGTGCTCGAATCTGCCGTGGGGAGACAGTCTCGACGTACCGAGTTGCCCGGTAGAGGAGACGACCCGACGGAGACGTCTCCAGGACCGGCAGAAGCCCGGGTGAGACACCAGGGCCCCGCTGGAGATGGACAAACGGCTGTAGAGCGGGCGGAGATGGTTTTGATACGGTTAAGGGCAGGAGAGGAACCTCCTGCCCGAGTTAAGGATGCGGTGCCCAGGCGACGCCCGGTGGCCTGGGGAAGCGGCCATGGAGGATCTCCAAAAGTTACGTACCGATTCGCTAAGGAACGCTCTCGATTTGGCTTAAAGGGACGACTCGGGGGAGGTGGAAGGGTTATCGGCTATAAGGATCTCGACCAATCAGGTCATCAGAATGATTAGTTCTCGAATTTGGCTATTGTCAAAGCAGTCTGTCTCGGGACACCGACCGAGGTGTCACGAGCTGCCTCGCGCTCCCGTGTGCTATCTGTTGACAGTTTTTCTTGCCGCGTTTCGCTACGGTATAGCAAGTTCACGTTCGTATAGTTCTCGTTGCTCTCGCGATATCCAGGAAATTCTATGAATTTCCTGTGACTGTTCCGGAAGTGCAGTGCCTTAGTGTAGTGTCCACCAGAGTGTCCTTTGGATCCGGTTCCCGGCCTCCACGGGTCAGCTGCACCAGCTCCGGTGAGTCCTCCCAATTTATTAATTGGTGCTGGGATCTCGATTGATAGTTAAGATTCGTTCCGGTACGTCCGCAACCGTCCGCTGCCGTTCGTGCATCCAGTTGCGTTTACTGATTTTAAGCGACCCCAAAGATCAGCCCCTACGGTTGCGTTTCTCGATTTTACGCGTCCCCAAAAATCTACAGGATCCGTTAAGCCTATCGCCTCGTCCGATAGATTCCGTCGGAGTTCTCGTTTTGGTGGAGTTGGGCCTGGCCCACCCCCACTCCCAGTTCATCCCGGCTCGTCGATTCCCGGTGAAAAAAGAATTGGCTGGCGCCCGCCTGGCTTGCGGATGCCTGAGCTTAGGGTGGACGACCGAAGGAAACGTAGGCTGGTTCTCTAAGATCGTTCGCGATATTTCGTTATCAGTATCGACTTAAGAAAAACACGTTACAAGCTTTCAATCATCCTGATAGTGAATTTCCATTTCTGATACCGCAGGGAAACTATTTACTCACCCTGATCAACTCTTGTGGTGTTATTCTGTAAAGTTTCAAATCTCTACTCAGTCTTTCCATTATGCACTGGAACTCGACTTTCGCGTCGACCTTAGAGGACTTCGTCTTGATCCTGTGCTTGGCCCAGCTAAACATCGCCTCGAACTTCTTGATCTCCACGACCTCGAGACTGCGACACATGATCATCTGGACCATGGATTCGCTCAGAGTAAGAAAGTCCGGACTCTGAAAGAGCTGATAAGCCCTGGTCTCGACAAAGGCGAGGATCATGTTCACCAGCTCCGATGCTGACGTGTATCTCCAGTAATAATTCTCAAGCGCGCAGAGCATCACGCAGACTACGTCGATCCTCAGGAACTGTTTCGCGTGATGGAAACAAGCCTGTAGGAGCTCGGGTAGATCGTAGTGTTCAGCGGCGCATATGAGACCAGGTATGTTGCTGCACGTTAACGGACAGGATCCTGTGTGAAGGTAGTCCAGCAGAGTCCTGAATGTGTCCGGATCGAACTCGATGATGTCGAACTGTAATCAATAGATCAATCAGTGAGCGCGATAACACTTTTTCTTAATTATTTCATTCAAATTATTGCTTACCTCGGTTTGAGCAAGTTTCGCTCTGTCTACCTTCTGGGCGTCGGCGCAGACGCTGAGTCTTGGTACAGCCAGTGATTGAGCAGCTCTGTCCTTATCTTTGCCTTCTTTATCTGTCAAGGGGAAGATCGAGTGAGATTAATTTGTATGATTTTTATCGATAATCTTTTTTTCTTTAATCATCTCTTTTTCATGCTATCTCTTTTTACTAACTGCTGCAATCTTGTGAGCTTGCCCATCGCTTCCTGTCTTCCGTCTGCAAGGCGTTTCCGCTTCCGTGCTTACGGATACTTCGGCCCCAACCGGCTGTTATGGTCCCGAGTCGCGAGAACGCCCGTTTTACCATTGGGGAAGATGGCACGCTTTTGGGCCTAAACACATCAGAGCCAGTATCTCACAGAAACCGCAGGGCGGCACCTCGGGTTTCGGGAGGACGTTCAGAGAATTTTTTTTTGTGAAACAAAAAATTGGATCTTTTCTGGAACACCGGATCCTTTCGGGAACGGGCCGGAAGTTGATCTCGGGTTTTATAAATGGGAAAAAAAAGTTTTGTAATTTTTTTTTTAAAAAGAACGACAACGTCAAAAGCTCACTGCCAATATTCGAATAGTTCATAAACGTGCGTGTTTAAAGAAAAGAACATTTTTGTGTAGCATACATGAGACTGTACATTTTTTTGTATAAATACCTTTCTTTTTTTATAATACCTTAGAATTTTGGTTTTTCCCTAACTCATCTGGTATCGGATAATGCAAAACTACGGAAAAATTTAGTATCATCGTGCTAATCCATCGTAGGAGTATATATAAATATATAATAAAAAAAAAAACACAACGATATTCGAAGTGACAACGTACCATAAAAATTTGCATGTCAATCGACACTTTCCATCACACAATCGATTCAGCAATAAAAATACAAGGCTGCCGTGACAGCTTGCCGAAAAAAAAAAGACAGAAATATTGAACGAAAAAGTTCGTAGGAAACACTGAAGTATGCAAGAAACATTTTTTTTTTTTTTTGAAGATCAAGCACCAAATACGAAAACCGGATAGGCTCGATTTTATATTTTAATAGGAAAAAAAAAAAAAAAAAAAAAAACATGCTTTACTTCATTATCGACAAGTTCCAACAAAGATGTCGGATATTGTAGATATCTTCTGTTTGTATATTGTATTGAAAAAAGTGTATCAAAAATGGAGACCAAAAAGAAAAGGTCATGCGGTGCCGTGAGGATAGGAAACATGGATGTGCCGTGACAAGTACAACGAATTCGCCATTGAGATATATAAAACATTAATGAAGCAGGCTATCGAGTCTCTTGCCGTAAGAACGAATTTACACGTAGATACATATATGTACATAAATAAATTGTACATAAATGAACGTACAAACGGTATTTCAATTTGGAGAAATTAAATTTCTATTTGATTTCCTTGACTCTGCCAAGCCGAGAGTTATATGGGTTTTCAGTGGGTTTCCAGGTTTCCTTGGAAAGATAAGAGACCGAAGGCTTTGAAGTGCTATTGGAAAACCATTTTCCTTATAGCAAAACGAAAAGGAAAGGTCCAAGGAAATTGAAAATAAACGACGGAATTTCATCGAGCACCAGGATACCCGAGTATCGTATGGATGAATTCTATTTTACGTTCTTCGAATGAAATCAAAGGAGATTAGTGCGAATCAAGAAGATAAGGGAGGACAGACGTTCGCAATATCTTCAGTATTTATCTTTTCGAGACTTCAAAGGAAACCTGAAACGCGTATACACTGACAGGCTCTACGGTTGAACTTGAGCGTGTGTCTCTGGCGTACCTAGGACTCTCCATGTCAGGAACTTGAAGAAAATTCGAACTTCTTGGCTTCTGAGGACTGAGCAACGTGGGTACTGGTCTCGCGAGTAATTCCGCGACCGGTACCTGAGGACTTCCGAAACCCGTTTGTATTCCGTACAGCATTTCTTGAAAGACCCTGTATAGTAAAGTTTTTTTCACGATACGTTAACGTCATTGAAATCTCAATTATATATCTTAATCGGATAGCTTTGCTAGAAGCAATTGAATTCCTGGTACCTGCTTCTTACGCCCAGGATCGCCCGAACGCCGATGAATCGGACCTTTTGCTTCTGCTGACCAGGCACCAGGAAGGACACGTCGAAAAGATTCGCGTTCAGTGTCACGTTGGCTACGTTATTTAAGAATACCCTGGTGAAGTCCTTGGCCAGCTGATCGTAGTCTTCGAACTGATCTCGCACGGAATCCAACAAAGGTGAGGACGGTCTCATGTGTCCTATGGGTCTCCAGGAACCTCGTCTACGAGGAACAAGTGCGACCGGTTGCATGTGAACGTTATAAATATTTATAATCGTAACGGAGGCTGTCCCACCTGTACGGTTTTGGAATTTGACCGGTCTCGGCATGATTAGCTAAATTAGCAACGATATCCTCGAGCATCTGACTCCTGGTTCTCTCCTGCATCCTGGCGAACTTCGGCGCCGAGTAACTGGCGCGTTCCCCGTTGACAATCTTTGTCAGGATCCATTCGCGAAACATGGGTCCTGGATTTCATTTATGGTTAGGATCTTAATTATTAAGAGATTACCGAAGTCTAAGCTTCAGGATCGTCCTTACCTTTCTCGAAGATGCTCTGCTCCCACAGATAAGGTTTGTAGGCACCGACCTCGTCCCTAGTGACCACCGAGACTTCGTACCTGGCAATTTTTCTTTTAATCCGCGGACTTACTCGCACCAGGATAAATGTGTGAAGGAAGTGGGACTTGATACACGCTGGACTGAAGCTGGTGTTGTCGGCCTCCAGGAAGACGACGCATACAATATCGTTACCGATGTGTCTCTTCCTCTGGAGCTAAATTAACGTCACAGGTACCGTAATGATCATTGAAAGGAAGACATAGAAGATCGTTCTAGGAGATGATTTTGTACAGCACTGACCTTCTGGGGATCGTGCTTCTCATAAGGAAGCAGGGTAGATACGTGAAACATAATTTCAATTCCTCTCCAGTTTGTATAGACGGAGTAGAGTCCCGTGAGGTCGTGAACTGTGTCCAGGCCACCCTTGTACTTATCGAAACCCTTGAGGCGAACCTTTTCACCAAGTATTTGAAGAAACTCCTCAAAGAGGGGCGAGTTATCGTTATTATCGAGTATCTCTTCTTCGCTGTACTGTCCCTCCTGTACGTAGATGACACCCACTTTCAACTCAGACTTTATGAACACTTGATCCAGCTTGAGAAGTTCCTCCGGAGTGTCTGGCAATTGTCCCAGGGTGAGTGGGGGGTTGATATTCACTTCCTTGCCTAAACTTCTCACCACCTCTTCACGATTATACCTAGAATAAAGTTGTTCGAAGCACCATTACTGTATAAATATTAAATTGTTTGATCAAGTCAATTTTGGGCTGCGTACCTGTCTGCGAAGACACAGCTGGCTGGTATCAGACCATGCACCGTATAGCTGATAGCCCTAACCAGTATCCTGAACTGATCACGGCCATTGATAGTCTCTTGCTTGATACTAAGTATAACAGGACCAAGATCCTCGTCGTTGGTAAAGTAATTCCAATGCTCAGAACCATAAAAATATTTCTCATAGGTCTCCTGTTCCACGGAGGTCAGCTCAAAGCCTTGATTCTTCTCAAACTGTTCCTCGATCGTGGTCTTCTTCCTAGGCGCGTCGTCGAAGTCAACCTCGTTCTCTTCAAAGAGACACAAGTCCCGTCGCTGCTGCCTGATCGTTGGTTCCTGTTGCTCCTCCGCTTGTTCCGGATCGGTAGCCTCTCTGTCGCTCTCGCTCTCGTCCCAGATCGTATCCGAGGCAATTTGCTGCCGCGAACACTCAATCCAATAGCCTGGAGTCGGTATGAGGTTGTGGGGAAACTCTTGACAGAACTCATCTGCAAGGAAATAAGCATACTTAGTAGTCCTCCTTTACGTCAACGGAATCCTGATCCAGAGGTAGAACTTTTAAAGAGGCCGTAGAACCAGGTCGATTGGCGCCAGCGAGGACGAGTTTGTTTGGAAAGTGGATGAGGCGTCGCTCAGCTGGTAGACACTTCCTGTAAAAGTATTGAGCAGCTTTCAAGCTGGAGGATCCGATTACGTTAGTCGGGATGAGATTCAGAGGAGCCAAGAGAAAATGTTTAGGTATCTTTTCAAGACCAGCCGCTCTCATTCCCTTTGGATACCATCTGTCCACTTAGGCACGTATTATAAATAATGTCTTTTTTTTTTCTCTTTTAATCCAGTATCTTCCTCTTGGTCTTATCTCTTCATTGTTTTATCACTTCTTCGTCACCTTCCGGATCTTTGTCCTTTCCCTTTCGCTCCATTCGCTTATTCATCAATCCCCCCCCGCTACCTTATCCTTCCTTTATCTTGCTTCCACCTTGATCCTTTAAGACGGACGACGACATGGCTACGCTCGATTCACTGTAAGGTAGAACACCAAGCTATTTTCAGACAGGGCTTGGTATTCGAACTTAGAGTGAACCGCCCGTGGCTGATACCCCAAACGCTCCTATCCTCGTCCTCTTCGCGGATCCTACGGCGCCAGGTTGATCCCAACGAATATCTCCCCGACGATGCTCCTCCGGGTCGACCTGCAGACCCCACCTGGCCAATCGACTCACCTGAGCACGCTTGAGGCGGCAGCGGGAAGATCAGCGTCGTAGACGATTTTCTTCGTGCAACTGCGCAGCCTAAACTTTGTGGCTTGAAGCTGCGCAACTGCTGCATGAAGTCCGAGCACTCCATGAGCGCGACGTCCGCAAAGTGCAGATCGCAAAGTATGTGATTTTTGAATCTAAAAAAGGTAAATCAAAAAAAATTACACAAAATTTCCTGGTAAATTCGAAATTTGAAAAATCTACAATTTACTTTTTTTTTTTTTTCTTTTCGTCAAAAATATCCACTCACCGTCTTGCTCGTTTCTGATTGGGTCCGGTCAAGTTCAGTCCGCAACTATTGCATCTTAGGCACTCCTCGTGATAATGATTGTTATCATAGAGCGGCGAAGGTTCTGCAACGGAAAGAAAAAAATTAAATCCAAATTCCTCAATACCGTACGATGTTCCAAGAATAATTTTTTCTTTCCCCCCCCCCCCTTCCCTCTTCCTCCTGGTCCATCATCCCCTTCGTTCCTCCTCTTCCTCTAATCATTCAGAATACTCCGCGCGAATGCCGCCTACGTCCTCGGGGACTATGAAAATTCCATCGCGTGCCCTCAGGAATTTTGATATAAAGGAAGAAGGGAAATCCCCTCCCAGTTCCAGACGGTCCTGACTTCCGACAAGAACTGCCCAGTTCATTCCCGACCGAATTGAAATGAACCGTAATTGCGCTCCTCGGGCACGTGGGATCACCATACCAGATGGTATCCTATATGTATAATCGACTTGAATTATATACTGTATACTTCTACGTAAATACTCAACGTGCATGCACGATCCCACGGGAATTAAATCTTTACCGAGGATTGATCCATCCCGCGGGAAAGTTAACTCGGTCGATTCCTGCGGGATAGTCGTTAGCGAGAATCTTTTTCCTATGAGTTATTTACTCCTGTTACCTGCTTACGTGCCACGGCTTAGATCAATATCTATAGATATAGCAGCTCTTGAGAAACCTTACTGGCTAATTCGCTCCTCCAAGTGTTTCCCGGGCATGAATAAATTGCCGCTCCTCGTGATCGCTCCTGATACATATTTATGACCTTGAATCGCTCGCGTGATATCCTGATAGACGGAGGAAGAGGAGCGAAGAAAAAAAAAAGAGAGAAATAGAAAAACTTAATCCCGAGTATGAAAAAATGAGGGTCGCTGACGTTTGACGCAGCAAGGAGACGCTGATTGATAAGATTTTTTTTTTTTTTGATAAGCTTCGTCCGCCACTACTACTGCGGCTGGATTATCATTCAATTTTCATTCTAACCAAGACCGAATCAATTTTAAATACTTATTTTTTTTTTACTGAGGACTGCAAATTGAGAAATCCGATATCAGGGGAGTGATAACTCCTTACATCATTTTGTATCCTTGTTACGGGGATGAAGGCAATTTTCAATGACGCACGGGGGCTTCGGGTTTACTGACGAGTTTAATTAGGGATTATTATCGTCCCTTGTGTGTTGGAGATCTTCTTCTTTTTTTTTTCTATACATAATTAAATGGGCGTATTTGACTGCATGTTTTTTTTTTTTTTTTTTTTGATAATAAATATTAGTCCGTCATTTATTTTAATCGGGATAGCGCAACGATGCCATTATTGGCTAATCGTTATTTCGATGGAATAATTGAAATTTTTATGGCATCCGGCAGGTACTTGGAAAAGACGTGTAAAATTATAATTTTAATTTATAATTTTTTTTATCGTGAACGTAATCTGTGATACGAAAAAAAAAAAATTGAGGTATAAATTATTTTTTCGGGACAATATTAATGTCGTTAGATCGGATCGATAGTTACGAGAAATCCCAAGGGATGATAAAGATCCTCGTGCGATCACGTGGAAGGAATTCGATTAATATTTTTTTTTTTTTTTTTTTTCGATGAAAACTCTATCAAGCCGCGTACGTCAACAGGGATTAAATGGATAACGCGATTGGGAACGAAATTGAATTTCTTTTCAAAGCTCACGGTTAATTCCATCGGAGTTGAACTTTGGCCCCGCGCCGTTACACGGTTAAGGAACTAGTCTCGCCAGTGGTTGCAGCGAGGCTACAGCCGTTTTTCAGACATACTGATAAGAATCTATTTGATTGATGCCAAGAAGATACAGATCTATCGGGAGTTATCGCAAACGGACTGTACGCGTATAAACGTGAGTGATAAATAAGAAAAAAAAAAGGAATGTAGAACGAGCTATTTGTATTTTCGTTTTATTTCTATTAATTTTTCGAAACTTCACCTACGCGTTTCTACCCTTGACTCTTCTGCCCTCTTGTTATCAACGATTTTGTCCGTTCCTATCGTCCCTTAAGGCTCTTATCACGAACGGGATATAGCTGGAAATTTACATACTTATGCAAGCCGTGTTCGCAAATCGTTTGACGTCGAGGCTCCGGAAGAGAACAAAAAATAATAATATACGGGCTATTCTCTTTGTAGCTTGCTCCGCGTCGTTCACGTGAAAACGAAGTTTGGCCTTTGCGTTTATACGCGAACGTGAAAAACTATTTTATCTCGCTTCCCGTATTTCACGTACTCTTGACTTTAGTCGCGCGGAAAGTGTCCAGACATTCCGTTGCGGCTCTCTCTGCATTCACATCGAGCGACAGAGAACGAATTGTCCTAGTTACGATCGAAATGATTTTATGCGCAATTATCGTCAGCAGGAAATTGTTTGTGGCCTTTTACTGGAAGAAAAGTACGGGTTTATACTCCGTACGCAGTAAAAAAAATATATTAGAAATGGTATAGGTAATTGTGGGTTACGGAAAATCACTTTTTTTTCACGAATATAGAAAGAAATATATATATATATATATATATACCAAATCGAGTAAAAATATCTGAACGGTTATAAAAAATCGGGCAAGGTTTCCGCCTGGATAAATTTTTTCATCGTACGATAAGCCAATCAATTGAGAGAATAAATAGTCAAATTTAAAAAACGAATACCAAACCCACGACCGTATATGCATAAATATGGTTAGTGAAAATGGTATTTTTTTTAGTGATTTAAAAAATTGGCGGCCCCACCGCTTCGAGGAAACAAACAGGACAAAGCGTCAGAAACGCGAGGACGTATTCACGTGAAGTATGACATAATCAATTAAATATCAGAGCTTACAAGAAAAAGATCGCTGCGATTACACTTGCCGTCGCTCGGTAAGGTAAAAACACGTCTGGCCATTTTCCAGCTTTACTTTTTTTTTTTTTTCCTTGCAGCCTCCACAAGTGGTTGCGCCCGACCGTGTGCACTTGGAATATCTCGTATACACATATATACATCCAGGGTATACAAATCGTAAGCCAGCACGCAGCCAAACAACGTGATAGCAAAGTAAATCAAACTAAAACCTAAAGAAGCTAAATAGCCACGCGCGTTCCTCCAAGCACGACAGCCGAATTGTATCGAGGTCAGAAATCAGCACGCCTGTTGAATGAAATATTCAGAAAGGGGCACCACCCATGATATGCCCTAATGAAAAATCGAAGTGACACCATAGACACGGTTTTGACTCTCGTTGGCATCCCCGTAAAAAAAAAAATGCACCATAACCCAACCGTCACGCTGTAAATGAAAATACACGATAAATCCGAAATCGTTTCAACCATCGATCCCAGCCGACAGACAGTATAAACACCGTACCTGGAGGTAAGACGATAAAGAAGCAGCAAGAGAAAGAACGAAAAAGGGCACAAGGATTAACAGGCAGAATTTAATCCTAGATGTACCAACGTTTCAGGGCATCGTGACGATCGGTACGACGGCTTACGTATCTGTTATAATCTTTCTATAATTGTTTTTCAATTTTACTAAGGTTCACGTTAATCCACCCACTCGTGTATGCGTTCAGGCACAGTGCACTCGTTTGCATTATCACTCACAACACACTCACACACTGCACGGAAGACTCGACGTTGATAACAGAGCGTCGAATTAACCGACGCCCCGGGACATCGGATTAACAAAGTATTTAACGATGTCCCTTCAATTAATCGTCCCTTCTTCCTTAGCGAGGGCGTCTCGTACCTTGGCACGAGAATGCCCGCCTGCCATTTTCCATTTGATTTATTTTTTATCAATTATCGCGAGTGTTAAGCGACACGCGATACTCGCGTTATCAATTAATGTCAAGTCTCGCGGCTGCCTTTTGACAGGGATCCCTTCGTGCTGACAGAAGGGCTGTGATCTCTGTTGTCGCCTATCGACTAGGATGCACCCTGTCGGGCTCTGCCTGAACTATTCCGACGCTTCGCGCATGCGCGGTAGAAGCGTTCGCCTGACGCATCAGAACCCTGTGCGCTTGCACCGGTTCAAGACCGTTTATTGGATTTGGGAGAACCAGGAGGCGCATGCTATTGACCGTCCGTGGAAAATTCAAATTTTGACAAAGAGAGATAACTGTAATACCGATGGACGGTGTTATCTTTATACCGTGTAAAATAATAACCCATCGTTTGATTCTTCGTGTCAAGAGTCAAGTGTTGCACTGTGCTATTGGATTCATGGCACGCTTTGTCATTTTAATTAGGTTTCGTGGGACAGGTCTTGGCCATTGCGATATCCGACGCCGTTCGACTGATAATGGATTTTTGATATTGAAAATCTTTTTGTCACAAGTGGATCTCACGAGAGTCTTATGGAGTATCAAAGCGGATACTGCAGCCGAAGGAACTGAAGTACGAATGTCAATGGGAATTTATTCTGTCAGGTGATTCTCAATTGAAATCTCACGATGGTCCTTGGAAGTTATTGATTCTGTCATATCAGATATCATAGGAGTGATAAACGGGTTGATAGCATTCGTGAGAACGTCTCTTCGTAAGATGCTGACCTATATTCAATCCACGAATGGACCAGCATACAGAACCTTTGTGGTTATCGATCAAGATTACTCACCAGTTTGCGTACTGCTGTCGAAGAAGGTACTCGTCGTCTCCACTGTCATTGTTGCGAATGTACCGTCAGTTATTTGAGCCGAGCTGTCGCGTCTACCTCGGTACCTTTGAACCTGAAAAGTATTTTCATGAAAATATAATTTCTAGTGGATAGACAGTTTGTACCTTGGACCGAATTAAAAGAGATAAAGAAAACTACCAAAGAGTATGGAACATAAGTCTGACATTTATTGAATCGTACCGTGTCGTCACTCTGTGAACTTTGTCTTCGAAAATTTCGACATCTTATCATCTCTTCCGTGGTGCTTTGTCGCCGGAAGCCACGTGCTATCAGAATCTCTTCTGTAGTTGATTGTCTTCTTATTATTGGCGCATGCTGGATACTTCCTGGTGCTCTAGCACACGGACTAGGGTCTCTCGATGAGCAGGATGAACTGTCCGGGGACCTGTGGATATTAAATTTAAAAGTTAATTTAGGTGCAACCCTTTGGCTCCCAGGGGATGTTTATATGGTACACTAGGGGTATTTTAAAATTATTGACTGCGAATAGATGATAATGCAGAGCCTTAAAAATTGTTTAAACATTTTTATTTATATATCTGTTAGAGATGTAGCAGATATATATTGAAATAAAAATATATAAAAGGGTAGATTCGCCCACAGGGAGCCATTATGTCTAAAACATACAAAGGACGCTAAATTCAGATACGAATTTTGAGTCCTTGTACTCGGGGATAATGTGGCATTCTTTTTAAGAGATTTCTGAATGCTGCTTCACATAGAAATGTCTGAATTAGAGATTACATTTTATTTTATTATCCCTATACCCACCTCGGTGGACGTCCACAGGCAATAGACGTGGACTGTCTTCTGAGTCGAGCCTTTTTCTGTCTTATTGGACTGATATCCCTTTTCTCGGCATTCCTGTCTGGACTCAGGTGGCTCTTGGAGTCTCGTCTCCTTGGATAAGAGGCGGAATCCGGGCTCAAGGAATCCCTCCTCGCCTTGCGACCTTCGCACAATACAAAAATGAATAGGATCCATCCGCCTTTTACTTATCAGGCAGATCCCCGCCGGACCCCTAATTCCTTATCAGCCGGCAAGAAGGGAAGTCACCGAGTCGTTAGTAACTTGATCACTTGGCTAATTCGGTCGGTTGGCTAAAAGCCAACGGGACACGAGAGAAAGAGAGGATTTCTAGCTCGATAGAATCGATGGATATTTCGTTAAATTCTGCATTCTAATTAGAACGAGTGGTACCTCCGTCATCAGGATCTGGTGACAAGGTGGGTTGACTTCCGCGACGTCCGGTAGGTGGCAAAGATTCATCTATTGCTGCTGCCTGCCTGGTTAACCTCGACAATTTACTTGGTGACGCTTCCTTGCCCTTGTAATAACACTAAAAAAAGATTAATCATCAATTAACTTGACTCAGACTATACAGTAGTGCTCATGCACAGAGATTTTTCATGATTAAATAATTTCCTCTGATTATTATCGTAAGAATCAGTGGTACCTGCGTCGTAGAGTCACGGCGTGAGCCAAGCAATGGATACGCCGGTGTGCTGCTGACGTTTGGGGAGCCAACAGGACTCGAGCTACCCGACGTGGATGCTCCTGGAAGCGGAAGACTGCTTCCTGTCATCGGTGATACTATCGGCGGTGTCACGGAAGACATTACTATAGTGGGAGGATTTATTGCAGCATCCAGAGTGAGATTTTTACTGTCCGACATTGTACTTTTGGTATCGACTGTCAGAGTAGTCGTTTGAGTTCTTGCTTCAACCCCGCTGCCGGATCTCTCGTTCTTCTCTGCCTGACTTCTCTGTGCCTCGAGATGTTCCCTAGAATAATACTGATACTTAGTTTTACTTATATATTCATATTTAAATTCTAAAAATTCGTACAATTTTAATACCTGACAGCAGAGCTCGCGGCACTATCGGTACTGGAAGCACTGGGTCTCTGATCGCTTCTGTAATACTTAGTGGGTGTCACTCCACCACCTTCCACCGACTGCTGGGACTGTTTACGTCTGTGGTGTCTGCAGTTGTGCTTCCGTTCACCGGGACTGGGGGTCTGACCACCGACGACGGAGTCCCTCCTGGACTTTGCACTTTCCCCAGAACCACGTCGTGAATTCCTGGCGGATTCTCCGGAGCCTGGAAGTTCGTAAGGAGGTTACGGGGATAAAAGAGAATTCGGAGGATCCCAAGAGACAGAACGTAAATTCCATCATCTTAGGACGCTTGAAATTCTTGTCCTGTCCTAAGGGATCTCTGCGGTTTACCGAGTTACCCCCTTGCAAATTCTTGTACGCTTAGTTAAGTTATCCGGGGAACGGGAAACTTCTTTACCGACCGACGGTAACATTTACCTCTTCTGGTAGTTGGCGATATAACCGTCGGCGGTGGCTGTGGCGGCTGAGTGACGTCCTTCTTACCCCAAAGACGCACGAGGTCGTTCTTGAAGTCGCTAATCGCGGAGTCTCGTCTCGACCTTGACGACACCTGACTCCTGATACCGCTGTCCACCGAACTCTCGCGACGCTTCTTCAGGCTCGCCAAGTGGCTGGCGTCGGTTGTCTGCTGTCGCGACCAGGGTAACGATTTCGCTATGTCCGCCAGGGTCTCCCTGCGACAGAGCTTACCGCCTTTGCCACTCTTTCCGGAAGTTCCGCCACCGCCCCATTCCCGCAGGATGTCTGTCAGCTGGGCAAGACTCGAGCGACGGCGACGCTGATTCGTCGGCGAGGAGTCCTGGATCTCGTTCGGCGGTGAGATCGAGGTTATCTGAGCTGCCGAGTCTCTCCTTCCGGCGCCTAAACCAAAAAGTTTATATGGTAAAATTTTTAATAACATTTTTTAATAGTAAATTCAATCTCTCCTAGACCCACCTAAACGCTGTTTCAGCGTCGACTCCTCCACTTGCTCCCGAACGAGATCGTCCCAGCCATTTCCACCTTGCCATATCAATTCCACCTGATGACTGAGAATCGGTAGATTGCACACGAAGCAGATCGCTGTCATGGTCCTGAAAATAAAAATTTAAGAATTTCCCATAAACAAATCGTCACCAGGTACATCGATCCGATGTAATTAATTGCTCGACTCGGTTACAAGAAATAGAAGAAGGGTGCATCTTACGAAGTAAAGTACGTGAACTAGGCCATGCCAACAGAGCGACTCAAGATGACGACTTGGTTCAATGATGGTTTCGTGTTATTTTTTTATTTTTGAAAAATCAACCTAACAACAAAGGACATCCAGAAAGAAAAAAAATCTCATACCAAAATTACCATCGAAACCACGTTGATACCAAGAACTATAAAAATTACGATGATCTTAATTACGAGAACTGATTGCTAATGTAAACTCGAATTATGCCAGACGATACGTAGTACGAACAGAGATAGATATATGTATACAGGTAGTATATATATAGAAAGAGTGACAATAGAATGTGAGAGAGAGAGAGAGAGAGAGAGAGAGAGAGAGAGAGAGAGAAAGTGAAAAACTAAAATCTGATGTAATAGAAAGTATGAATTTCCTTTTTTTTTTTTTCAAAATGTCCTCATGTATTTTACGTAGAGCCGATGAACGTCATTCCAAAAGCGTGGATGCAGAGAATTCGTAGAATGGGCTTGTCGATATGTGATAAATGTATATAGTATAACGTGATGTAATGTATAAGTAGTACGCATGTAAAACGAGAGGCGAGAGAACTTTTAGCAGATTTATTTTGAGATAAGATTATCTGATTTTGTTATATTCGACCTGTAGTGTCGAAGTCTGGGGCTCTGCAACGACATCGCATGGCAAGGGCCTGGCTGACCTGCAAAAGACACATACTTTTTTCTAGAGGCAAAGAACTGGCCTTTCTTTGCTGCTTCGTTACAAGAGGCGTCAATTTAAAGATGGCCGCTCAACGAAGTCAGCCGCGGTTTTTTTTTTAGCCGCACCAGACGATTATACGGTAAACGGATGAGACAGGAAGTGCGCGACGTTGATCCGTCAATGACTTTGATGAATTTTTAATTAATTATAAGGTCTTTTTAAAATGTTTTGTTGCAGGTGAAAATTCATGTAGGGGGTTTAGGGGTTGAATTTTGGATTTTATGAAATTTTTGTGCGAGGGGATAGGTACTAGAAAGTTCTCTCTTTTTATGGGTTTTATGGTACAAGGTAAGATTGGTTAATTTTTTTTTGTATGCAAATTTTCTTGGTTGTATCTTTGTATTTTTTGTTCTTCTTTGAAATACCATAGGAGTTGTCAAAATCTTTTTTAAATTGGATTTTCAGTGTCACCCAAGAATTCTGCGACGTTTAATATTAGTGCGATTTTTTTTTAAAGGTATTTTTAAAAATCATGATTCACTCGTTCCGCATACATTTTAGGGATAATTTTTCTAATTAAATTTTACCACTCCCTCTCATTTCTTGAACTAGCTAGTACACAGGGATCGCATTGCGCAGATATATTAATGCATATTTAACGAGCGTCAAATATAATAACAATAAAATTATTACCCCGGGGATAATGGGTCTCGGAATATTTTGAACTTGGATCTTAATAAGAAATTTCGTGTAACAAGATTTCACCCTTCTTTTTACCGCAGACGCGCAGCTGCGAAAACTTTTTCATTATCGCGAGTCGATATTACCATAAAATTTACGGGATTTCATTACAGACGCTTTAAATATCAATGACGTACGCGTCCGCTGGCTGTTTAAAATTTCTATATTAACGGTGTAACGAGATAAAGGATTAAAAGTAATATACGTATAAATCCAACGACATTTTTTTTCTCAATATAGTGCCACGTCGTCAAAAACCACCCCTATCGTCCGTGCTAGGGGAATGAAAAATAGAAAAAGTTCAAACTTCTCCCCTCTTTCTCTCACACTTTTTTTTCCCACCCGCCCAATTCCCAACGACACCATCGAGAACTGGCAGCTTCGAGGGGATGAATTAATTTACCCCCCTTTTTTTTCACTCTGCAGAGTACCTCTCTGATTACAGACCACACAGAACCAGGCTGGTCGTTTTTCATATCCATTAATACCCATCACTGCCGCTTTCCGTAGGCCGAGTACACAGTACCAAGAGTAACTGCCACTGGCAAGTAATAAATACGAAACTGATATCTCGTTTATCCAACAGTCGGTAACTCACGAAAAGGATTTTGAGCATCGATAAATCCTTCGACATAGCCTTCCTGCCGTTAGGCTGGCGTTGATATCCAGCCTCTGTCGGTAAAACAGAAACGCCATTAAACAAAATCTCCACCAGAGGGGAGGGTTGTCGTTTGTCGCTCGTATCGACTTCGGCCCCACAAAACGATAAAATAATTCAACAACCCTCTAATTGATTTTCAACCCCCAACGGCGTTAGTATAGCCATCATACCTATACCGTCCCCCTATCCACCCCTCTACATAAATATCAGAATCCACACTCGGCCGAAATAAAACGCAGGCATTATTTCAAGGAAAAAATGTCTCTAACAAAATAATAAGAAAAAATCCAACCCTTATTAAAAATTAAAATCACAATTTTTGCAAATAAACAAAGTTAACAAAGCCAAATAACGACCCCTAATTTTTATCAGTCCCCCATTAATTCACCTGTTTATCATTTTACAGGGTATCTCTCATTTTGCTCCATTAAATGTGCAAAAAACCCTGAATAGCTCCTCTAAATTTTATTTACTAACGTATCACCCTGTAGATACAGTAGTTTCATCCTTGAATGAGTAGCGACCCTGTGTTCTTATTTTTTTTTTTATTTCACTCCCCTTTCTCCTCGCTACCTTTCCTCGGCTCTTCCTTTCAACCTCTTTTTCATCATCAGGGGGTGGTTGGCACTATTTTTAACGCTCAATCCCCCTCACCCCACCCAGCATCCCCTATGAAAGGAACTACTTCTATAAGTCCGTCACGTGGGGAGCTTATCTCTCTACCTATAGTGTCCATTCGGAATAGCCAACACTGGAAAGTGCGAACCTCGTCAGGATTTGCCGTTTTAACGTCGACGTTCTCAGACCGCTTACGACTTTACAGCCACTTGTCGCTTTTGTGGATACTGCACTTTTTACGATTTCTCTATACGATCCAGGACGACCGTAAGGATCCTGCTGTGGTTTCTCATGGTGGATTTTAAATTTACCGAAAGCCGCTCATTAAACAGTTTAAAATACTGCCTTTTCCCTGATAATAATGAAAACCCGTCCGACGATAAAAATAACTAATTAAGACAAAGCTATATATCTGGATCTATGGATCATAGAGACTGATGATAAGGACAATGAAAAAATATAAATCATTAAATTTGGATATACCGGGTAAGAACTATATCCCTATTTCAGGAGCGAAGATAACGGTAAGGGAGAGGGGTTTGAAAAAATTTTTTTATTTCTCATTTATCGAAGCACGAGTTAAAAAAATTTTCTTCACTTTTGTTTTTCCAAAATTCGAACTTCCTTTGGACGACTCAAACAGCAGCGACAATGAGATAAGGGATCGACAGTGTGATAACACCCCTTAATAACACCCCTGAAAAAGACGATAAAGCAAAAGCCCGGCTCCGAAGCAGGGTGGGAAGTGTGTATAAGAGATTTCCTAGGTAATGGGGGTTGACTGAAGGAACATAAGGAGAAAGAGAGAGCGAGCCATGGTAGACGCTAAATGAGAGAGAGAGAGAGAGAGAGAGAGAGAGAGAGAGAGAGAGAGAGAGAGACGAAGAGTATGTTAGAAAAAAAACGGTCTTTGGGGTAAAGCAGTTAAGTGAGAAACGAAACGAGAGAGAGGGGGTTGGGAGGAGGTGCAAGGTACCGTGAGAGAATTCAGTCACGTGCAGTTGCATCTTGGCGTTCTAGAAGCAGTCTGAAGTTGCCGAGCTGTGGCCGAATTTTTTTTTTCTCCAAAAAAAAAACAACACTCGATTCTCTCTCGTTAAGATAACGGCCTCGGGCAAAGATAAACGTTAAAGAAATTCATGGGTGAGGGATGAAAAAATTTTTTTTCTCAATCGCAATAAAATTGATATAAAAAAAAACAGCAAAAGGATTAAACCATACTCGAAATTTCTTATCGAGGTTCTTCGTTCACCGGGTATCAGGACTCTGTCGAAATGCGCTTTCCTCCCGGAGGGTAGGTCCAGCCTAGGGGATTTGACCCTCGCAAAGCCCCTCAAAGGGGATTCTGTAAGAAACTTTGCCCTTGGAGGCGCCTACAACCCTTCGGAGAAGGATCGGTGAACTTTTCAATGTTGGATTGTAAATCGAGTTGAAAGAGGGTCAGGTAGGGATAGGGGGGGGGAGGGGGGCGAAGGGGGGGCAGGGTCGTCCTTTGAAAGGATCTATAACATCTCTTGACTGCACAGTCGGAAACTACCCTTGTACCTACTTTGATGCGATCTTCTCAACCCTTTGTTTCAAATTAAAAAAAAAATTAGCCTATCTTATATATCTGAATTTTTTAATTTGAGACTTTGAAGTTTTATAGGAACAATTATCTTGTCCATTTATATAACGGGGTGTCGAAAAGTACTCCTGGTGACACGTGCACGTGCCCTGCTTGTCTACTCAGTCAGTCATTCGACCACCCCACCCCCTGCCCCTCTATTTAACCCTTTTTCATTTTCCGTTGCTCTCTCGCTGCGCACCCTCCGTAAGGGTGTCACCTGGAGGACACATAATTCGCGAATTTTGTAATACGCTCAAAATGGGACAATCTCGGTTTCGGATTATATTACGCTGACGTACCAAGAATACAGGACGAGGGGGTGGGCAGGAGGGGGGGAAGTTTGAAAATTGATGGAGGATTTAAAAATTTTTTAAACTGTATAAATTGGTAATCGTGGCTGACGACGTTGGAGAAGATCTTTGCAAAGAAAAGGATTTTTTTTTTGAAAATTCTTAAGGGAAGTCTTGATCGTCATTTTTTCGTTTTGAGAAACGACGACGAATCGGAGAAATAATTTATTTCAGGGGATGATATTTGTGGTACATGGAATATATTTAATTGCTGATAAATCGTGCGGATTTATTTTTTGTTATTTTTAAAAATTTCCGAAACTCTATATAACTTAGCACAGTCTTGAGATTAAAGATGAGAGCCAAGAAGCAGCCGACTGATGGAAGTTGAAATAGGTTAAAGTCCAATATTGACGAATCAAGAAAAGCTCATTTGACGTTCTTCAGACATTGCGTAACGACCGTCGGTACAGATACTCGGGGTAATACAACTCTGGTTCGTGAGTAGAAAGTAAAAGAGAGAGAGAGAGAGAGAGAGAGAGTAGATAAAAAAAGAGAGAGAGCGAGAAATTACGAGAGTAGTTTTTCCCATCCTAATGCCTACCTGAAGTTAGCTCTAATGAAAGTAGAAAAATCCTCGAAGGAGCCAGACGTTATTACAACCCCTACTTGTCTATCGGCGAACAGAGACCAAGAGAGGAGAAAAGGGAAAGAGAAGCGGAGTTAAAAAAAAAATTAAAAATTTTCATTAAATTCCAAAATTACACCCCTTTCCATATAATTTCGTTAACTCGTCAACCCTTGTTCTTGGGAAATAAGGGATGGACAAAGAGACATTATACGTGAACGTAAAGGCCGACAACCCTCCTTAGGTTGAAGACGATGGCTAATTAGCAGACCGCAATTTCATTGGCTGGTACCTGGTCCAGTGTACGACCCCATCGTTAGGGGTAGTTTCCGGTAGTGATACTCGAACGAAATAAAACGTGAAACCGGAGCGTATGCCAAGGGATGAAAACAGAGGGAAAAACATGGAGAACGAAGAAGGAGGACGAGGGTGCTGAAGATGAAGATGATGATGAGGAAAGAAGATGGGGGGCGGGGAGGGAAACGAAGAAAATCTCACGAATGCTCTTTGTCGTACAAAAGCTAAGGGCGGTATCCCCATAGCAACCAGTAGGACATCCTAATGATTGCAGAAGAGGGTTTGAGTAGACAGGAAAAGAGGGGCAATACTTTCTTTTCCTACATTGGGGTCAAAGTTATACTTTTATTTATATATATATATATATATATATACACTGGTATTATTTAAGAAGTGAGGGGTTGCTCGCGTAGTACGTAAAAAAAAACGTAAGCGAATGCTAAAATATATAGGGTGTACTACTTCCGATTTTGGCTGAGAAGACACTTGGCTCTTTTATAGAGTCAAATATTTCAAAACCGGATCGGAATGCCAATACTATTAGGATGCGTTAGATAAATTTTTTGAATTAGTTACTGGAAAGCTGGGGGTCCTATAAATTTTATATGTTGGTAACTATATATCATTGTTATTCAGATAACAATGATTAAATATTAAAAAAAAGGGGGATCGAACTGTATATGATATGAGAATTTGATAAAGTCGTTATCATTATTTCATACGATAATGATATATTTAGAGGCAGCTAATTAGTCTGTATGCACTGTGTCAATTTAGGCGCGTAATTTGTGGTACCAAAGGCCAATTGTTCATCGGCAAAATTTGCGGTTTATAATCAAGTCCGATAACCACAACGACTGTACACGCTGTACATACACGCGGATAAGTATACAGTGGTACACATTATACCCGGTGGTTGTATAATAAAATGTATCGAGAAGAGGCACTCGCGAAATTACTCGAATTAGGAAAATTGTTAAAGCGGTAGTAATTCGTAATTTTCCAAGCGAGAAAGGATCGAGCGTTAATCCTGTTCGTCACGCGTCCTTTGACGCGGCCATTACACTTTACGAGAGGCTCTGCGAATAACGGCGTAGCACAGGAGAGAGCGTCGCGACGCCCGTGACAAATCGCGAGGACGCAAATAGCAGCGATAAATCTCGAGGTTGCGCGAAAAGAGTGAAAAAAGATTTTACTTCGAGTAAAAAAGAAAAAAGAATAGCGAAAACTGGGTCAGTGCGAACGAAGCTTGAGTCGGGAATTTTATTTATCGGGCTTGTTGGTAGGCAAAACAAAAATTGGAGGCACCGGTACTTTCCACGAACAAGACCTAGCCGTTTCGAAAGCGGACACCGGACGATTCGGTCTTTCCGTTTCAACCCTTAGTTTCATCCCCCATCCATCCCCCGCGTCCGGGAGGGATGTTTCATATTGTTCTAAGAATTTAGAGCGAATCGACAGAGCGAGAGGGTGGTTTACGGTTGGCATGACCCACCCGGAAGGCACCAGAGTCAAAGATCACCACGTAATCAGGCGCTGAGATGAGAGTGGTTCTTCGTCCAGTCGAATGGACCCGAAGAAATCCTAGGAGAGAGTTATCCATAATACACTATATCCGTGTATTTACTCTGTATAAACATATATATATATATATATACACGGAAGGGTGAGAACACGTGGTACCCGAAGGATCAACAGGGATGCTGGAAAGATCATCTCACCGTCGTACACGTGTCCGCGGTGGTCCAGATTGAATGGTGGAATAAATCCTTGAAACGTCTTCGACCGACACCCTCACCCACTTCCAAGGTCAAAGTTTAACGCGACATAAATTCAGACCGAATTGTAATGAGGCTGCTGCGTGGGACTGATCTTCATCGGCAGAGTATAAAAGGACGCCCCCTGGAACGTCAAATCAAGACGTCTATTTCGACCTGGTTGAAAGCAAATAGAGAGAGAAATGGGAGCACCCTCTCCATCGTACCCCAGAGTGCCAAAGAGTATGAACTCGAGGGTTAAATATACCTCTGGGGTGGTCCGGGGGGTCGTGAGGGGTCGAGACTCACCGTTTCTTGCATATATTCAACGGGGTTAAATTTTCATCTCGAAGAGGTCCCTTGTTTCGCGGGTTCCTCATGGCGTCCGTGCTATATACGGGTCCTAATCAAATTCTGCTTCAATTTCAGTACCAAGCCAGGGGAAACTTTGCCATTACCCTGGCTCCGTTCCGCGTAGCTGTTTGATACCAGGCGTCATCGCGCGACCGAGGGTGAAACTGGTACCCCAACCGAACTTATACGAATGTAGTATATATATGACATCGGCCCAAGCCGCCGTGCGACAACCCAAGGGATACGCCGGGTGCCTTTAACCAGGGAATTCTACGCTTCTGACTAAACGATTGCACGCCCAGATAGGTAATCGACTTTCGCCACCCTTATGGTAAATTAAAAAATTTTTTTTTGAACCAATTCCGTCATCTGACCTCATACTTTTGTTTTTTTATCGACTTCGGCCGTCCCGATACGACGAAGAAAAAATTCTGAGTCACCCTCGTGATGGTACGGGCTAGCTGACACAACCCCTTTTTTTTGCCAACCCTTGCGCAAGGGTTGATTCGATGTAGAAGGTTTCTACTTAATGCTGACATCCGCTCATAAGTCAACGATAGCTGCTGGACCCAGGATATTTGTTGTGAAAGCAGGTTACTTTTTGGAATGGGGAGGGGTGGAGGAGGGGGTGGGGGGTGGGGGGTCTGCAGAAATAAATGTGTAGAGTTGTTTCTATACTCTAGGGTTGCTCGTTCAAACGGAAAGGGTTGTTTGATATTAATTTTGTAGCTCATGGGGTAACCACCCCCTTCGTGTAATAAACCCGATTGCCAAGAGACGTCAGAGACAGACTCTTTGAGACTTACTTTATGTACCTGACTGGGCTACTCGGGTAGGGTGTGTATAGTCTCTCTCAATGGGGTTTCAATGGACAGTCAAAATGAAGTTGAGTACACAGAGTACAGCCCTTGGTTAATTAAATAATGGCAATTAATTAAGCGACCTGTACGTTGAAAATAATTACAAAAAGCTTACCCGGGAATATATATATATATATATATTGTATACAGCGATATTTAGTCAAAAATTTGTGTCTGCGCGTGCGTAGAGAAAATTGAGAATTTTGAAATTTTTCCATTTTTTCGGCATCCCCTGTGATAACAATTTTCTATGTACGTCAGTTACTACCCCATGAGTCATTTACGAGCATTGCTCGATATCCGAGGGGTGGTACGTCATTTGGGTTAGTATAACACCTGCCCGAAGGTCCGTCTTAAGCAACAATGCTCCCGCTGATAAGTTCCAAGGGTCGTACGCCTTCCGAAGACACCCGAAGAACGCGCCCGACAGACGGGGACGCGATTTTAACCCTCTGGCAATCTCATCGAAACAAGGGTCGGTGACCATTCTGTGGAAAGACACAACGATGCTCACATTGCTTCAATGCTGGCGACCCCTCGACGATGGATACCCCTTTGATGAAGAGGCGCATCGAACAAAGACCACTCCAAAAGGAGTACACGAAAACTCTACCGCTCGAGTCCTTCCACCCCCCGCCCCTGAAACCCCAAACCATCAACCAGCCACGAATAAGCGCCACCCTTGCGAGCACCCTTACTCAGAACCAAAGCCCTCCTGCAGCCTGACTGCTGTTCTTCAAATTCAATTCTCCTTACCCTGCGGCCTGGCCCTTGGCCACTGTTTCTTTTCTGTCTAGAAAACTTCAAACGGCCATGCTCGATTGTAAGACTGTACTTTTTGTTTTTTAAGAAATTCTCCACTCGTCGTCCCATTCCGATATTCGGATATAATTTTCGAGTCTGACGATTCTTCCACGCCGAACTTTGCCAACAGGATTTTACTGTGCAGAGAAAAAAGAAAGAAGAAGGCTCGTCCCGGCCGGCAAGGTAGATTCCTGCCTTACCGACGCGACAAAGTATCCTAGGAACGAACGTAGACTGAAATAAATAATAATAAAAAAAAAAAAAAAAAAAAGTCCATTAGATTTCTTTGATACTCGTTCTTATATATTTCGAATCCATTGAAACTTCATGGGTTTCGATGTATGAACGAGGCTGTCGATATTTAATTAAAAAAGCAGCGACAGCCTCGTGTACGTAAAATGGAAGTTTTTTTTTTTTTTTGTACGACAGTGTACACCAGAAATACTGGTAGTGGCAAACCTGGCTTTTGTTCGACTCGACAAAGAGCACAGGTCTGCGAATGAGTGACAATGTCGCAGCCGCGTAGTTCGAAGCTCGTGGCAGTGACCCATGAGCTAGGAGCAATGAGAAAGAGAAAAAGAGAGGAAAGAGAACGTGACTAAAGGTTGAAACGGAGAGACAAAAGAAAGAAAAAAAAAAAAAAGCATCGCGGTACCTTGCAGTTAATGGAAAACGTTGCCTTAATGAATTTCTTGTAGATGGCGCTACGACAGCTCTCACGGGGGTTCCCCGTTACGTTGGTTTCATACGTTTCTCAAATGTTAAAAATGTTTTTCTAGAATTCCAACGACACTCGCCCATACAGCCGTATGGAATAATCAGGATTTATTGTTACAGACCCGAAACCCTCTACTGCGTCCATGATACCTCTGCCTGGTATATCTATAGCGTATGAATAAAATATCTATGCGTATAATGTGTGTGTGTATATATATATATATATAACATATATATATATATATATATGTCTGTATGTATATATATATATATATATTACACGTCTCAAGTATAAAAAGGTAGAAAGATACGGTATATGAATTCACATTTTTAGCTAGCAGCCCAATTACTTTATAATGATTCATAGGCGACGAATAAAAACCGGGGGGGGGGGGGAGGGGCTGGGGGGAGGAGGGTATCCATTAAAAGGTTCAAATTAAATTTTACAAAGCACGTGAAATCGAGGACGCCGAGTCGTAATTTTGCCTAAGTAAATTCATTTTGGCTTTGATGACTTGGACATGGAATAAATGGTGGTGGATGGGGACGGCAGGGAGGGAGGGCTGTTTGCGTTGACGCGGACGATACCGAAAACTCTTATTTTCTTTATTAAACATAATCTAGGGAAGAAATTCTGAAAATAGTCGTGCATCCCTCCGATTCATACTCATTCCTTAATTAAAATCCTCTTCTTGCTATCCTTTCGTTTGTTTACAGAATTTCACGTCAATCCTTTTTTTTCTCTCTCTCTCGCCCTTTCAGAAGGCTATTCTCTCTCTCTGTCTCTCTCTCTCTCTCTCATTCACTCGCGGAACAAAGTTAGTTATTAACAGACCGCAGGGCAAACCGACTAACCGGTCGCGGAGGGGTTCTGGGGGAGGGTGGCGAATGTGTTTCAGAGGGTTGGAGGGGCAGGGTTGGTTTGCTGAAAAATAAAAAAATAAAAAACCTGACAGCTTTGCGCTCGCCGGAATGAAAATTCTGAAGAGATAAAGGCACGTGCAGGGTGCATGTGATGGCGATACGAGGATAGGGGAGGAAGGAGGGGGAGGGAGGGTGAAATAAAATGGTCAGAACTAGAGAGGTCGGAGCAGCGGGATTAGTTTTTATTAAAGCTGAAGTTAAACCCTCTGTGCGCGAAGTTGTCTTCAAAAACAGTTGAAATGTACAGAGGGAGTAGGAGGTAGGGGGGGGGAGGGGGGGGGCGGTTTTACAGAAATGAAAGGAAAATTATGACGCACGCGTGTATCAACACACAAAGGGTTGAATGTGAACAAAAAGACCGGAGGACCACGACCATTTACGCAGGGGATGTTTCAACGAAAATTTCATCCCTTGTGTAAAATGAATCGAGCATCTCTCTCTTCCTTTCAGCGAACAGGACGAGGCGAGAGGGCGGGGAGAGGGGACGATTCGCGAAGTTCTACTTTACGTTTAACCTCGTTTCGCGTTATCGCAAGAGACGATACCAACAGCCTGTCTGTTCGTCCCTTTGGCCCCCGTTACGAGCTAAGGGATGGGGCAGGATAGCTACGGGGTGGTTGAAAAAAAAAAGAGAGAAAGAAAAGTCATGCGCGCGCACGTACCGGGTTACGCGTAAAAAGGACGAGTGAGTTGTGACTCAAGGAAATGTTTACCTAAGGCCCGTGACTGCTGTACCCGGTGTACAAATTAAAACTTGGTATAAATTTCGAGTTTCAGGATGTCGCTGGGTTATTCGTCAATCAATCATATTGTATCGTCATAATCGCCACGTCACGATAAAGAGAGCAATTTAATTGATACGTGGCATCTGAAGTGTTGGAGGAGAGAGGGGGGGGGGGCGTCGACAAACTCATAATTTCGATATTAAGTATTGCAGAGCCACGATTCGTCGATTGAACGAAGTTCCGTGTAGGTTAAGTAGAGGAAAAAAAAAAATTTGAAAATTATTTAGCCTTCTCTTTATATCCGTATTTAAAAATTGAGTAAACGAATGAATTCTGTAACTGTCATACTTCGCCGTTCGAGAATCGAATGGCTGTCGATTTTCTTAAATCGATTATCGAAACGTTCGGGCGCGATAACTCGATATTTCTTCTTTCGGTATGTTCCGATACTTCGAGCGGGGAATACCTTACGTGTGTAAAGGTGCGTTTCCACGTCGAACGGACCGGTCGTGTATACGACGGTTAACTCGGTAAACTCTGATTGGTCAGACGGGGCCGTCACGTGATTGGTCCGACGGAGACCTTTCTCGTGGTGATTAAATCTAACCAATGAGGGATCTGGTTGTCCGAGTTATCCGTCTTGTACGATTGATTCGTTCGATAGGGAAAAGTACGTTGATTCTTCGTACCGGGTGTATCGGTTTATCGTGGGTAATCGAGGTACGCGAGGAAGTAAATAATAAGCGGTATCGAAGCATATGGATTCCGCGCATGCGCAGTACGGGTTAAGCAGACGAGCAGCGTGCGAAGTTGTTGAAAATATTTGCAATCTGATTACAGCCGCCATTAAGCGGTTATTGAGTTAGCGTGCACGGTGGGATTTGGCGATGGAGGGAGGGAGGGAGGGGTGAGGGGTCAGGAAGGTTATACCCTGGTTCTCGTTACGTACCAGAACAGCCCTCGCAGAGAGAGGGAAGCAGGTGGTAAATTACACAGGCCGAAAAGCACCCTAATGGCGGTCGGTTGCAAGGAGCGAAGAGGCCATCGTGATACGTCAATCTAGAAATTAACTGGACACCCTGTACATCATCGATGATATGGGTCATGCATCGGTGCACCCTAAGTGCATCGTCGATGCGTCGCTACTGGCGAAATAGCTCGAGAGCGACGCGTACGATATTCGTTTTCGGGACGCGACGCGTTCGCGAAAATAATTCGATTCTCTTGTCCGAAAAATTGCAGGTTAAACGAGTGGACGAATGAAATATCGAGGATGAATTTGAAGGTTGATTTTTTTTTCCACTTTCTTTTCGACCGACGATATCAGCAAACTGTGCGCGTTTTGATCGGTCGAAAGATCAGAAGAAGAAAGTATAAGAAAAGCCGGATCGACGAAGTAAAGAAACTGAAGTGTAATTTTCTCGTTAAAAAAAAAAATTCTTTATTACCCTGTCAATCAAGAATAGATTTACCTGACGCCAATACTACCCCCTCACTCGTTTCTTTAATTTCCTTCTATTCGCCAGTCCCTTTGCCACCACCGACTGACTCCCATTTGTTTTTATCCAACCGTCTCTTAGTTTCCCACTCGTTCCTTTATTTCCACTTTCAAACCCAATCACTCTCCCGCCTTTTTTTTCCCACCGTCCGATTCGCGCCCACGTTCAAGCACCGTCGAATCAGTCGGTAAAAACAACTGACTTCTTTTTTTTCATTACCATCCGAGCATTACGTATCGGGCACGTAACGGCGTACCTGATTGGTCCGATATAACGTGAAGCCACAAAAATCCACAAATCACAGCGACGTTTACTCGCCGACGATCGAATCTCCTCGAGACGCGTATATTTATTCTTTTCAGAAGTTCCATAAAGTATAAAGCAACTTAGGAGACAAAACAAAAATTACAGCAGAGCACACGCAATATCCCACCGTAAATATTTACCTGTCCAATAACAGTCAATCGTATTTCCACCCTTATATACGTGTAAATACCCGCCGCAGCCCACAACGATTCCGAACCATCGTCTCGACAGATTTTACGAATGAAATATTATTTCACTCGCGAGAGCGCTCTGTGCGCGGATCTTCCTTGGATTCTACAGATTTTTCGTATACCGCAACGACGCGGCGGCTACCTTTTTCCACCGACTGTCCCAGGGCAGCACGTTACAGCCGCGTGAAAACACGGAGACGGCACAGGCATATTGTCCCGCAACAGAAAATTCCCAGGAGAGATGAAACAGATGGAACAACCCCAGCACGTCTCACCTTCGTAAACATTAGCACGGTATCAACCCTCGCTCTTTGAGAGCCGTTCACCTCAC
Organism: Trachelus iudaicus; assembly: GCA_030142595.1. NCBI lineage: Eukaryota > Metazoa > Arthropoda > Insecta > Hymenoptera > Cephidae > Trachelus > Trachelus iudaicus. The sequence goes on along the minus strand of JARQTH010000323.1, from coordinate 2,966,141 downwards.
TCTCAGGCCGAGTCCTTCGCCGCGCCGTGTCCCACTGACAAAAGCAAAGACAAAACTATAATGGACACGCGCGATGAAACTGACACCCTATATATTAATATAAATATAATATATATATATATATATATATATATATACATATATAGAACCTCGAAACAACCAAATCTACATCGTGTTCAGCATTGAACCTCCTTTTTTTTTTTCTTCAACTTTCTCCTTCTACCCTCCTACCCTCAGCACTTCCGGTCGGCCCTAATTGACTTCCGGCGTACCTACCACGTCACGGGGCAAGGAATTCTATCCGCGGACGCAGCCCAAGATTCGAGTAATATCGACCGTCCCTTCCTTCCGGCGACCTACAAGAGTTAAATGAGCCAAGGGAGTGTGGAGGGTGGCCACCCCCTTCCCTCCGCCGGATGAAGGCGAAAGGGATGTCGGTTGTTCTTGTACCTCATGAGAACTCGAGCAACAGGCAGTCACCACCCCACGATACCCTGGAGTTACCCTAAACGCGATATATGGGGGATATACCAGCACAGTGCTGACTACGATAACGATGCTGGAGGACGTGATAAGGGTAGAGGGTTGTGATAAAAAAAATATATATACACACACACACGCAGCCCACTTACAACTATCTTCAAACCAGGCCTAAATTCCTCATTTTTTAATTATGCGTAAAGGAATAGATAAAAAAAATATTTTCTTTGACTTCATTCGATATACTCTATTTACACTTACTTTTGGGATTTATTTAACGCTCTTGCTATTATCATTATTATTATTTTCCATGTCACTGACAAGCTTCGTCCGTTAAAGCAACGTCCGAGAGCCGCCCCCGTTTCCATATTGATTTACCAACCTGAGAAGTTACGGGACAGTCGCGCTTCGGTAAATAGGTTGGTACCCATGGAATAGCGATACAGCGACGAAAGTTAGACAGGCTTCAAAAGGAGGTTGGCAACGGCCGTCGAGCGACTGGCCCCATTATCATTAGGAAACGTCAGTACGGAGCAGCGGTTGTCAGACGTGAAGAATTTTCGTTGGAAGTTATCGCGAACCGTCTATAGCCACGTAACAACGAAAAAACCCAAAATTACGTAGTTCGCGTAATACCGCGCGATAACGATCGAACCGATAAGAGCGAGTAAATACGAGGAAGAACTCGAACGTCCAATAGAAACGGGGGTGCGTGTGCACCCTTGTCACATAATAACAATGGTCCGCTCTGACGTCAGTGCAAGATAAAAATTTAAGGCTATACACGCACCGTAACACGTGCTGGAGCAATCTATAAAAATTCTATAGTACGTTAATGATAAATTTAATAATACACACCCGCGTTAGCATATCGCTTGTACTCTGTCGTACGTTGTGTACGTACTCTGTTGTATCATAGGTGCGCGTGATATCTGGAATATATGTGCCCATAATTATGATAAATGGTCTAAGTCAAAATTGAAAAAAAAAAAAAAAAAAAAAATGAGTTTATCAGTTACTTCACACCATATTAGTTTATTCTGATGAAATTCGTTAAATATCTCGAAACAAGAAATGTATGGCTTAGACCACTTTCATAATTATATGGGCACGCATGTAGACAATAACGTAGGAACAGCGTAACGAAGATTGCAGGAACGAAATGGATTGTTTCGAAGTTTTGCAATATAACCAGGAAATATATTCGCGTGCCTCGAAGCCAGGAATTGGCTTATCCGATCATGCAAATATCGGGAAACATTCCGCGCTTCGGCTCCGTCGGGACATCGATACCCGCGATGGTCCACGGAAGCCAGTTTTAAACCGATGCATACGTATGTATACGATGGGAACGAGACGTTTAATAAATTTCATGGCTCAGGGCCGTACGAATTATTTTGCAGCCCGGGCCCATGTATATATATACGAAGTATACATATATGCATATATAGATATAGTTGAGGCTTGGCTAAGGCACTTTGCGCGATTACGCACGCACTCTGTGCACACAAGGCATATAGGCAGGTATATCCAACGTATAGGACACGTGTGTGCTCACATGGTACACGTGTGTGTATATGTTAAAGGAATATGACGCAAGGACGATGCTCGAATTTTCATATAGATTTTGTAAATATATATATATCGATTTGTCTCTTTAAACTTATCGTATCCCTCGCAGCATCCCTTATCGGAAGATTATGTATAGGCATCCTGCGTATAAGTTGTGGGAGTTTTGATCCTCAGTGGTCCAGATCGATAAGTGCCTGTATCGAACGGGTCATGAATTTTTATAATGTATTCGGGGCCCTCAGGCATTTTCAATCTGTCTACGAAAATCCTCTCGGACTCTCAGCATCCCCTATAGATACTCCTTATATATATACTGATCCCTAATACGTTATTCACCCTTTATATCTTCTCGTTGTGCCGGTCCTTGATAGTGTGGGGGATGACAATTTTTTTTTTTTCGTAATTTTTTAAAATTTATCTCGACAGGGTGACAGTACTGGAATTTACCAATCTTGAGATTTTTTCTCTATTGTGTGTGTGTGTGTGTGTGTATGTATATATATATATATATATATGGAATCTGATTTCAAATTAGGAAGCGATTGGCGCGATATTAGATATCAGGGATTTTGACAATCATCTCATTGATTCAGCTTGTATGGCTGTAATAAGGATTGGGTATGTGCACGAGAGAGATAGCGCATTGGGGTAAAGACGAGAGAAGAAGAAAGAACGGGAAGAATCACGAAAATACAGTTTGTAAAGCGTGTTACCATAAGGGGAATCAATGTAGGTAAAATCGATAAGAGCATTAACGACGACATCGGGTGGATTTTATATGGCGGGAAATTCAAATTTAATCCGGCACTGTTGTCACTTCGTAATCGGTACTATGGCTTACGTGCGTATACCCAGTGATTTTGTTGTCAGAAACGCGACGGGTTTTTTTTTCAATTTTTTTTTTTTTTTTTTCGAGTGGCAGTCGAATTTTTTCACCGAGAATAACGTGACGATATTTTTTCCACTTTTTAAATTTTTTTTTAGCAGGTTGCCGGCGATAAAATATTTTTTGATTTCAGTTAACGCTCGAGTTAGTTCCAATATTACGTGTGTATATATGTATATATGTGTATCGGGATATATGTATGTATTGTGTGTATACGTGTATCGGGATATAATGCAAAACTCTTGGGTGGTTGAAAAAAATTTTTTTTTTACATCTTATCCCTGCTCCATCTTGGTATACGATTTTAGTATATTTTTTTTTCAACGTTTTCTTTCCACCCCAAGTTCTTACGGGAAATGGCGCGAGAGGCTTTTAATTCTCGCGCGTCTTTTTATTCTCGCCATTTGATTCTTGGCCGGCAGCGCAGAATGTGGCTGAATATTCATGAGAACTATAAAACCTAAATACCCGTCGCGAAATGTGCCCGGGCTCTATCCGCTGCCGCTTGAGTATCGGCAACAGTGTCGAGTGAAGAGGCCGCGAAACGAAGTGGCATGAATATTAAGAATTTTCTTTTAACTTTTGAATTTTTCTTTTGATCCATTTTTTTTTTTGTCAGCCCTTAAACCCTGCTAATCCAGCCTCTTCCCTTCAGCCCCTGTGTATTTGTCATTATTTTCTTTTTCATGGTTATCCCAAGGTTCTGAGTACGCTGTAGGTTCTGAAGTCTTAAGGTGCTCTCACAACGATTCAAAATGAAACTCGAATTTAATGTTTACGAAAAGTTTAAATACAAATGAGATCAATTTGACTAACAAAAAATTCTTCGTCATAGCCTCTACAAGCATACCAACCCTTACGCAAGGCACAAGTATACGCGCGAGAAATTAAAAAAAAAATTTCGAAAATTCTCAATCCTATCTAAAAAATATCTTAAACCAGCCCTTAACGCTCAGCCCGTAAATTAAAATAACATCGAGCGATTTGCTGGCGGCCGCCCTGTCAGAAAGTGAAAGCTGACGTAACGATGACAAAAAATGTGAATAATCCAAAAAAAAAAATTCGTACCTTCAAAATGAAAACGTTTTCAATTTTTCAATTAAACATTTCCACCCCAACGACCGCATTAACTCCACATTCAATTTCCAATTTACCTCCAATTAAATTCCCTCAGTTTTCCCTATACGCGCCGTCAATTCGCAATCGAGTCGCAAAAAAAAAAGAACTAATTTTCCATTTCAAAATAAATACCCAACACCCCCAGCAAGTAGTATCGAAAAAAAAATAGCACTCAAAATTTTTCTTGAATATTTTTAATGCCCACGCATAGCCCGCGGAATCCCACGTACCAACCCACCAGCCTTTATCCACACATCATCTCATGTACGTCGAAGCAATTTCATACATCCTACAAAAGCGACACTGCTCTTGCTTTGAGGACTCGTGTGAGCGTACCTTTATACAGACACTCACCCACCATAATATCAGATACACAATGAGAGCTTGTACAAAGTTCCTATATATATATATATATATATATCCATCATTCCCTTCGTGTATATATATATATATAAAAACACACACAGAATTCTCCTATCACTTGGTGTAACGATGCATTTTCCAGAACAGAATAAAAAGGGGGAATCTGTCATCGAAAGAGCACTTTGTCTCTCCCCTGTCTTTACCAGTCGGTAGGCTGTAGTATATAGAGTACAGTATCGATAATGGCTAAAGGGGTTGATGAGAATGTGGTATAGTACGGTGACGCACAACGTACTATACATGTATGCACATACGTGCCCAACAGGAAAGTTTACTTCCCTCCCGCTTCTGCCCCGTCTAATGGACCAATTTCGGGGAAGAGTCTATGGTGCGTTGTTTAAAAAAAAATAAGGGATGAAATTTGCGAGCACAGGAGTAAATAAGGTTTCAAGGTACGACGTAGATATGGCGAGATGTTTAGTGGGTTCGAGGGAGGGAGGGGGGGGAGAGGGGGATGAATTAAAATAGGGGGGTGGCATCTAAATACCCAGCTAGAACAACTTGTAAGCGAAATAAATTATTTTCCAGAAGCTCCGCGAGAGTTTATCTCGTAACGTGTGACGTGTCTCTGATACAGGGGAATAAAGGGATGAAGAGGAGGATGAGTGCATTGGGATGCTGTGTTGTGAAGATGAAGACAAAAAAAATGAAAATATAATGCGAAAGAACAGAGAGTAGAGAGGGATGCTGCTTCGGCTAAGGTGATGCTGGGTTGAGGGGGGAAGGAGGAGTGAGAGGAGGGGGGGGGTGGTTCCAGCAAGCAGGGGCTGGCTGCTCGCGTACGTTTCATCCCCAGGAAGAAGGGCCTAAGTATCCCCCCCGTTATCCAGGGACTTAGGCTCCATCGATTTCGGATGAGGGTCGCTCCGCTCTCTCTGGTTCTCGCTGAATTTATCTCCCTCTCCCTCTCGCGAGGATATTAGCGCTCCGGTAGAGGCGCCAGGGGGTGCGAGAGAGAGAGAGAGAGGGGGTCGAGAGGCAGAGACCTCCCACCGCCTGCCAGCCTACGGGCCCTTCTGATACTCACCCACTTTTCCCTCGACTAGGGAAAGAGTACAAAGCCCTGGCTCTTCCAGGTCCTTCCACTCCGCCGCTATTCGTCCCAGTGCCGAACTCCGAAATCACCGAGAATCCTTGAGATTCAGGGGAAGCCCCTCCCGATCTGGTTTAAACGGCGAATGCAAAATTCGAGGATGACACGGAATATCCATAATGCGCTTTCGACCGAGTAAATTTCTCCATTTTCTTTTGTCGACGCTGCTCCTTGCAGTTTTTTCCTTTTTTTTTTTCTTTCTTTAACGGCAATCCCAGACCTTTTTTTTTCGTCAAGGGTAGCAACCCCCCTTACGGCCGTCACCACCCTCCTTTCGGTTCGCCTGCATTGATTTTTATCAAAAACTCCTGTCCCGACTGTACCTGCCGAATTTTACGCTCGTCCAGCTAAGGGATCAAACTTTTTAACCGACCGCGAAATAATGATAAGACACGTTCTTATCACGAAATTTCATTCTCGTTGACTTTCAAACGTACATATACGTATACTTATCATAGGGTATTTATGAGGACGGCAAAGCAATGACAAACGGATATATTTTTTGGAAAAAAAATAACCTTCAAAAATTCCCCATTTGGAGTTCCAACCTGACCTTAGACCGTCACAGACCGACTGTCTGGCATACAATTTTTTTTTTGAAAATTCGATGCGAGTGCCGCTTTATCGTCCCGACGATATACCTTACGTATCAAGATGCTATCAGGCCCGTCCTGACAAAAACCCAAGTATCCCAGTACCTGCCAACCCCCAGGAAAAAAAAAGTCCTGAGAAGCGCCCTTCTTCGAAAACATGTCTGTGCTGTGTCTCTTGGCTTCGGACGAGAATAACAATCAGGTCACGCATCCCGTGCACCATATGAAAGCGTAAGATACGATTAAATAAAAGACAAAACGTAAAGCATCAAAGCCGTTCATCCCTTATATTTTTATATTTCTAATCATCCCTTATTTCCCCTCCCCCGTTCTTCACCAAACTAACCACAAAGGGAATTGCATCGCTACCAGATATCACTGGGACCGACTTCGGCCAGCCAGACACAACCAGACGTCGTACCTGCCACGGCAAAGTTCATTTCCTGCCGAGTGGGATCCGTCAATCGAATTGCTACCGATCGATTAGTCAACCGGTGCGAGCGAGAGGACAGATCAGACGTCAGCCAGACATTTGGCCTCGTGGCTTCGCTAGTTGGCAACAGTGACGATCCGACTCGTAGTCAGCGTCCGGGCTAGAATCAACAGTTTGCTCTATCGATTGGCCATGGTCCACATACCCACACACGTTGGTACCAACATAAATATATTTCTATACATATATATATATACATACGCAAACAGATATAGTATACGAATATATGCTATCGTAAGATTTCTCAGGATATTCCCAGCCTCCTCATCTTGGTCCCACGACGGTCCATTCGAACGAGAAAGATTGAAACGCGCAAATGCCTGAGGTGGGGTTCAATCGAATTCTCTTTAAGGGTTGGTAACGTCCTGAAAAAACTGGCAATTTCAATCCACCCTCCTCCTCCCCCCCCCCCCCCCTTTTACTTATGGGTAATATTACTTTGAGCGTAAAAGCCAGACCGGGACCCAGCCGTTACCCACGTACTCGAGTTAGCTCATCCGTCTGGTTGGTATACTTGGATTAATCTATAGGGGATGAAACTGATACCGGGTACGGGGGATGATTATCTCGTTAACGACGTCCTAGTTCGGTCTAGCTGGGTAGCTTAAAGTTACACGCTTGATACAGGCGTACCAAACCTGACGCAAGGCCCTGGTGTGTACGGCGGAATCCTTGGGTTATTAAATTGCTTAGGGTAGTTCTTAGGGTGCGAAAGGGGTTGTAATACATTTTTGAGTGATTCGATTCTTTTAGCCTGCGTACTTTACGTGGTCGTTTTGAGCCGAAAATTGAATACGAGGAGACTGTGGATGCTGGGGTGGAAATAGGGGTTGATTACAGAGCCGGGATCTTTTTAGATGTCACGCGTACTCGCGACAGTGTATTGAAATCGGGGATGATTTGGGAGATATTTGATTTCTCGCTGGGGCCACTTGGTTTTGTAAGTTATTGAGTCGCGGGAGGAAGATTTTAATTTGGATTTTTTTTTGTTCGAGCGATTTGCAAGAAATAAAATTTTTATCAAACTCAATGATCCGAGATAAGTTCTCGTATCGTTGCAATTTTATCTGCGCGGTTACCTTTGTTTGCGCTTTGAAGAATATTAAATATGCACGGGGCGTACGAAGACGAACAGTAATTTCAGGGAGATATGGAAATTTGAGAGAGAAAAAAAAATTTTTTTAATAAGGGATGAAAGAGGGAGTCGGTATACGACACGAATATATTTCAGGGATCAAATAATGTTATTGGGATTGGCAGAACGTTCATCTGTAAAATCGGATTTTTTTTTTTATCTTAACCACCCCCTGTACTTCGCCCCATCTTCGATCAGTACCAAAAGAGACCCTTACGAGAATCAACGAGAGCCAGGAATTATCTTTTCGTATGTTTAATAGCGCGCGTTAAAGATTTGACCTTGAAGAATTTCCGAAAAAAAAAAAAAAAAAAAAAAAATGTCTTCATCCGTAAGTCTCGCGCAACGAACGATCGATTGAATAAATATTTTTTTTCTCTAAGCCGTTAAATGAAAGTCAAAAAAAAATTTTCTCCTCTCCTGCACGACGGCGGGTTATCGGAATACGGGGGAATCCCCCCGAATACGCATTTGGCAAAAGCTTAAGGTGTCGCTCGCACGAAATTACAATCTCTCCGTGTAAAATCGCGAAACGTCGCGTATAAATTTGAGGGTACGTCGAAATGCTTGAGTGGCTTTATTTCGTAATAGCAGCAGAATATATTTCAAATACGGATAATAGGAAAAGGGGTGGGGGGGGGGTGGTGCGCGGAGGGTTGAAAGGGTAGCTCGTCGATCATGGAAACTAAACCTACTAGAAAAGAGGGAAATAACCGAAGACCAGAGGGGGGAGGGGGGAGGGGGGGTTACGGGCACTTGAGAAATTGTGAAAATCGATGAGGGATGCTCTGATTCAGATTGAGAGGGGGGTGGGGGGGGGGTGAAAGAAAAAAAAACAAATCCGACATTCGCTTTCTCATCAAGCGAATTGAAAAGCGTTTGACGCACTGATAAAGCTTTGGAATTTCTATAAACATCCCCTATCCCCCCGCCCCCCCCCCCGGCTTTTTTTAACACCCCTGGCGGCCGAGTTGCCTTCGCTCCCTCATTTCGTACTTACAACGTCCACCGCCGCCAATCGTCCCTCCACATCGGCACCCGCTGTACCGTACAGGAATTTCATCGACACAAAGTGCGTCATTTTGAATTTTGACAATTTTATCATCCCTTACCGATAAACCTCCCACGTAATTTCCTGACGATGGATATCTGTATTTCGATTACATTCCCTTGTGCGATTCTCATTTTATTTTTTTTTCATTCCTCTACGCCCCCCCCCCCCTCCCCCACGGGTAACACCGAATAATATTCCAAAATCAAAATTTTTATGTTGCATCAACCCTTTCACTGCGGCGCACTCTCGGAGGAATCCATCAATCCATTTACGCCCTTCGTATATATTGATAAATAAGTGAGGGCGTATATTTATGCCTTTCTTATATATTGATAGACTTGTGAGAGCGTATATATACGCCTTTGGCAGTCAAAGGGTTAAGGGATGAAAATGAGGATACTTTTTTTTCCACCCTATAAAACGTCAGGAAGCGGCTCCAGGCAGCCCGGATTTCCTCTGTGTTATCCTACAGGGAAATCCTCGCTCCGCGATCATCGGTCGATCTGTGTAAGGGTGGCGTGTCTAAGGGTAGTTTCCAGACACAATTGGCAAAGTAGAGCTTTGCCGTATATCTATACGGTTGGGTGTAAGAATGTTCGCTCACCCCCTCAATCCAAGACCACTGGTGACCTTTGACTTGTTGCTCTTTTATACACCTTTTTTTGTCTCGCCCCCCCCCTTCACTCCCCCCGCCCCTTCGTGTAAAAAAGTAGGTCACGCACCCCTGAGTCAACGAGAGTCAACGAGAGTCTCAGAAGCCACCCTTATTATCAGGATTACAACTTCATGTCGAATAACAACAACGTAGCGTATATTTTTTTTTATATGGTGGATCACGTATTACAACCCTTACAAAAAACATCCCCTAACCTGAAATATATTATACGCAATCCATAGACGCGTTCGAGCATTAAAAAGAAGCTCTCTCTAACCAATTACATGTACATTAACAAAAGCAACCCTTAATCTCAACCTGCCGTACCAGTCCCCCGAATAAGGGATGGTTAACGTTATAAAGTAACAAGTGCCCATCGGTTGATAGAGTTGAAATACCGTCCAGACACTTTGTTCGTTTCGTCCCTTAAAATATATTTTAAAAAATCAAAACAAACCCATCATATTCATATATTGATATTATATCGCCCATGATAAAGCTCTCACGAAAAAAAAAAAAAAAAAAAAAGATAAAAAGCTCAATTCCGTGGCTCAGCTCCGAATTCTTCAGCGGTGCACAAATACCTGAATAGAAAGGCAAGTGAAACTTTGCATCGGCACGAAGGCGATATCGAGAGATCGATATAATCCGTGTATAAAAAAAAATTATGCCTTTCCAGGCCAACGTAAATCGTCCGGAGAGTCGCATCGGGGCTGTCAGTAAAGTACGTGAAAGTTTGTTCGACGTTTCGTGAAAACGTTGTATCGGTATTCGTAAAATAAAAAGAAGTGTACACTACAGATACGCTACGTACACAGGTAGCACGCGCGCACACAATAAACCACGGAATATACATAAAGCGATAGAAGGCGGACATCGGTATGACAAGCAAGATACACACAGAGATAAAAAGTTCCGGTCGGTAAAACAGAGACGAGCTGCGCGCGCAACTCGGGCAAGACCCGCAGTAGTCCAGGCATAATTCCGGCTGTGTCTATTTATACGGACAGGGTGGGAACGCGGCTACCTGTTGGGTCTGCCGCTCTAGGTATAACCCGGCTCGAAGCAGCCCCCAGCAGTTATCGCTTGACATAAAAGTAGGTCACCCGTCGAAACTAGGTCAGCACGGCGGAACCCTCACAGCACTGTGTACGCCTTGGTAAGCTTCCGCGTACGAGTTATCGTAAAGTACACACACACACCGTCAGTAGTAGATCAAAATCCTCTGGCACTGTCAATCAGGCAAAGATTCTCCCCCCGCCGTAAGCATCCACCCCCTTTACTTTAATCCTGACTTTGCTCACTTGCCGTCTACCCAGCTCTCGGAGCCCGGGTCCGTCGAGGTTTCCACGCTTTGGCCAACCCTGCGGCCGGATCAACCCTCTTTGGAATTATCCCGAAAATATGTATCTCCGAGGAAAAGCTAAGTGAGAGACCAGGGTTCTCTGGCTCGGTAAATATTTACTGTGGGATTTATTGTGGAATTAAGATCGACCGACATCGGTTTCGGGGAGTCAACGGATTCCTGAGTGCTGGTCTTGCTCGTTCTGGGTCTATGGTTATTCTGTGATAGAGTATATATATATATATATATATATATATATATATATACGAGGGGTGCGGCGTCGGTAGTATGAATGTCAGCGGTACAGTACGGTACATAAATTTTGCATATAGGGGTGAAGGGGGTGAAAACGTGAAACAGGGCTTATGTATAATGTAAGCAAAGCTTGTCGATTCCCTAAGATAGTCTGACGTGAGAGACATACCGGTTGGGAAGTTGCCGTACGATACGAAGTTGGCTTCTAAGTAAAGTGACAGGGCGGTAAGGTTGACGACGCCATAGAAATAGCACTGATATTGTCTATTTGTCCTTGAGGCGCGAGACCACCGAGAGACTTCCTGGCGCGTGGTTGCCAGCCGGGCGTCAGCGGAGTCGGTACGAAAGGAGATGAAAATGGATGAGGGATGCCGGGAGAAACATCGGTCTTCGGACTGGGGAGAACCGGAAGAACTTTTTCTAGTATCGGGATACGCAAGCCACCATTTTATCGTGCCTCCATTACAGTAAGCGATTCCTGTACGCCCTGGGACGAAGCGTCATGCTGAGAAAACCTCAGGCAGGATTCACCCCCGGAGTTTAACAGGCAACTCAGAAATCGGTGCTGATAGGATATACGTGTGTATATATATATATAGCGAGAGGAGGTGGGGGTGTGATTAAGCTCCGTAGAAATAGGGGTAGATTGGGAGAAAGGTCAATAAATAAAGGATCGACTTCATTTTGTTTAAGGGATCAAAAGATCCAAGGATGTTATTGCAGGCTAATATATTTTCTATTATCCACCGACCGCCCACCACCCTCTTGGAATATTAAAAAATTTGTTTTACCTTTGATAAAGATTTTAAGGGATGCTTTGAATATCTTATGTGTACGTATATTTTAGTCCCTCGAACCCTTGCCCATCAACCCTTAAAACCATACCGAATCTCAGGCTTCCTGCCTTATCCTCTTATTTGAAGTCTAATCCGACGGAGGGGAATTGGTACGGAGTCGGGGTTCTGGATGGAAGGACAAGGGATGCTGGATATTTGAGATATGCATCCCCAGCTCAAATTCTCCACGATAAAGCAACCGTCCTCCGAATAATGTTCCGATATTCACCAAGATACATCCTTCGGATGGCTTATTAGGGATCCTTTTTTTAATCCTGGTTCCGCCAGGGGAGGCTCAGGTGATCCCGTATGGACGTCATTTTGTCCGGGGAGCTCACGGATTGGTTTTACGTAAGAGACATCTGGATGTATGGGAAAATCAAGGCGGAATCTTTAATCACGTATAGGTGCCAGGTATTCTATGTCCTCCATTTATGACCGATAAGAGAGTTACGAAATTCAATGGAAATAATGATCTACGCCTTAACGATAATCTTACTGTGGTATTGAATTTCAGGTCTCTTTAATGGCCGGCTTGGTCCCGACTGATTCCTATTCCGATCTAACCTAACCCAATTACCTAAACAAGAACGCACGTAATTGTTAAGAAGCAAAGAGGATTCGATGGGATCACCAGAGTCTTCGAACTTCCTCGATCAGGGGCTTGAGGGGGTAAAACAGGCTGACTAATCACGTCGTGAGCGTTCAATAATTCCATTATTAAATTTTGCTTCCCTACGTCCCGCTTCCTCGACCCGCGAAGGCCTCCTTTCATTCCCGTTGACAATCAATTCTTTTCTCCTGGTCTTCGGCACGAAAGCGAAAAACTTAACCTCTAAAAATTATCGTAGCATTTTCACTCGAACTGCCATTCAAAATTCCGCATGACAAATGCAGAGCGTACCAAGGACGTCGCGACGCTTTCTCGCAATTGAAAGACTTAACGGCTCTGTACTTGTCATTTGAGTTTTAAGTTATGCAGTTAAAGATTTAGAAATTTGAGAAATGTTCTGCACTTATTATATATAACGGTCATCGTGTGCTCCTTTTTTTTTTCCATAGATCATTAACTTTTAATATGTCTTTAGGTAATTATCTCTTATCTCACTGGTATTCCCTCTACTAATCTTTTTCTTTATTCATCTTGTGCAGTCAATCTTTCGTGATTTCTTCGTTTTTCAATTCTGTGGATAAAAGTCAGAATCATAACCAAGTACGCGTATAGAAATAGCCAAAGCTTCCAATGAAGTCTGCAATTTAAAAAACGTTCTGCCACGCGCCATTAGCCACTGAGCAAAGAGATGACCCGGACACAGAGCCAGGTCCCACCCTCTACATCCCTTCGACCGCACGAACCACGACGTCGTCTAATCAAGCCAACGAAATAATTGGTCCCAAAAAAAGTTCAAGGAATGAAAAAGAGCAGAAGTAATATTCAGTCATACCTCGCATATATATATATATATATATATATCAAAATTTAATTAAATACATCTACACTACATTAAACTCAGGCTCCATTAGGTTCTTTGTTCTCAAATAAATTTTCAAAGAGTCTCCGAAATAAGAGAAAGCTCATTTAAAATATTAATTCAAATACTTATATAAAATTAATTCAATAGCCTTGCATCCGATACGTCCACTGAATATCGAAAAGCATCGAATACCGTGAAAAAGAATTTACACTTGCAACAGGTGTCAGCCCCGACATCTTAGCTAGAGAAGCTACTAGCCTAGCAGCCAACCCAAACCGAACCAGACAAGCCCGCCACGTATACCAACCTCCTGCAGACCTCAAGCCCAGCAGACAGAGTTTAACGGCAGTAGATAATAGAAGCGAGTTACCGGATTTCACGTACAGTTTTCCTAAAGTAGTGCCAGCGAGGAAAAGCCGCGCAGCAAGAAGTAGCGAAGAAGATAGCAGCAGTTTCTCCGGATAGAATTATCCTCAGGCAAAAACCGTATTCTTGTCCAGTGATAAAACCCGATCGTTTCTTTCCCATACAAACTTGCGATCTGCGTAACGAGAAGGATTAATCGGTTTTCTCCCTTTTTTGTGATATTCCATTAACTCTCTCTCCTCCCTACGAAATCCACACACTCTAGGTTAGGAATCCTTAAAGCGACTTCTTTTCAAGCACGATTTGCTACGCTCCGTCAGAGAACATACATTACACAGAAGCACAGACCTTATCGGCGGATTTGGCACGAAACGCTGGGATTTACAGTTTAGGTTATGTTCGTTCAGCAGGCAATTCGACAGATAGACATCTCTTGATTTTTACACGGCAATCTCTACGCACCGTCGCTGCTTCTACGCGGAGAGACGCCCGCGAACAAAATTACGAGAAGGGAACGGAAAATTTGGTAAATTTACAAGACTATCAGTTTAAATAGCTGGGCCCTTACCATTGTCGGAAATTGCGTCGCGGTTAGGCAGTGCGTTGGTGAAATTCGACTGTGAACACCTGGTGTCCAAATAATGGAAATTTCACGTGGACAAATGCTCCGACAATTCAAAACCTGATAGACACAATGTACCGTCACTTCCAACAAAGTTTGTCCTTGAAAGGTTAGTAAAACTTGTCGATACGCCAACGTGCATATATCTTGCATCATTTTATGAAACGAATATACCCGGTGACTGACGGAATCTGTCAGTCGTTCCTTGTACATTTTTCTTTATGTATTTCGCCTAGTTTATCGACCGTGCTTCAAAGTTTCACGATTTACCTGCAGAAACAGACGCGTGGCTGTTCCGAGCGCCATTGTGCTTTCGGATAAACGATCGCATCCTATTTGCTCCGTATAATTGTTCTCGTCTGTTTCCGACGGCGGATGCGAAGGACGCAAGCACCGGACAAACTGGATATTCATCCTATGCAGATATATGCATATTTGATATAAATACAAGCACGTTATACGTATACGGTTATTCAGTGCAGACGGACCAATTGAAGTTGGCGCATTCATTCCAGATTGGTGTCACGCAGCCAACTTCATTCTGTACATTTGACCTGGATAGGCCAACCAAATAAATTGGTGGACAAAATGAATTAAAAGAGAACGTAAGACGAGCATTCGTAAGTGAAAATAAAAGAAATGAGGTAACATTCAACCAGTACATGGGCGATGTGGAGTTTTCATAAAAATTATGAAAAAAAAAAAAGTGTCCTTAATGAAACAGAGCCTAATATCCTGTATGGTTTCGTAGTAACGCTGACTCCAATTTCCGGCGGACGACAGCGTGCCTCGTAATTCTCTTAAGCCTCAGCCGTTACCACCCTCCCGAGATGTCACAGGACGAAAGAAAACGAGCGTCCCTTGTACCTTACCGAGGTGGATATATATTATTCGATACTCTTGTCAATCACACGGCAAACAGCGGTAACGCCTACGTGGAATTTCGACGATAACAACAATGCTTCACCGATTGTTGCAGATACCCTTTTCTGAAAGCGTTCTCCCAACAGAAGTTGTCCACCCACACCTGTACTCCCACTCACCTGCCACCTGATCACACGATACCCAGTTGTTACCTACCAAGCTAGAGAAAGAGCCACCCGTTCAGGAGAAAGATTCTTCCTGCCACAGCGACAGGTAATCTCGCTGTCGCAATCGGAATTCAATGCCAGGATTGATGGTTTAATGGAGCGAGAAGGAAAGTGAAGAGAACCCTAACGAAATCCGAGGAATTACCATCTTCCTGCGTAAGGAGCACATTGGTACCCTCCAACATTTTCCACTTGGATTCCTAGATTCACCCTTCGAATTTCTCCCTAATCAAAAGATTCTAAAAATCTGTACACGTCCCCCCGACTATAGTTAGGGACGCCCCTCCCTTTTCTCATATATGAAATTGACGTTTTGTTCGTAGTTCTACCGTTGTGCCAGAAGGACCCTTGCGTCCTTCTGCGTAACGCAGGATACAGAAATTTATGGGTAAGGACCAGTTTTCTTGTCTCACTGAAACTACCCCTTAGTACTTGCCTGACTGCGTATAAATCTTCTAGCTGTTTCTACTTCTGGGATGTTTTGCCAGTGAAAACGGTGTGCCAGGATACGTTTCACAGATTGCGGACCAGGAAACGGCTTTAACGATACCGAGGTCCTTTCCAAGTGGCTTTCTTCTGACGCTAATTGGTACGCGTCATTCGAAGCCGTTTTACCTAGCAATTACTGAAAGCTGATATGATCAGCAGGAAGCGGTTATAGGAGCATCAGGTCGTATCAGTATTGACGCCAGTGTGAATTGATAAGCTTCTCAAGTGATGAAAAGAATTGCCGAGTAGCCAAAGACGATGTAAATTCTTTGAACCATTAACGGCTGACTTGGTGCGTCTAGAGCGACAATTTTTTTTTTTTGCAGATGCTCGGAGTAGATACGTTAGACTGCTGTAACGGAGATGTAGGCCAAAGTGAGTCGGCGGAATTTAATAAAAAAAAAAGCCATTTGAAGGGAAGAAAAAAGGTAGAAGCAGAGCAAAGTTTTCAGGATGGATATTTCGCATGCGAAACGTAATCGTGGCAATAAAACTTTTCTTGCCTGCCGAGAGTGAAGACACTTCTGTTCCCTGGTAAGATTATACGATCGCGTCGTGAAAATAGGAGAAAAAAAAAATAAAAGAGATTGACAAGAGGCAGAGAATCTGCGTGAGAGTCGAGTGTTGAGTCTTGAAATTTGCGTCTTAAATTTCGGCCTGTATTGACGTCGCGTTATCGTGAGACCAACGGAGAGGGAAAGTAGAGCGAATAAATGGAAAATGGTAAATGGGGTGCAAAGAGGAAAATGAAAAATGCGAAATAAAGTATGAACGACAACGTGACGTTTGTACTATAACGAATACGTTGAGTCCTGATGTTGCATTGTTTTCAAGATATTTCGTTCTCTCGAACGAAATTTTACAGTCAACTTTATGCCTATCGAAAGCTTTATTTTCTACATGATAACCAAGTGACGCAATCATTTTTCTTTTTTATACAGAAATACAGACTGTGCGTCAAAACAACTTTTATCTTACACAGTAGAAACCGTTACGTTGCAATTTCCTTCTGTTCTTGCGAATTGCATTTTTCATCACCGTCTTATACAAAGTCGATTTATGCTTATCATTGATACTGGTTTACGAAGCAACTTTAGTTGCTCGTTGCCAGTTATAAGATAGAAAATAAATGAAAATTCTTATCGAATATAAAAAAAATTTATTAAATAAATCATTTCGTGACAATTAATAATAATTTCATTTTTTATCTTACTCGTGCAGCCTGTTTTTTCATTAGAACGCGACTCAATGTATCTATGTGACTGTCAGTAAGTGTGAAAGAAACCTTAAGGCTAGTTCATAGCTTCTACCCAGTACCTACTGAAACGACAGACCAGACAGGTTACTCGCGATCTCTAGCTTTTCTAGGCTGATCCGTATCACGGCTGACCCACGCTAAGCGTAACAGTTTACCGATAGCACATCAATTCAATTCAGCGTTCGATTAGATAGTCGCTATCGACAAAACTACCGAAACCAAAGGGAGAGTCCGTGCTGCAGCGACTATTATTTCTTATCCTATAGAAATACCAGTATACATCCCAGAATAGAAAAGCGATCGGAGGTAAAGCCATCCCCAAAATTTTCATCTTGTTGAATTGTAACACTACCCCCAAGTGTATACAAAGACGTGACAGATCAAAAAGACCCACTGTGCTGTCATTGGTATAAAGTGCAATTAAAAAATTGATACGTCAGAATCAAAAATGACATATAAAAAAGAATATGTAAAATTTCAGCGTATCCCATCCTTGAAAATTCATCAAGGACGAAAACTCATTTGCTTCCGATCGGTACTATCAATTCTCTAACAGGCCCTGCTGATCACGACAGTCCTTCCAGACGTACGATTAAAACTTTCAGCCTCCCTTTCAAGATTCATGGAAACACTTGAACAACTTTCTTAAGCCTCCATTCGCTCTCGTTAAATAATGTATAACCTCGAGGGGTAAGAAATTTTTTTAAATCCTCTGCAACTTCACCAACCAATTCTTCATCCAGATCCGTCGCCCCACGCCCAATGCTCCCACGGGACACCTTGAGTTCTCATGAGCTAACTTGTATTATTATTTTATTAAGAAAGTGAAAAACTGCCGAACGTATTTCTCCTTCAGGATCCATTTTCCTCCCCACGTTTTCCCTCCTCTCAAACATTACCCGACGACAGCCGATTATTTACCAGCCATCTGTCAAAAAAAAAAAAAAAACAAAATACAAAAAGAATCCTCCATCGACCACCCGTATAATATGCCGTACGCAATGCCTATATATTCGCGTATACCATAACCACGTAACCGTGCAATATAATCTTTCCGAATATTGGCCACTGAATATCCGACGGGATTGAGAATCGCGAATTTCCGTCACGTTTTATCACAGGACGTAAAAAACTTTGGCGAATCGGCTAAGCGTGTCTAAGCATACGTGACGAAAAAAATGATCCCACGACAGGGGGTGTCGCGACTGATAGGGACTATCGTGGTGAAATCAACGGTGATAAAGGGTTGACCGTATAAATAAAGGACGGACAAAATGGTCGCCCAGGGACAGAATTGACACGGGGGTCTTGAGGCGTGAAGGACGCAAAGGTAAAAGTAGCCACGAAGGAGCGTCCTTTTGAGATCCTTCGAGAGATGAAAGAGGAGCAGACTACTTTTTCTTCATATTTTCTTTTCGAAATTCCACTGTAAAAATATATTTCTCTTTTCATAATATCCGTACAGCCAATAACCGATCAGATCGATTATCGTGAATCTAATTAATCCTTAAATGTTCTCTTCACCCTTTCACGTCCATCCACGGATCATCCGTATCTGACGCTACTTTCGCGTCGAAGCGTTTCAGAATTAAATTACACGTACTACTGACAATCACTTACATCCTATCAGACTACCATTATCGTTATCCTCAATTAGGATATTGACTTACAGGTCGTTTCAAATTAAGTATCTTCGTCCTCTGGCTTTATACAGATACATTCCTAAGTACATAATATTCATTGTGTGCATATGGCATATATATATATATATGTGTGTTCTAGGTATATAGATATACTTACAGTACTGTCACTCTTTCCGATTGTCTATCGGATTTTATCTATGTTTCCTAGCGACCACTTTCTCCGTCCTCTCTGTTCCTCCCATCCTTCCTATCATAGCACGTACACACGCAAGGCATTAGTGGACATTGCGAGCTACCAGGTACATACAAATCTTAAGGTCTTACTTGTTCAATCGTTAAATAATTATTTATCCTGCTACGTGCTTCGCTTCTGATTTTACCTTGCAACGTGAAAGGTTATGTTAATCGGCACGTACTATTTACGTGAACCTGTGTTATCAGTGAATAACACGGGAGCTTGTGAACGTCCAAGAGACCATGCCCGAGGATCAAAATGTCTCTCGGGTATACCCAAGAAATATATAGAACGAAACGTTCGACCACCGTTCAAGAAGATATTCCGCAGTGACTTCGCATCCGATAGATTTTCAACGGCAGCTTGTATACCCGTGATTTGATTCGTTGAATAATTCATGTGGCTTGCGAGAGATCAAAAATCACCAAGCCTTTACAATTTTCAGGATCGATCTCGTGACAAGTACTGAAAATCGCAGTGTGGATCTTGCGTACCGAGAGCGTCTGATTTTAATGTGTCAGACTTTTGAATTTCATTATAACGGTCAAGAGACGGATTACGATTACAAATATTGATAAAAAGTTCCTTCTGTTCTGCTCTTATTTGTGGTGAACGGTTGAAAATTATTTAGATAAACAATGACCAATTCCAAGTATTCACAATAGTTTTGTCACGTTGAAACGAAAGTGACAAGCAAGCGCTTGCTCGTCAGAAAGCATTATCTTTTTGTTGATAGACGCGTACCTAGCTGCAGCTTTCTTTTTTCAATGCCGGGTGCTGCTTTGTCACGGGACGATCCTGAAGAGACCAACAAGTGGATGAGGAATTATAAATGTGCATTACTCACGATTGTGTGGCGCGTTTTGGTGTTGCGGCAGGACTGTCGTTGTCAGGCAGTCTGGCAGCCTCGTGAAAGCTTCCCGTGGGTCAGAGCGCATGCGCCGGACAGGAAGTTCGGGCAGCAGCGCCTCTGCAAATCGTAGGGGATGGTTTTTCTTTGAAGAAAATAAGAGGGAAAAAAAAGATCCTCGTACCAGCATACTACCGGGACACGGGGTAAACCCTTCGGATTTGGTTTCGCAGTTCTGTCAGTCAACTCTGCTGAATCCTGGACGAAAATTCGTCACACTTCGTCAGACTGGACAGGGAACGTATTCTTTTTTTTTTTTTTTGAATTTGCCGCGTAATACTTTGGTAACTCAAGTGTTGAATCTGTAACGCGAAGAAGAAATCTTGGATTCTTTGAAGAAAACGTAAATATAACAGCTGTTATTATGTACTTTTCTCATATACAGGGTGTACTGTGAAACTGACTGAAGATATGATTTTGACTCATTCAATTGCATATAGGTAAATGGAAATGCGACGTAGTGCAGGTAGTATGTTTTAGAAGACACTCAAAACGTTATTTACCACAGGGATGTCTTTTTGGATTGCTAATTATGTTTTAGAACGTAGATAACGTTGTGTCTAAGTATGTTACCGATGTTATAACGGTAGTAATTGCGTCCTGGGCATAATTACTAGACAGTAAAATAACGTTGTTGACCTTGGCCCCATTCGAGAGGCTCGAACTGCTAGACATTTCGACCGGAGCAATATAGACGGTCGTATCGCGTTTAATGGCAGACACTTATTAGTTAAAGAAGGAAAACGAAAAATCCCTATTAATCTAGTATCTTTGTATCGCCACAAAAAAGGACAACGTTAAGTCACAGGTTAACGCTAATTATACCGACAATTTTTCATAAACGTATATTTTACTCTAAAACGGTCAAATCGACCGGTCGACGGTACGGTAGTGTTAAATATATGAAGAGCAACAGGGTGTCTGGAATAATCTGGAATTTAGCTGAAGAAATTGAGTGAGACAGACAGTCGCGACGCTTGTTGCTTCCCCGTTCGGCGTCTATTTGTACTTCAGTCGTACACGGGTCGACGCTGGTGAAGCGTTGGACAGCGTAAAAAAAGATTCCACCTCCTCAGAAACAAAAGGATACGATGGAATCCCAGTCGCTCTTGGAATTTCGTAGTGAGCCTGGGATTAGGCCGGTAAGCCCGGAAAAACGGCAATTTTAATAGCGCTGGTTATTCTTATACGAAGGAATGACAAAGTAAGTATCCAGTGAAGGCAAATATAAAGAAACAAAAAGTATAGTCCTAGAAACTCCAAAGGAGAGAGTTAACGTTGTCTCTTGGGCATTGACAATATTATCGATTAGCTTCGATTATCTTTAAAGGAAACATAACCTAACCTAAGAAAAATCTTTCCTTTCAGACCGCACTTACGTTTCGTCCTGTCAACGTTCCCTTTTGACGACTACGCCCGAAGATTAGCCGTCTTCGCGTGTGTATGAAAACCAAAGGAAATTAACAGAAGGAAGATAGAAGTTAGGAGAATAACGTGAGTACGATGAGGCTTAAATGAAGACAAATTATTTTCACAATTAATGATTCTCAGTCTCGGAACGCGAAACGCGTGGTTGGGCACCTCGAAAAATATACCTCTGGGATTTGACGTCGAGCGAGCGTAACGGGAAATCCTTATCTCTTCTCCGTCTGTCTCCCGGGAACGGCGGAGAAGAAATTTTCCACGAATGTATTCTAAAACTGACTGCAGATATGCATGGTTTTGTCTCAGTCAATTGCACGCGGGTAAACAGAGACAGGACTTGATACAATATTTTTTGAGAATACATCCCTTGATAAACTACAGGATCCATAATACATTACACGGTACGCCGTGAAGGCGCGCAGTCATGTGATTGAAAATGGCGATTGTGAAAAACAGAATTTAATCCAGAAACTACGTACGCGATGTAAGTACTACATCGTGCAACCGGGTGGTTAAGGTAGTCAAGAAAATTCCTTTATTTAATCCATTATTAATGCAAATAACGGTGCATCGCCGTGGTCTGTTTCTAATTAAAAAGTTACGCTCGAGCGGCTGGCTGTTTTATCCTAGTAAATTTTTCACGGCGGACCTACGATACCGTTACGTTCCAACGCCCATCCAGCTGCTCCCGAAAAGAAAGGCTGGAGAGAATAAAGAGGAGATTGATAAGACAAGAGGAAGGATAGGAGGAACGACAGAATGCGGTCATCGAACGAAGGTTCCTGAGGGGGGTAATCGATTCTTTGTTTTTTATATTTTCTCATTTTTCCATAACGTTCTCTTTCGTTTACCTTTCGACCAGGATCCTATCCATCCGTCTTCCGGTTACGGATGATAACGTTTTCAAGGGATCCTCCTGTGTTCCTCCTCTTGCCTTCGCACTCGTTCGAGTAATGATTGCTCGACCTGATGGGGATTTTAATAAAGGAACGAGGGCTTATTCATATCCTCGCGTTGAAAACGGCGCTTGCGCTAGACAGCCACCTGTAGCCCCAGCTTCCAATCAATACATCATGGCACATCGTACCAGCGAGCTGTAGCGATGGGCATGAATTGACGTTAGCAAAAAGAAAAAAAAGAAAAACAAATTAATACCACTGTAGTAACATTTGCGTTTGAGCAATGTAGATTCATGGAAACGGATAACAAGTTGTACAATTGTCTCTTGAGAACAATGGTGAGGCGTGTACAGAGCAGAAAGTTTGGATTAGTTATAATCAGAATTCCAATTATCAATGGTATTACGACTGACTAGAAAGTACTGGATGAAGAGTCTCAGAGGTATTGAAACAAAATTGTCATTCTTTCCATGTGATAAGAGTAGACAATTTTTTTTGCTTTTTCCCTTGAATATGAGAAATTCCATTGTGTAACATAGGAAATATAATTGTAAGCCGGTATTACTGGTAGTGTATTTATTTTATGCAAGGAACAATGCTGCTACGAGTAAGTCCTTACAGGTAATTTCTCTCTCTCTCTCCCTCTAGTCGTCCTATTGAGGATGCAGCAAAATGCGGAAACTGGCAAGAATGGCGATACAGAAGAGTAAATAAACAAGCAAAGAATTTTCAAAAGGAAAATTTCGATTTGACCCATTCAGAGGAAAAACCATTCCCTTGCTGTATATCGATGATACAGAACTGATAACTTTGATTATTTACGAGGTCATAAACAGACATTTAATGCCATTTTCGCATCGTCCCACTGTATCTACGTCTCTAAAAGAAATCCAGAAAAATGTTAATCGACGTCGTAGCGACTGGCGGTTATTAGGAAAGTAATATTTTTCTTCCATTTGACCCAGTAACGAGAATTCACGGTAACCATATTTTTACTCCAGCAGGAACGACGCAGAGAATTCAAAATGATAATCGTAACCCAGTGTTCAGTACCTCAAAAAGTACAGCGCTCTATGGAAAACAAAAAATGTATAAAATGGAAGTACCAACAAATGAGAAAAAATTCTAAGGGGTGTTTACGTAACGTTCTCTACTCCCATCTCTTCCGCCAATAGACTGTGAGGTCTTCGTTACTATCGGAATTTGCTAATTCGTTATCAGAACCGACACGCAGTTATTCTACTCGGAATTTATTTCCTGCATTAAAAATTCAAGAATTTATCTATTCAGGTGTTTGCAGGATAGTTTAGGAATTACTAACGTTGTGCCATAATAATTAGCAGCGGCGCCACGGGAGGGCGCGAGTTAAGAAGAAAATACATTTAATGGGAAGTGAGCGAGCGGAAGGCAGGGAAAGGAAGAAAGGAAAGAACAGTTTTCCGATCGCAGAAGTGAAACGAGCTCTAATTAAATTTCGCTCCGCGGCTTCCATCTTAACTCGTCTGGTAGTAATTATTTTATTCCATTGAGAGTGTACTGATATATATATATATATATATATATATAAAAGCCATACCATACTCGGGTCTATTCAAGCAGAAGCGTTCTATTCGCTGAAAAGACCAAATACAGAGAACCTATCAATATCAAATATTCAATATCATCGAACTCTAACGATTAGGATTATTAAATTTTAGTTATACATTCAGCGTCTTCTCAATAGAGGATATTAAACGGACTCCAGTCAGCTTTAATGAAGTTTCCAGGAACGGTGATGCTGCTGGATTAATCTCGTCTCTATCAATATTCTCGTCTCTTCAGCAGATCCACAGGTAAATTGACAAATCTACGGAAAGCACGTGCTCGGCCGAGCCAAGCAACACTAGTTGCACAACGCAAATTTACTCTCCGCTACTCGGAAACTGCAACTGCAACGATCCTCCTGTTTCCGTAAACTTCAAAAGTCAAGTTTGTCGATAAGCGAAAGAAAAAAAGAACGAGCTTCAGTATTTCATGGAGATAATATTCTAGGAATATTCTAGGAATATTATAAATTCTCAACAAGATTATTCACCGTGCGATACAGATTATAAAGGATGGATTTTATTTATTTTTTTTTTTTTTCAGTGTCAGTACAGCAGCAAGGGTCCATCTAAATATAACGTTCCAGCAAGGGCTCGTGTGTCAGGGCAGACCTGGCTAAAATCGATTTTATACAGTAGCAACCCTCGGCACGCACCTACCCATTCATACGTACTCGCCCTGTTATCTACTGTGGAAACCGATAAGCTGACTTCCGATGATAGAGATTACGTCCAGACTCGGTATGACCCTGGATAACTATTGTTTTCATTCGATATCTTCACTAGTGACCATTCAGTAAGATTAAGTGTGTGCTGATAAAGGGTATGCCACGGTGTTTCTCGAATACTTTCCTTTCATTGATTAGACTTACACTGATAAGGAAGGTATTTGCTTGACTCATTAGAATCTACGGTCTAATAGGTAGAGTGAGTCAGCTAGGATTTGGAGAAATCAAAAAGGTTGGTCAGGTGCTTGATTGTTGCCATAAAATAACTTACCTAAGGTATCGTACCGGTTGTAGGGATCTATACTGTTTTATCTATTGATTTATGACGCTTGGGATGTATCAGATTGATCGACGGTGGGATATGTGGAATTGACGGTAAATAATGTTATTCAGATTTGTCAAATTTCTTTAATGTTCTTTTTTTTTACTCCCTCGCAGATCCACTAGTTACGCTGGATCTTTCATAAAACTATTTTACAATTCTTTTAGACGGAAACGATACAAGCACAATTTACAAATATAGTTTTGATACACGATGCTTTTTTTATTGTTTTAATTCTCATGTATCCATAGGAAAATTTTGGAATAACCTAAATAGATATGTCTCTACGATCAAATGCTAGACCCATTGTGATTCGATGTGATAACAATATATATCGAACTCAAATCGAAACAATAACAATTTGGCATGCATTTCTGGTCTTTTTTTTTTTGCAAATTAGGCCAAAAATCATACAATTTTTGTAAGACTGTCAGCCTTAACACGCGCAAAATGTTAATAACTATAATTAAAACATTACAGAAATTACAGTATAGATTTAAAATATTATGCTTCTCAGAAATGCTTAATCAGTTCTCACTCTTGTATTTTGCAAAATTGATAACGCCATCGTCGACGAAGACAATAACTTTTTTTTTGAATATAAAATCTGTCTCCTCTAGATAGGTGGGGTATTTATCTGCATGTCAAAGAACCGAGACAAAATTTCCAAATGGAATATTGTCTAATAAAATACAAAAAAAAAAACAACGAATATTCTCTGCTCAATGCGCAAATATCAAAACGGTTCGTCTCATCGTGCACGAAGTTTAACTCTTGCAGAGAAAAGTAAAAAAAAATGTTACTTTGTCACACGACCTACAACTTTCTTCTGTTAGCTTTTAAAGTTCATTTACCCAGCATCCAATTTACCAATTCATAGACCAATACTGCTTTTCCATAATATATACCTTATCTCTGTGCATTTCACGGCGATCATCGACGACTTTATCGACGTTTTAAAAACGATCCACTAACCCGCAGCTGAATTAAAGTCAAAAAGGACGTTATCAGGTTTAAAAATTTTCTACCGCTAATATAGCGACCATTTATTTTGCTTTAGAAGCAGTGCGAGATCTTAGATTCTTCTTAGTTGCCTGATCAACTTCGGGCAGGTCGTCGTCTTCGGAGAGAGCTGCTTTCTTTCCTGAAATGGATAAACGAGCATGTTTGAAATCCTGCTTAAGGGAAAATGCGACATGAAAACGTTCAGGACCAGGAGTTTGAAAAACATCCTTACCTTCCTTCCTCCTGACTTTCTGTTTGGGCTTAATTTTCGAGATGATTGGCGCCTTGTTTTCACGAGCTCTCTTAATCATTCTCTTCGTGAAGCCAAAGAGAAGATACAGTTGGAAAGCAACGATAACACCGAGCACTGAATATCGCACAGCTGGGACGTTGAAGTTACCAGTTGTGTAATCAAGAGTTGTTTCGGTTTGTCCTAAGCCATAGAAGAAGACGAGAGCTGCCAGAGCTACGGTTGCCAACCGGACGAAGATAAATGCTGGATTAGCGATTAAGAAAGCCACTGTAAAGAAAAAAGAGAATGATGAAGTAACGGAATTAGGAACTGATAATGGATTCTCTTGTGTATCGAAGTCAAGTACTTACAACGAGTTGCATTTTCTTTCTGGTCTACAAAGTGGATAATTCTTGCACCGTGCTGAAGAGCATCTCCGATGTAGTGAAGGACTAGCAAGATAACGCCAATGTGCTGGAAGCTGTAAATAGTAATGGATGTTTACGAAGGATTTATTTGGAATAGTAAAGACGAAGGGATATTGCGATATTGTATATGGATCTTACTTGAGGAAGTACGCTGCACCTGTGAAGATCAGGCCAATCGTGGCTTGGAATACTCTGGACGGAATTTCTTCCTTCTTGATACGTTGGAAGTATAATTCAGGATAAGCATGAAGCCAGTAAGCTAGTTGTCCGATGAAAAATAGTTTCAGAGAGAAGGACATTACTCCTGGATAATTCTCCCACAGAGAAGGAATATTTAGAAGAAGATTATCCCTAGAAATAATTACATTATATATATATTACTTATCCCACGACAGTAAGTAAATTTCAAATAGAATGGAACATATCTTGCAAGATTCTGTCTTTCCCATTGGAAGACTTACCTGAGAATAATATCGATACCCCATACTGCAGACAAAACATAGAACGTAATAAGTTGGCTGGATTCGTTGAACTTGGAAAGCTTAATCTTGCTCAAATGGAGACGCTTAGAGATTTTCTAGAGAATTAAACAAATTTATAAGCGCAAGCTCAAATATAGTCCAGTGAAGTTAAATGCAATTAAACAATGCCTACGTCAAATATGTATTCCTGGATGACAGCGTGCATAACAATAGTGATAAGAAAATAGAAAAATACTGCGCACGCATCCTTCCAGCCGGTAGTATATTTCTGAGGCACAATGAAATCTTCAGACTCTGACGATGTAGATACATTATGATGAATAGCAATGAAGGTATATGCCCATGGTGAAGTTATCTAAAAGAAATCCAAAGCACTAATTACTATAAAGCATCCACAAAACTGATGCAAAATGATATAACCGACACACTAATTCAATAGTCACAAATATTCATAGACATAATTTCCTATGTTTCATATACCTCAATAAATTCTTTAAAAAAATCTACCCCAACCATTCAAAGGTATAAACCCCCCTAAGTTTCTAATTGATTTTACAAACATCCTAAAAGTTCTAAACAAACGCCGGTAGAACCGCTCTGTAACATATGGTTCCAGCAATTCAGAGATACGTCAAAAGTACCAAAAAGAAAAATATATAAACCACTCAAATGAGTAATCGCCGAAATTCTTATATCACACTCAAATACAGACAAATCTTTATGGTCATCGAGAACTTGAAATATCCATAAAGACACCATACGCTTGGAATAGTACACTGACCTGCACCATCAAACCAACTATGAAAACCATAGCCACGCAGGATACAATATCCGCATGATTTTGAATAACAAATTCATGACTTAATATCGGCGGATTCTTCGTAGAGCTCTTTCGTCCTTTTATGGCGACCATTTCGTCCGAAAATTTATATCTTCCACGTCGCGAAAGGAATCCCGATGCCGATCGCCGTTACAAAGCGTTCACCGAACACCAAACATAGACTGACGATCAGTGGAAACGAAAGCCGAAGACTGGACTACAGAAAAGTGTCACAGCCAACATACCTAATCGCCAACTGTAGCAATGTGGCGCATATTCCCGTAACGTGTTGGCACCACGTGAGTCAATGGAACGATAAACGAAATAAATATATCTTAAATAATAAAATCATCCAAAAATGATATCATAATATCGACATTAATAATAAAAAATAGCACCCAAATATTCCTTCAAAGCCCATGTATTCGTTTAATTTAAATCCTTATCAAAATGGACGCTATCTTGTTACCAAACGCGCCATAGTGGAGATAGGATCCAGCGCGCGCTCGTAACTTTACTGCTTTCATTTTAGAATGTTCTCTCCAGAACTTTCCAGGCGCTCTTACATTGATTATATAACTATTTGGTAAAGATCATCTTTCTCTATGTATACACTTAATCCTACTTATAATTCTGATAATGTGCACTCTATAGATCAATTTTAAGAACTAGGGAAGAACAAGCGGAAATACTTTACAGAATATTCATATAAAGGATGGTAACTCCTCTCTGTACTTATAGCCGCTGCTAGTAGAAATATTTTAAACCTTTGCGATTCACGAATAATCTGCTGGATAATCCGTGATAGGAAGAACGAAAGATTTATTTGCACAGAAATATTAAAAATTCGAAAGATTTAATAAAGCTTTCCAAATGATACTTAATATTTTTGGATCTTGACATACATTCGAAATTTGTTCAAAATATGAAATTGAGGCTTATTCAACATCTTGCAGAATATACGGAGTAGATAAAACTTGAATTGAAACTGTGGAATATCGAAAATAAATTACGTTCAAATTGAAATATTAATAAGTTAGGTGTTTGGAACATTAAAATAATTAATTAAATCAATAAAGTGAAATATTAACACTTAGAAATCTGAAATTCTGGCCAAGAATATTTAGAAGTACTGGAAGTTGCCAAAAATTGTGTGCGCGCGAATCCATCGCGCAGGACGGAGAGTGGGAGCAGGCGGATGGTGGGGGGAGCGCTCGTGGCCCTGCCCGAACTCGGAAGGCTCATTCTTCCTCGAGCCGGTCCCCTATACTGGTCTCTTGGATACGGTCTCCTCATATCCATTTCCAACCTATTTCTTCCAACCAATCTATTTCTATATTTATTTCTTCTTTACTTCCTCATTTCACTATATTTCATTCTTTATTTTCTAATTTATCTCTTTCCTTATTTCTTCTCTGCTTCTACACCTCTGTTCCTTACATTTCTATTTCTTGATTTCATAAATTCTATCTTCCTTTATATCTTCTCCTTTCACTCTCTTCTCTCCCTCTTTATATTGTGCTTGTCTTACTTGTCTTATTCCTTTGGTTTTCCTCAATAGAAAAAAAAACATACTCGGAGAGTGTTCTCTTTTGGCGCTCCTCCCGAATAATCTGGTGCTCGTGCATACAATATACCTTACGCATCTTCTTCTCCCCTTGTTCCCTCAGTCCTTGCCATCACTCTTCTTCACTCGTTTTTTTTAACAATCTTCCTCTTTTCCCCTTCAACAACATCTTCCCTGTCCGCTGCCACCAAACGCTTCTACCCAATTTTGGAATCTCCTATTCCTTCCTACATCTCCATCTCTCTTCTCTTAGTATATCCTGAAAAACTAAGCTTTTAAAATGTCCTTTGAAACAAGAAAAGTCCAAAGTAGTAGCGCATGTAACATATCACACGAATATTATATTGCATCTGTATTATATTTAAAATATATCTCTACTGGTATTGTTATTACGAATATTTCGCAAACCATATATGTGCATCTGTACTTCGTATACTGTATCATTATTGCGTGTGTCGAATAAATTATCTTTAACCACTTACACACGTTAATATTCTTTTGCCCTCTGCGAATATCCCAGAGTACGAATGAGTTCTGTCTCTCTCTTACTCTCCTCCGTCCTGACAGCATCCTTCTCCGTCTCTTCTTCCTACTCTATTATGCTTTGACACTTCGGTAATGTTAAGTATACGTCAAAATGCTGGTTGTCCCAGCAAATCTTTCCCAGCAAAGTTTAGTTCGGTATATCAACGATAGGGGGCGCTTCAAAATGCCGATTTTCTCAGAAAATCTTTCAAAGTTTAGTTCGGTATATCAACGATAGGGTGCGCTTCAAAATGCCGATTTTATCAGAAAATCTTTCAAAGTTTAGTTCCGTATATCAACGACAGGGGGCGCTTCAAAATGCCGATTTTCTCAGAAAATCGTTCAAAGTTTAGTTCC
>JARQTH010000323.1:2877351-2935142 GCA_030142595.1 Trachelus iudaicus | reverse complement strand
CGTTCAAAGTTTAGTTCCGTATATCAACGATAGGGGGCGCTTCAAAATGCCGATTTTCTCAGAAAATCTTTCAAAGTTTAGTTCCGTATATCAACGACAGGGGGCGCTTCAAAATGCCGATTTTCTCAGAAAATTGTTCAAAGTTTAGTTCCGTATATCAACGATAGGGGGCGCTTCAAAATTCTGATTTTCTCAGAAAATCTTTCAAATTTAAAGTTCGGTATATCAGCGATAGGGGGCGCTTCAAAATGCCGATTTTATCAGAAAATCTTTCAACGTTTAGTTCCGTATATCAACGACAGGGGGCGCTTCAAAATGCCGATTTTCTCAGAAAATCGTTCAAAGTTTAGTTCCGTATATCAACGATAGGGGGCGCTTCAAAATGCCGATTTTCTCAGAAAATCTTTCAAAGTGTAGTTCCGTATATCAACGACAGGGGGCGCTTCAAAATGTTGATTTTCTCAGAAAATATTTCAAATTTTAGTTCGGTATATCAACGATAGGGGGCACTTCAAAATGCCGATTTTCTTAGAAAATCTTTCAAAGTTTAGTTCGGTATGTCGACGATAGGGGGCGCCACTTATCATGCCCAGGAGGTGCTGCCCCCTTATCGGCGAAAATTCGAACTGATGCAAATTACCAAAAAGTTCCAAAAAATAATGGGATTTTTTGAAAGTGGCCCTATGGCAATTTAACCTATGCCAGTCTCTTCTATGGACTATTCTATCTCTTCTGCATTAAGAGATCTTTCAAAATTTCAACGAAAAAGCCCTAAACTCAAACCTTTCCGAGATACAGCTATTCAAAGGTGCAATTTCGAGTAGTTTTAAAACTCAAGAATATACTGAAGCGTCTTAGTAGGTAGTATTGATAAAGAAAAAGCAAAGTCAGAATACGGATAATATGGCAGAGATGGAATGGAAAATTAAAAAGTTAAAAAGTAGAAAAGTAAGGAATGGGGGTATAAAAGTAGAGAAGAAATAAGGAAAGAGATAAATCAGAAAGTAAGAAATTACAAATAAAGAAAGAAGGTGGTAAAGAAGAAATAAATATAGAAATAGAAGGTTGGAAGTGGATAAAAGAGGTGATTCCAGGAGACCAGTATAGGAGACCGACTCGAGGAAGAATGAGCGCTCGGAGTCCGGGCGCTGCCTCGAGCGCTCCCCCCACCATCCGCCACCAACTCGCCGAGTCCTGCGCGTACACAATTTTGGATAACTTCCAGCACTTCAAAGTATGCTCGGCCAGAATTTCCGATTTCTAAGTGTTAATATTTCACTTTATCGATTTAATGAATTATTTTAATCTTCCAAATCCCTAATTTATTAATATTTCAATTTGAACGTAATTTACTTTCGATATTCTAAAACTTCAATTCAATTTTTATCGACTTCGTATATCCTGCGAGATTTTGATTCAGCCTCAATTTGATATTTCGAATAAATTTTGAAAGTAAATCAAGATTCAATAATATTCAGTCAAAATTGAGATGCTGCACGGGTGTCAATTTGGCACTGCACTTTCTTAAGAGTGTCTTAAAAAAAATCTTTCAACGATAGCCTTTCTCAATAGTACTTGAGAAGTTCTATAGGTTCCCGGTCTCGTTCTAAGGGTTGCTCTGGGAACCAGCGGTGAATAGCGTATAACCTCTGCCCGCCAACTTACACGTTCGCGTTCACGTTTAGCTTAGCTCTGATGGGATTCGCATTGTCGACGAAGACGATGATCCACAAAATCCTACTTCCAGACTCGCCGCTACGATTTAGCGCCATGACATTGTTATCGTCTCCCTGCCTCGTCTCTGCTGATAAGCGGCTCATTGGCAGTCTCCCTGCTGATCTCTGCTTATCCTAATGGCCCCTGAAGAATGACCCTTTAGCGCGCTTGTTCCATTTTCCTTATTTTTCTCTTTTAATCTAATCACACTAAGTTCCATGATTACAGAAGATATAATTTATTTGACGACACAGACACAACAGCCTCATCGATCGCTCTGCGTGTTACATTAGAATAATCACGACAAGTACAATGGCATTAAGAAGTTTTGACTGGACAAGCGAAAGAAAATATAATATTATCGTGTAATGCATATATGATAAATAATTTAATGCGGAAGTATCATAGATCACAAAAATATATAACGCTACGCAACTGAGACACCGCAAGAACGTAATTTGTCATTGATCAACAACGAGCGAGAATTACATTAATCGTCTCTTGGATAACTTAACGAAATATTTATCTGCTAATATCAAGATTTATAAGGAAATCATTTTTTTTACTTTGGTAACCTGATATAACAAATTCATTGAAATTTTTGCCGCAACCTCATACCATTTTACATACAGAAATAATATATCAAAATGATCTAGACTGACATCGATCCACCATATGAATAATTTTCTTTGTTCCACCTATCTTCAAAGTCCCATAGCCGTCCAACGCTATCGGTTACAATGTGCCATTTGTTTTGTGCACTTTGATCATTAAAATGCCACTGATAAAGAGAAGGTAGGACACGAGATATCTCAAGGTAGCATGACTTTGTCAAACTTGCATAATATTCTGAAATTTTCAATGCACTTTCAAAGCTCCAGAGAAATTCAATCCACGAATATTCCAAAAATCTTGTCTGTCATATCTGAACGACATATTATATAACGGCCTGTCTATATTTGTATAGTGCGATCAACAGATTCTATTGTCTTTAAATATAATTCTCAACTATTAATATAATAATACGCATTCGATAACGTTTTCACATAGACGATTCATCATTTACAATATACATATGTATATATGTGCTTATCATTAAATACATAATTTATATATATATATATAATAGGTAACTACTTTGTGGTTGAAACGTCGAAACAGCGCAATAAAAAAAAAAAGCGTGACCGCAGAACTGAGATAAGGCCCAAAAAAAAAAGAAGGAAATAAAAAATTAAATAACTTTTCCAATGATCTCATCCGTCGGAATTTTTTCGATAAACGTACCAGACAACGATTACACAAGCACACTGATAAGAGGTCATTGCCCAAAATTGTCTAGATTAACGATACATCGGTAACCCCATTTGCGATATTACAATTGAATAATTTAATCGCAGTTTGCGTATCGCGCGATTCATCGATTTTCTACTTCTACGGATGTAACGGTTGGGACGTACGAACGTGTGTCCTGTTAGCGTACAGACTTTTCGGAAACAATTATTTTCAAAATTGAATTTTTTTCACAGTATTTATAATATCAAGGTTACGCAGGACCATTGTAAAGTCGCAGTCGACGCTCAATAACAATTGGCTGATAGTGACGCGACGAATTAATTGTGAACGAGGACGACAAATCTTGAACAACGATAAATTGATAATTTTATAATATTTTGTTTCTCTGTCTTTTTTCTTTCCCTAATTAATTTTACAAGACACGAACGAACGCTATGACGTTCGTAGTTTAAATCTTCTTTTTTTTTTGTGACTCTAAATTATTACGAACGTACCATATCTCCAATATGGACGTCATCTAACGATTAATGATATTACGACAGGTACGCGAGTGTCGTAATGAAAAAACTGAATTAATTTTTAAGTTTTGATTTTTTTTCTTTTTTTTCTTTTTCTTCCTTACCCTCCCAAACCTTAAGTCTTAGCAAATCTTTTTTTTTTTTTTTTTTTTTAACATTACGTGCAACCAACAGGACTTAGGTCGACATTTTTTTTTATTCCTAAGAGCCGTTCGCGATTGCAAATTATTCTTTTGAGGTAGACGAGTATATTCTTCAAATAGCTCTTTACAGCTTCGAATAACGCTTAACGGAAGGACAATGGTTTTTTTCTTTAATAATAACTGAAAGTGTCACGAAAATATCCTTATCTTTAATTCTATACCTTAATTCGATCGCGATTCTTCAATCGAAATTTTGTCTTTATTGTGCTAGTCACGTGAATTGTTGTGTTTTTTTTTTTTTTTTTTTTTTTTTGGATCAATTCGCTCGACTTTCTTTTGCTTTCAATCGCCGTACCGCGAGCAGACGCGTGAGGTGTTAATTTCTTTAAATACAAATTACACGAGGTATCATTGTATCTGGTAATCGATAACAGCGAATATTCATTTACTTTAGGATAACTCTTAATTTGATCGTTTTACAATTATTGAATCTGCGAGGTGAAATTGATATCGAGCAGCACATTAATTTCATATAAATTTACTCCGATAATTTAAATACCCTCCACGAATTTCGATCGTACAATATTTTTTTTGCGAATTAGCCAATTATAATTTACACGAATTCTAAACTTTATTATAATCCAATTGTACAATTATACTTTTTGACTTTATTAACTCCAAATCTTATTCCTCGGATAAATATCCGATTCTCTTCAGCGACCTTCAACGTCGTCGTATACCTAATTTTTCTTGCCAATTAAATTTTATCGATAGATCCAACGAGGATTTATTTTCTTAAATCCGTTAGATCCTCAAAGTATAGCTTATCCTCGCTCTTCAGGTACTTCGATCGTACCTGTATCTTACCTGAGATTAAACTTGTTCGAATTACGACTGGAGACACCCAAAACGAATAATTTAATCGCCAACGCGCGTAAGGAGCCGCCGAAATCAGACTGGGCAGCTGTTAGAAAATCAAAAAAAAAAAAAAAGAAAAGAAAAGAAAAAAAGAAGAAAAACGAACGACACAAAAGAATTTGCAATTGTCACGATCGCAAGCTCCTAGCAAACGTTCAAAGGGTACGTTCAACGAAAGAAATTCGTCCTCCATGATGATTCCTGCATAAAAATTCCTTCCGTCGTACGTATAGACTCAAAACGGAACAACGATTACCGTTAATGCGCTCAAAATACTGTTACTACTTATCGACCTAATTTATCCCGCATCGAGAATCCTGCCGAAACGCTCCTAGGACTCATTTACCTCATATATAACAGGTCGCTTCTGTTTTTTTCTTTTTCTTTTTCATTTGTTAAAATTTAAACAAGAGGCGCGTCGTTGTCGAAGTTCATCTCCTCCACTGTTATGTAGAGACCCTCCTCTTCGTACGTAGATTCGTGCTTTGCCAGGACCTTCAGCAAAGGACGCAGCTTCATCCACCACTGGTAGGTGGGTATACGATGTCTGAAAGCAACAGAGTATTTGTTTAAAGTAATCGTAGCCTGAAAAAAAAAAAAAAAAAAAAGGGAATCTTATAAATGTCTAAAAGTCTGCGTGACGTCTTACTCGAAATCGGTGACTTCGGTAAGCTCTGTGAATGGAGTGTATCTGTACTGACGTCTGACGATACCCAGCATCACAGCCGTATCAGGACTGGTGGCCACGGTTTGTCCATCCGCATTGGTATTCCTTTTCAATTGTTCGCTGAACCATTCAACGGCCTTGGCGCCCATTTTAGTGCCCAAGTTTCTATCGAACGGAGTTGGCGAGCCTCCCTGTTGCATGTGACCTGAACGTAAATAATTGTTTACAGGGTTTCCATTCGATCGGATCGTTAACGCCGTCAAAGAACCTTCTCATCGCCGTACCGATTATATTCATTCTACAGCTGAACAACCCTTTTCCCTCCTCGGAGAAGAGCCTCTGCATGAAGTCCGTATTGTAATTTAGATTGGCACTCTCGTTTCGGAGTATCAATCCTCTCTGCACGCCCTCGGACATCTTTGCCGCCATTGCTATCACGTCCTGATTCAAGTCCTTGATGTTAAACTTCTCCTCGAATATGTATGCGGCGTCGGCGCCGCCAGCAAGACCGGCGACGGTCGCCAGGTAGCCGCAGAATCCGCCCATAGTTTCTATTATGAAGACGCGACGCTTGGTTCCTTGAGCGGATTGACGAATACGATCGCAGATCTGGATTGAAGGGAAAGAATATGAAAATTGGATCGACGAGTAATCACGATGAAAAAGAAACAGCCACTCGCCTCTGTAATTTCATTGAGGGCCGTATCGCAACCTAGAGAGAATTCCGTTCCGGGAATGTTGTTGCTAATGGTCGCGGGAATCATGGCGATAGGAATTTTAAATTCGTCAAACTTTTCCCTCGCTTTGCAGAACACCAGACCGGTTTGATAACCCTGATAAAACAGAGAGACAGCCGTAAAAGACTCTGGTAGGATTGTCCAACCGTAGCGCGCGTGTTATCAATAAATACCTCGAATCCGCCGATAATCAGCAGAGCCTGAATTCCAAATTCTTTGAGTTTTTGAGCTATTTGCGGCAGCTGATCGTCCTTCGGAGGTGCACGTTTAGTTCCTAAATAAGCACCGCCCTGAGCCACCCAACCAGTTACCGATGGCCAGTCCATCAACTTGAGCTTTCCAGTCATCAGACCCAACACGCCGTCACAAATACCGTAAACCTATAAGCGTGAGAGATTATTAATTAATTTTTTTGTAGCAAAACTCTTATTACTTTTATACTCAAAGAGTCTTTACCTTGTCTCCGCGATAAATACAGTTCCTGACGAAAGAACGGACTGCAGCGTTCATGCCGCAAGAAGGCGAACCAACGTGCATTACAGCCAAAGTATAATGATCCTGTAACGGCATTTGATATTTAATAGAATTTTTTTTCCTTTCTTTTTGCCTTTTTAAGGAATCATGCAACGTGCGTACTGATATACACTAATTTCTAATTCTACCTATGTATTTCAATGGAATGTGTTACCCAACCCGCGGATGCATGTGTAACAGTTTTTTTATGGTATAGTACTTAAGTGAGACTTTGCATTAAGAGTAATAGCTAAGTATGTAATATCTGTGGACGATAACGAGTGGAATCTCTAGTCATTCGAAGAAAGTGAACGTGCAGCTTCAACTTACTTGCCCACAAAGAGTGTATTGCTATTGAAATAGAAAAATGTTAAATTAGAAAGGGGTAACATGGAAATTGCCAATAGAAAGGAATTTCAGAAGACAAAGCGATGTATGATCGAGAAAACGCGTGAAAGTAATCGATGCACTTCTATCTTGAAAATGAAATTACCTTCGTTAACGTGGGGCCATTAATTTCCTGAAGCAGCATTAAATCATATACATATATAATAATAATAATAAAAGTGCGACCTGCATACCAGAAATAATTAGTACCTCAGAGCCCTTAATTATGATTTTTCTTCTACGCTACTGCTATCGACTATACCATAAATACAAGACCATAGTATCGCTACACCTCTACGAATGACAATAGAAATTCTTTAGCTTTGCGGTACAATTATTATCGATAGCTACAATGAAGAATCATACCTTGGTGTGATCGTACTCAACAGGTGCCTTCAGTCTTGTCAACATTTTATATGTCTCCAGATTACGAGCGAAGCCCCTGCAAAGAGACAGAATGTCCAAAATAAAATACCTCTTCGAAAACTAGCCTTGGTCAAATGTAAAAGTAAAAGAAAGCTTCGCTTACTTTCCACGAAGTTTAACAGCCAGATCCCAATTCTTATCCGCCATAGCTTGAGCCACAGCTTTGGTACGCCTTACGCATTCCATCAGGGGTAAACGAACAGCCTGGTTACCATCCAAGGTGACGACACAAGCTTCCGTTTCCGGTGTAGCTTCCATCAGAGCCATTACCGCCTCAGCACCCATTCTGCAACCCTGTTAATTTATGATATTTGTTTTTACAAGAGCTTACGTCTGTGATACCAAATAACAAGACAACTTTATTGCATCGGTCAGCTAACCAGGACTCTGTCGAAGGCTGAAGGATTTCCACCTCGCTGTACATGACCCAGCACAGTGATTCTTGTATCCTGTTGCAACTTGTCGACAACGACTTTGTGAACCTTCTCAGCTGTGATAGGATCTCCATTTCTATCAACAGCACCTTCTGCCACGATGATGATATTTAAACGCTGACCAGTAAGACGTTCCTGCGGAGACAGAACATTGCTAAATTATGTGCCAGTCTTTCGACAGCAAATATTAATTAAAGAATTATCTGTTCCGTAGCCAAGGAGACTTGATTGACTGTTGCATACAGGTACGATCAATGAATCAGTTGTCTATGAGGTTACTAAAAAGTTTGAAAACTAATAACAATTGACAATGCAGCTAAACTACTGATCGTTACATGATAAAGATTAAAAAATGATTCGGTTAATCATTGTATTCTCATGAAGAAAGACTCAGTTATTCCATCGATACACAATAATATATCT
Organism: Trachelus iudaicus; assembly: GCA_030142595.1. Lineage (NCBI taxonomy): Eukaryota > Metazoa > Arthropoda > Insecta > Hymenoptera > Cephidae > Trachelus > Trachelus iudaicus. The sequence continues at coordinate 2,926,967 of JARQTH010000323.1, read as the reverse complement.
TTATTAAATAAACGCAAAATACCCACTCCAGTATCAGCTCTTATCACTCGTACGGCTTATCAAGAAAGCGTTTCCTCTCTTTCTATTTCTTATTTCAACAACATCCAATTAATACATAAGTATTACTGCTAAGATAAAGCGATTGTTACGTCTATGTGAGAATTGCATAGCCATAAGCATGCAAAAGTATAAGCGACACTTATAATGAGATGACCAATTTTGTCCCAAGTACCAGTTATGAGTTCGGCAAGAAAAGAAAGAAAAAAAAAAGAGAGATAATCAGTGTATCTTTAAGTTTTCGTCTGCCTGGTAAAAAGAGGAAGTAACAGAAGAGTCGCAAGAAAGAAGAGATGAGAAGTTTCACTTAACAGAGGTAAGCCTTAAAACGAACGTGACGTATTTAATTCACTCTAAAATTTATAATATACTGCCACCCATATATAGACAAAAGTGTTTAGCGTTATCGAACCTGCAACAATTTTTTGCAGAGCTTGTTCGGCCAATCCTGCTCGGGCGGCCATTCCGGGATGAAGACAAAGTCTGCCTCGGAGCACATGGCTGCCACCAGTGCCAGGTAGCTGTAACGTTACACCTTAAGACCTCACTGGCGATACGTAATTCATCTACTATCTTTACAGTGGGAACGCGACAATTTAATTAAATCATTAATTGGGCCATAATGCAGTAACACGCTAGTCTGGAGCGACGGTGCGTACTGTCGTCGCATTACCGAAAACTATTGACAAGAGAGGACAGAGTTACACGAGCTAAGATCTTTCCGTTTTTCTTTTCATGAATATTTTCCTAACGTCTACCTCTCTGTTCGTGACTCGGATGTCCACCGCAATAGGCAAAAGCAAACTGGCATAAGGCAAATTTTTCAATTGACAAAGTGTACAGCTGTTTTTGCAATGGTACGCTAGACGTGGAAAATTACAACAAAAAAAAACTTAATTACTATTAGCCCCAATGCAATCGACCATTATATCAGAAACATGCCCGTCGAAGAGCTTCGCAAAGCTCCAGCACCCAGTCGTCGATTAGACGAAGATTTGCTTAAAAATGAATAACGAACTTCGAAGAATAAACTCGAAGCTGTCGTCAGGTACCCGAAGGACTCCGATTTCGAATTATCTTCGGTACCCCGTGCAATGAATCGGCATGAGACAGTGCGATGATGTTGTGAGTCGATAATGATTGATTTTTGTAATAAATAATCAATCCGTCAGTCTTTGAAGACGGTTGCGATACTGCCGTGTCGTGTTTTCAGGCAACGGATTTTACTTATTCTACACGCATTTAATTCAAGCGATATTTCGTTAATTCAAAAACGCTGTACTTGCCAACATGTCGTTAGTGTAACAGGGAGTTAGTAATTACGTGTATTTTTAATAAAAGCTAAATAAATTTTGCAAAAATTTCGTTTGACATGCCTGCTCCAACTTTCTACATAGTTTTTCAGGCCAGTCGACAGGAGGTGGACATTCTGGGAAGAATACGTAGTCAGCCTCGGCGGCTAATGCACCCACGATAGCCAGATACCTAGCCAAATTGATAACTTATTTATGGGATGGAACAAAGACCTGTCGAATACTCTTCATTATCATTAAACGAAATATATATACATGACGCATATTATAAAGTTACCTATAGTCGAACAGTATCGCTATAAGATATGTATGCTGCTTGAAAACAAAAGAAAAATTGTCTAAATTAAACTTACCCACAGTGACGACCCATGACCTCCATAATGAATGTTCGCTGATGTGAATAAGCTGTACTGACAATTGCATCGATGCTCTCAATTATTCTATGCAGAGCAGAATCTGTACCAATGGTCATATCGGTGCCACAGAAATCATTGTCGATGGAACCAACCAGACCAACGATATGAAGATGCTGATATTTTTCGTGTTGCTCTGCCGTGATTTCTCCTAATAAATGAAAGATATATTTTATATGATTTCTTGAGCCTCGATATTGGTAAATGAGCTTGGATTCTTTTTAAATTAATTAATTACTGACCTGACTGACTGAGTTCTTTTAATAGCTCAGGCCACTCTTCCTTGAAGAGATTGGCACCGGTGAGAGAACCATCACCACCGATGACTACCAAATTGGTAATTCCACGTGTTACCAAGTTCTTGGCAGCTTTCCTGCGTCCTGCACGTTCCTTAAATTCCATACAACGTGCCGAACCTATAACCGTACCACCCTGGAAATATAACAAAGAATGGCATTGGTGAATGCTGAGATTATTTGTTATGCATGCTATCAATGAATCTCTGCTCACTCTGTGGATGATGCATGAGACAGACGACCACGTAGCCTCGACAATATGCTCTCCGCCATCTACCATACCCTGGTAACCTTCCTTAATGAAGAAGACCTTGCATCCTAAGTAAATACCCATTCGCACTACGGCGCGAACAGCAGCATTCATTCCTGCAATTGAATGTAAAAATAGTTGTTCGATGATCTGATTGCCAGTAAGTACGGTTTGATATTGTTTGTGATTGAATTAATAAGTACCTTGAGAATCACCACCACTGGTAAATACAGCTAAGCCTTTGCCTTTATGACTGCCAGGCTTTATAAACCTTTGTGCTGCTTGTTCGTCTTCCATGATGCTTTCGTAAGTTTCTGATATTACCTGCAATATGAGATCGAATGATATGATGCAATTTTATAATGTAGATACCAAGGTGAAAGAACTATCATTGTTAAGAATTATTGCACATAAGAGTTCTTGTGAAACGTGCCTGTTCTCTGATTCAAGCTTGCTGTTATCGTAGCGATTCTTGGGATGGGTTGTTGAGGATCGTGGAGTAGGATACATGATCCTAAGCTAATTATAACTGCCTTTTTTTAGAGGATGCTTCGGATATTTAGCATGAAAAATCTTGAAGCTTTTGCACATCTTCTACGTGACTAAGTCAGCAGTATTTGGTTGAAACAGGTTTTACATACCATTCTTTTTCTTTATATACCTGTTTTGTATTTCATTGTGAAGTTAAATGGAACGGCACTTAGTTGTTTTTGTGTAATACATGATTTAAAAGAACGAGTAATTCCATATTATATACTTATTTACCAATGGAAGAAACACATTAGCAGTTTACTTTTCAATCAATTTACTATCATTACTGTGCAGTTCATATTTATTCTCTAAACAGGAATTACTATTCTTGCAATTTGTTCCAACTTGGTCAGTCAAGCAATTGAGTTGTTACTCGCAACATATTTCAAAGAATGATAAATCATGTTTATTAAAGCTTTCAAATTGAATGATACTTGAGAATCAACTGATACCTCTGCCAATGATTCATTGCATTTAAAGTGACTGCTATATAAGTTCAATATTTTATCAGCCCTATTAAAAATAAATTCCATCAAACCTGTATTGGAATCATTACATTTATTGGAGCAATAGCATTGACAAATATCATCACTTGGTAAATGATACAAAAAACCAATATAACGATCTAATCGCATAAAAAACAATAAAAATTACATGAGTTCATAAAAACAATATTAAATTTCATTAAAAAAATTAAGAATAAAAAAATTTATTTTTTGACATTTTCAAGGTATGCACTGGTTTCTAAATTGACATGACTAAGTAAGTTAAGGTCGCAACAAGGCAAAAAAATTGCGTGCACGAAAATAGAAAAATTACCTTTAAATTGTAGAGATCAGGGACGCTCAGTTTTTATATACGTACATTACACGTAATACCAAGCGCTGCTACAATTCATATTATAAACTACCCTTTATTTTGTTCACTGTTATGTTATGCAGTAACACAATATCTTTATTAATAGCATGTTTACAGCCGTCCAGAGACATATACATCCGCAACATTACAGCAATCACTATGCCAAGATCAAATCGACGAGGCAGTGAATTATCAATAGTAACAAACGTCAAATAAGATAAACCATAAATCAGAGTAGAATCGTTAAGTTACGACCAATCACAAAAATTAATTACGAATCGCTGTCAGATTTCAAATCGAATAAAACATCGGATTTCGAGAGCACCCAATAATAACCACCAAGAAGGAAATCCTAAAGCTTCACTTAAATGCACCTTATTACGTGCTTAAAAAAATCGTCTTCACCCGTCAAAGTAAAAAGAACTCGAATATGGTAAAGCGTAGCCACGAAGTGCCGCCAGTAGTAGATTAAAAAAAAATGTATTACCGTCTTTACGGAAAGCAACCAAAAATCGTAGAACGCCGCGTGCAGACGACAAGAATTGTACTCGGGTACCGACTGTCAAGTCTTGATCGGTTTTCTGATAACAAAATTGAATGACCTACTCACCAAATATCCAAACGAGTCACAAGGAATTTCACGAGCAGTCTTCACGCTGTCCTGATCAATCAAGAGCTCGAGGTCTTCTAAGCCGCTCTGTCAGACGTCACCTGCTCAACGTTTAGGCGTTTCAAGGTGACCTTTAGATTTCGCTCATATGTTCTCCTCTCCCATGTTCCAACCCAGAATTGCAGAACTGCGCGTAGATGGCGCCAGGGTAGCGAGCAACGACCAATCAGAAGCGAGCATCGCTTCTGGTGGATTCTAGGAAGTTTCGTTTGAAATACGTTTACAATATCGTTGACCCTTTTCAGGATCTCACGTAATTTCTTACGAAACTGTAGCAATACATAATAAATCGATAAAATAAGAAAAACCGCAAATCCCTGAGGTGCGTACCATTCCCAATAATACTACTGATAAGATGACTATCAAATTCCATTCGAATCATCCTCGTTCACTCGTATAATTAACACAAGAAATGAAAATATACCATTAACATTTGCTAATGGCTACCAGAAGGATCAATAGCTTTAATTTTATATCAATTCTATACTCCCCGTGTTAATTGTCTCCCTGGAACGATCCGCACAGACCATAAAACCTCTGTGAAAGTTTTCCACCTTGATTTTTTCAAAATCGATCCGTCTGTCTCAAATAATAAATTCGTTCGTCTTACCGTACTTGATTATTTAATGACGCAATCTTCGTCTGCCCTTCGAGTCCAGAAACATTCAGTTTACGTGCTCGACGAAACGCCAATAAGTACGTGATGAGAACCTCGTCCGCCGTCGGCCTTTCTCTTACTTGTCTGTCCTTATTTAATACACGCTTTTGGCTTTATACGAAACCGTCAGTGAACTTCACTGACACAGCACGAGTATCCGCATTCTGTCGCAGCAAATATACAACTGTACCGTACACTTAAGGCTTCCGTATACTACACGTAATAAATACATAGAATATTTCTACCTGATATTACGAGCAAAAAAAATGACTACTTCAAACCGCAACGCGACGAATCTGTTCGAATATCCGTCACGATTCTTTGTCCAGTATTTCGTCTACGTTCTCTCGGTCTGCTACTGAAATTGGGAAAATGAGTTGAGGCTCCAAAAGATCGCTTTTACAATTTTATTTACAAACACCACCTCGCCAAACTCAATATATGCGTCTTGCTTGAAACTTTTAAATGTATCATGTACCTTGTTTCTTCGTTCAATTACTTTTTCATTCTCCCGCTTCCTTTTCCTCGTGTCTATTTAAAAACGTGTAACTGTTACTTGATTCGAAGTTCGGCCTCGATTGTATATATAGGATATATATATATATCTATAAGAGCGAGGACAGGGAACCAGCTACGAATTGACTAAAATTTTCAAATAAAATATGAAACAAAAAACCGTTATCTAAAAAGATTAATTGCAGCGACAAGTTTTTTTTAACCACCCCCTCTGACCTTTCCATGTCGGCATTCAAATATTTCACTACGTCTTTTTCCAGCGACTCGATGCAATCCTAATATCCCTATTATATAATTACTCATTGGCAAGCAGATACAGTATATCGTCCGTTTCCGACTACACGGAACGTAAGACTAATATTTTTCCTCTTACGAATTCTAGAATCGTCAAACCACGTGAAGTTGGTCGCAAGAAGATCAAACGCCTCGTGGTAAAATTTCATCTCCTGATTAGAGCAAAGATTCGTATCCTCGTAATTTAACGGTTCTCCAGCAGCCACTTCCGGTTTTCATTGACGAATTCACGTTAAACTCGTAAAGAACAAAAAAAAGAAAGCTCCGACTTGGCAAGGTCGCGATTCCTAAATGTTGTCGCCACTGACAGATTCAATGTATTTAATGCAAGTTGAAAGAAAATTTGAAAAAAAAAAAATCTACGTCTAATAAACGCAGAGACTCTCAACCTTTGAACTTCATAACCGGAAATACATCTTTACCAAATTTCTCTTGAACGTTCAACGACTCCACATTCATTGTCTAGTTCTGCTTAGGTCGAGAATCGCTGAACTAACATTTATTTATCTAATCTGACAACGAGTGACGATTAATCGTATCGCGAATTTCAAAAAGCATCCTCTAACGAATTTTTCGGATCGTTTCTTATATATATTTTTGTTATCTTTAAGTTTTCACTGTTCATTGCAAAAACGTATCCCTCGTATCTGCTACACGTACAAATAGTGCAAAAGATCTAGTAGCATGTTTATAATCGATAGGCCCTTGTTTATTTTTTTTCGAAAAGGCACGTACATATGTAACACATGCGTGTATGTATTTATATATATACCATTGGACACGAAATAAACGTCACACCTACGAACATGTTATATAAACGTCGCGAGCCAAGTATACGCGAATAAGAAGCCGTATCCATGAAAATTTCAGAAACCCGCGTAAATTTTGAATTTTCAAAATCTGACGTATCTATTCGCGGAATTAAAAGTACCGGTGATCATATTGATTATCGTATCCCATTTCCTAACACCTTTTTTGTATGTAGATCGAAAGATAAAACCTCAGCCCGTGTTACAGAGAGACGGCTAAACTTTTGGCTTGGTCTGTTTTCGAGTATAATTAATACGGAACGCCGAAGAATCGCTGTAACGTAATTTTAACAAAAAAAAAATTCAAATTTGAATCCATCGAGATTGACAAAATTATTTTACCCTGACAGGGACGAAGGGTGAAGCGGGAGTAAATTTGTGGAGTAGCGAGAGGAATTTCATTGCCTGTTTTACTCAATCCCACTGGGATCCTCGGATAATTTTAGAATAAACCTAACCTAGCCTATCTTCTAAAAATTGAAAAAGTTAATAACTGTAAAATTTCTATTTTTTTTTATTGGCAAGCCTGCCCGATCTACCGTAACGTTTGCCAACCTGCCCTCCTGTCGCAGCCCCTGCTGACTTATAAAAATGCACTTGACTAACGTTGCACGTTGGTACGCCGATGGCTTCGCAAAGCAATACAGAGCCGTGGTATGGTTTTTTTCAGACATTTTATCAGAATTTATTATTTCGTGTAAACGTTTATAATAATTATAATTTACAATTACGATGGTTGATGATAAATACAAATAGAACAACGTAATTCAGGACAGGGATTCGTGATATTCTTTTTTTTTTTCTTGGAAGTGTAAGAGTGGGGCGTAGTGGTGGCTTTCGCGTGACAACGTCGACTTGGGTAAAAGATGACGTGGGCAGTCGTTAATAATTGTAACGTAATTAATAATTATTATTGTGATTTTGTGATCGGAGGCATTTTTTTTTTCGAAAAAGAGTACAAGTGGGTGAATTCGGGTGATTGGTGAGGGGAAGGTGGGTTTGGACAAAGCAGCTAAGAAACTTACAGCGTACACCGATCGAGGGATACGAAAAAAGTAAAAAGGGTGTGTCAAAATATAGGTGCAGCGGGAGGAATAATAAATCAAAAATAATAAAAATATGACACAAAAATCGTTCCCTGACGAATGACACGGTTCGATGAGTGACCGAATGATACATATAAAAGTGAACCAAAAAAAAAGACAGCCAATTTTTTTCAAAAATCATAACCCAACGAATGACCAACGTAAGACGTATAGAGTATGTTCGAGGGTTTCAGTGATTTTGGGCCTCCCTTTACTGGGACGCCTTTTGGATCAAGGATTGGATTTTCACTCAGAACGGTTTTTTGTTCCAGGACTAAGAGAGGAAGAGGGACACACTTTGGAATTATTCCAATTGTTCTTTGCTCACCGTTAATCAAAAAAGACAAATACATCTCGGGGCCCATTGCGCGAGAATAAAACACGGACAGGGCCCAATCCGAAGGATCGGACCCAGTATCGATCAGACCCGCCCAGCTGGCCCACTGATCGCTTATCAACGACTCTCTGGTATCCATTGAGCAATGAATAATGACGCTTTAATTAAAAAAAAAAAAGGTAAGTAGGTGATGAAAATACCAAAAATTTGAAAAGAGCCTCATCGAGCAGAGCGGCGACCCCTTTTTGAATCTCCTATTCGTCCCATGTACATAATAGCCAAAAAAAAGGATTCGTCTGGACCCGTTTAACTGTGGTAGGACAAACCGTATTTTAATCTCCATCCTTTTTTTTTTGATTTCCGCTTGATTGGTACTAACGACGCGAAACACAATCGGGACATTAAAATTTGTATGACTTATTTTTTTTTTTTTTTCTTGCGACAGAAACACCGAACATCGAAAATACCAACACGACAGCAAAAACGTTTGCCCGAAAAACGTGTATATCAATTATTTATTTGTATCTGAAATATACACATGGAAGAGAGTGGGAGAGGTTATAGGAAAAAGGGACAGAGACAGCAATGGAAATGGGGGGATGGACCAGAATAAGAGACAAAGAGAAGCAGAAGAGAGACAAAGAACATTTGTACGTGTGATTAGTGATTCTGATAGTGTGTACGTGTATATACATATATATAATGAACAGTATATACGTATGCGTATATATACGACAGCCGGAAACAATCCTTAGTCATTAATATTTTAATTAACCTTCGATTCTAATAAAAAAAAAAAAGCCGCTTCTAGCAGAAGACGTGTCTCCTCCATTAGGTGACGGCCGATCCAGCAAAAATATGTAGAATTTAGGTTAACCAGGTGAATCGGATTTTAAGATAAGAGGCTGTAGACGGGAGATCGTTATTACTCTGAAATAATCGTGAATTCTCGTGCCCGATCGTAAAAGAACTTATGAAATATCCCGAGGGAAATTACGTCCGTAGACGTAAGATCGAAGATCTCGTTACACGATGCGTATAAGAGCCGATAATTAAATTCTATAAATATTATTATCCTTACTTGTTGATGGATCTTCGAGCATCTTTCAAAATCCCTACAGCCTTTTTGCTTCTCAATTGTCTCTCTCGTTGTGAATCCCCTTTGGAAGAGAAAATTAAATCGCGTGCCGAAGTAACATAACCTCTTTTTCTTTGACGTTCCTCTTACTCTCGACTAGGATCGACACCTCGAGAATACCCTACCTTCCGTTGGAAAAGATTTGAAAATGAAATTTGTAACGGAGGAAAAATTCGGTGATGCGATTAAACGATCGTGCTTTCCTTTCGATTATCGATTCGCGTATCTTCTGTGCGCCACGGATCTTCTAAGTGAAAACGTGCCGGCGAAGTGGAGGGATTCGCACAACAAAAATATACACATACAATTTGCATTTTTTTTTTTCTTATCTTGACCGCAACATGAATTATTATGTAGTGGTAAATATCTCTGGCATATATATTATCATATATAATATATAAAGAGTTGGGGGGAACGATAGGGGAGGTAAGGTAGGCAAGGACAGGGAAACACAGTGTTATCGCTAATTGGATTTTGAATATCAAGAGAGGAGAGGGGGAGGAGTGGGACAACAGGAAATTTTTGATCTTCAAATTCTTTAGGGCGAATCTTCATGGGAGACACAATTTTCCTAATTATCGATGGCAGAGTACGATCTAGTAAGAATTGCGCGAATAGTCTACAACGGTGGTATATTTATACTTTTCTTAGACTTTTCTCTTTCTTGACTATCGCCACCTGCCAAAGAAAAACGCGCGCGGCCTTCGGTCGTTCGATCGTGTCTTTCAGCGTGAATCTCGGCGCGATGAAGAAGCAATGATAAGAGCGGAAAGTGAAGAAAAAAAAAAAATGATTACGACGATCATGAATTAACTCTATTCTCTTTGTCTTTCTTGACGGGAAAAAATTCTCGCGTTTTATATACTGCTTGTGTGTAGGATAGTTGCGGCAAAACGTCCGGTTAATATGCGTATCGTGTGTGTACAACCAAGTTGCGTGTTCGTTCAGTGAAGCAGCGGAAGAGAAAAGTTATGAGAGAGAGAGAGAGAGAGAGAGAGAGAGGCAGGGAGAGAGCGGTGAAATGCTTTTACCGAATGACAAGAGAAAGAAGAAAACTATAAAATGAGAAAAAGAATCACGGTTTTTGCCCCCCATTTACAATCCTCACAATATACAGGTAGGGGTTTGTTGTCTATCTTTTTTCGTCACGGTGTAATAAAGTGTCGTTGCGTCGTGTCAATGCATGCTGTGTGTTGAATACAGAAATTAAGTTACCACTGATGTTCGTTTTGGAACTTAATAACTTAATGTATTTTTTTCTTAAACTCTCCTTTCTCCTCCTGCACTCTTTCCTTTCATATAATAATATCGTACTCGCTAGACAATGTGAAATTTTTAATTTAATGACAACTGGGTATAATGTAGTAGGTATCATACGTTGTTGCTTGGTTTCAATTATTTTTTTTTTTTCCTTTAAATCCTTTTTTTGCTTTAGCATTATTTTAGGTGGTAAAAGTAAATAGAGATTGGATAGCGATAGGTTGGTTGATTTTGGTTTCTTCCGTATCTTGGTTCCATGCGTCCTCAGAGTTAATTCCCACAAGCGTTTTATCTCCCACTGAAAACACGTAGGACCTCTTCCTTCATGGCGATTCCCTCAAGCTCTTCTTTTCCGTCAGTGAAACTCGAATTCCAGAGGAGAACGTGAATGAAGTCTGCCGAATTCTCTGATATTAGCACATCCGGTATACAAAGCCAGTGGGTCTCCCTCGATATCGAGTCCTCCGTATTAATTTTTCTCTTGTGCTTTCTCCCTTCGAGGATCTTTTTCTTCTTCTTCGCCCCTTTCTCCCGTTCTGTCTCTCTATACCGGCGAACGACGTACGAAACTCGCACGCGACCATCCTCTCAGTGTCCCACATAATAATTAACACCTTAAGGTTCACATACTTTTGTTAAGGGCCATTACTGCCAAATAAAATAGACACGACATCCGGTTTCCGGCCATGCGCCAACTTTTTCATCTTCCTGTGTATCCTGTCTCTCTCGTTCATCGGTCTCGCTGCTAAATCTCTCTCTCTCTCTCTCTCACTCTCACTCTCCAAGACGCGGAACGTCATGGCATTCCTTGCAGTCTCACGACGTAAATGGTAAAATAGGTATTGTACGTGATCAATGATCCTTGGGTGGATATAGCTGGTGGTTGTTTATGCGATGAATACGGTGCCTTAAGGCGCCAAAGAAATAGTCGTGACAACCGACCGTCTCTCGGCTGTCTATTTTCTCTTTCTCTTCGTTCCGTGAACGGTTCCCCCGACGGAGAGCACGTACCATCCACAAGTTCAAGGACTGATCGTTATTATCCTGGTTGAACTGCGCTCTCTCTCTCTCTCTCTCTCTCCTTGTAAGATTGCTCTCTGATCAGCAGGATGCGCAGAATCGATGACGGTCGCAGAGTAACGATGGTCGCTTGGCCAACGGGAAAGGGTGGTCCAGTGGATGTCTCTTCCGGTGGAGGCGCGTCTTAAGGTGGAGCGACGTCGGCAGCAGCAGGGACGTGCGCCAGGAGAGAGGTCAGACTCCGAAGAGGAAGAGGAGGAGGAGGAGGGTCAAGGAAGAAATAGAAGCTGGGAAACGAAAGGTAAGGACTGACCTAAGGATCAGCCAGAACGAAAGACAGATTTTTCGAAAGGAGGTTGGCTCTTTTATGATGGTTGGGCTGGGCGGTTTTGGTTGGTTGTTTTGGTTGCTTGGTGTGGTGGTCAGGGGGGGGGGGGTGGCTTTTTTTTTAAGGGATGGGAACGATAGAGAATAGGATGTTTTTATTAGGTTAGAAAGGGTAGGACTTAAGCTTAGGAGGGTTAGTTATCGCCGCCCTCCTGTGGTTCGTCCCCGTCGCCCTGCGTGTCACTGGTCCAGAGAGTGAGGTTATCACGCAGCAGCTGCATGATCAACGTGGAATCTTTGTAGCTGTCCTCGTTCAATGTGTCCAACTCCGCAATCGCGTCATCGAACGCCTGTCGAAATAAGAATAAAGGGATCAGCATCTTCTAATCATTTTTCTACCGACCATCGCGATTATCTTCTCTCATAAATTTTAATCTAGCCCGTACTACGGACGCCGAAGCTGCACCGAGAGACAGCTCAGCTTCGGATTCCCAAAATATTTTCAAAAATCATAGCTACAGACACACACTCTCTCTCTCTCTCTCTCTTGGCAAACTGCTCGCAAATTTCACAACACCTACACGTACAAGCTCATTCGCTTTTACAGTGTCACTCGCAAAAACAATAATGCATCCAGGATGACCAGTCGAAGAGTCGCGACGGGTTGCCAAGAGAGATCGGCAAGAATCTGCACGCTTAGCGTGCCGGCCGATTATTTTATCCCTACGGTTAAAAGAAGAACATGGAGACGGGGGATGGTTAGTGGCAACAGTGGAGACATCACAGCGAAACATTCTGACAGTCGGTCTCCGGTGAGCATAGCCGTCGCAATAGTTCGTCTTGGTTATGCATTAGTAACATCCACCCCAACAAGCTTACAAAAGAGCAGAACGAGAAAGAAAAACTAAAAGGACGAACGTCGAGGTCGAAAACAATGAGTAGTGACAATGCTGAGGTTGCTAAAACTTGACTATAGTCTGGTCTCAGTCAAAGGCACCGAACCAAACGATGCTGAGGCCGTGAAATAAAAAAAAAAAAAGACAAATTTGTACAGAAACCATCAACGGTCCTTCGATGCAGTTAGTGTCGTAATTGTAACAAAATGGCGTAACAAATTTAACGTTCAATAAAAAAAAAAACTAACAGCAGTACACGGGTATTGTTAGGGACAACGGTATTGCCTACGAGAAGACTGCTGCTTACGAAAATCTTTCATAGACTCTTTGACGCGATATTTATAGCATCGACTAGGAGGGGAGGGGTTCGAAAAGTGAAGAAACCGGTTCAGACATTTTTTTTCTCCTTTTATCCAGACGTTGGACTCTTCGTCAGACACTTATAAAATAGACGTTTCGTTAAAAGAGCATTGGCGCCTCTTTGCAGGCGATTATATTATCGGCGAACTACTTAGGACCGGGTCTGGACCGAAACCCGGAAACGACCTCAGAGTGACGTTCATTGTGGACCGATAGATTTATATGTTATCATCCGAAACACCTTTAACGCGTGGGGGGGGGGGGGCGAAGAGCGGCTCAGCCTTTTAGGTTGATGGAGCCGTAAGACGCTAAGGTTTTAGGTTACGAAGGGTTTCAAGGAAATTTTCTTATCGTAAACTAGCAGCAGTCTTTCCCCTGGTCTTGTCAGACCGAGCAAGAAATTAGGTAAAGATTTAATGGAGTTAAAAAAAAAAGATCGAGCTAAGTAGCAACAAAGAAAAAAAACGAAAATAAATAACAACTCTCTATACGTTAATAAAAATAATAAAAAATATATATATACAAAATAAGCTCCAAGCACAAATCCTAATCCACTCTAACCTAACCTGCTTGGCCAAATGGCAAGCCCTGGCCGGGGAATTAATAATTTCGTAATAAAAAACGGAGAAGTTGAGGGCAAGGCCCAGCCTGATGGGATGTGTCGGCTGCATTTTCGCCTTCGCTATGTCAAACGCCTCCTGGTATGCCTTCTGTGAGTCTTCGACGACCGCTGCAACGCAAACGTAACCGACGATTCATTGAGACTAATTGGATTCGCGACAGTCTGTCATATTTCAGGATTCAACCCAAAAAAAAAAGAAAAATAAGTAGACAATATTATCCTTAAGTCCTAGAGATGACCGCTCTAACCAAACGTCTCGTGCCAGTAAACTAGGATCTTTGTATATGCATGAACGATCATTATCAATCGTCATCACAGTACCTTCCATTTTTTTTTAAATCATAGTAAAAGACCCATAGAAGACTTCAGACCCAGTCAGTCCCCTTCCCGTCCTTTCGTTCCTTCGCATGCCGCTAGGTGGACAAAAGCCGCCGGCAGCGCCGCCATCCGCGAAGATGGAGAAACAAAAGGAAAAGAAGCCAAGTGAGCAAGGGTCATGGGCCAAGATAAAGAGCGAATCCGGTACTGGCACGACTGTTTGTTCAGGATAGATAAGAGGAAGGAGAAAGAAAGAAAGAAAAGTAACAAAGATACGGAATGAAAGCAGGAACGAGGATCAGTGTCTCCGGAGCAGCAAGCAGCCAATTTGTCATCGTCACCCCCTTGCCATCAATCCTCATCATCATCATCATCATCATCATCATCGTCACCATTGCACCACCACCAATCCCCCATCGTCACCATAATATATATCCACAAGTCCACCGTTATAACCATATCTAGCATTTGGCCCATTGCTATAACGGCTGGTGTTAATCTGTACCTGTTTGGCCAGTTGGCAGGCCTTGTCTGGGGAGTTGAGAATCTCGTAATAGAAGACGGAGAAGTTGAGGGCGAGACCTAGCCTGATCGGGTGAGTGGGCTGCATCTTTGCCTTGCTGATTTCGAACGCGTCCTGGTATGCCTTCTGGCTGTCGTCTACCACAGCTGAATTTTTTTTTTCAAATATGGCAGAATAGAGAACCGTAGAGTATTAAACAGATACAACGTATACATAGATAATTACATGATACAGAATATAATCCAATTAAAAAAGTAGACAAAGTCCCATGGATGATATATCAAGGGAGAGTTCAAAAGATCTGTGGGCTATACACGAAAATACATATACAATGCAATATCAAAGAACGATAACAGTATCGGCACATCGTTAAACGAATTACAAAAATTTTAACCTCAAAATTTCAATAATTTATATCCTGGTTTCGATAACGTTGTCAATGCACTTCATGGAAATCAGACCAAACTACCTGGGCTCTTTTCAGAATAAAATATCTGAGACTCTTACAGTGCATCGAACGGTCACGTTGTCACGTCGAACACATCATGATTTTTCAGAAAGATAGCAAACATGAAAACCAGCCTAAGGATGTGCCGGTACGTTAAGGAGTAACAGCTGCGCAGGACAGCTGGCTGCCCCGTCGGATGGCAGAGAACTCAAATATGTCGAATAGACTTTCTTTTATCTTGGTGGACCATGGTATTTGGAGAAAGTGTAAAAGTTCGAAGATACCACCATGAATCCAGGGGCAAAGATATCTCACGGTCCACCGAAAAATAAAAGAAAGCAATACAACAAATACTCAAATTTGAGAATCAGTTAAATACTTAAAAATCAGTTAATGTATCTAAAGTACGTACCGTTCCTGGTCTCGCCAGTGGCGACCTCTGCAAGATACCTGTAGTAGTCACCCTTCATCTTGAGGTAGAATACTTTGCTCTCAGCATTGCTGGCCTTGGGGATCAGGTACTTGTCCAGGAGTCCCTGCAACGTAACGACACCATCTTCCTAAATAAATCGTTCACCGCATAAGTAAGTCTTGATACAAAATCACCAGTTTCTGCGTATCGGATACTGGGAGGACTAAAAAAAATACCTAAAGATCACTGAACCACAAGAGTATCAGAAGTCCAAGTCTCGTGTCTCGTAATTCAATCCAAGAGCGAGAAAAAAAAAGAATCATGGTTAAGCATGACTCAAGTTACTCTCATTGATCGATCCATCAGCTATCATAACTTAAGGTATCCCCATGGTTAAAGGACACCCGGTAGTTATCGGTACAGCAGTTAAACAATTAACGGAAGCGCCTATAGGCTTACATCAATGTCTACTGAGGTCCAAGCAGATGGTACACGCAGAACCCCTTTGACACAGATCAAAAGATCCAGACAGCCATTGTACTCTGTACTGTGATTAGCTTGGTCTCTGTTTCATGTACGCGACTACGCTGTATCCTCGGTCCAATTAATCTCGATTAATTAATGTTCACGAGGTGTAAATTTTAATGAGCAATTACGCAATACATTCCTAACGTGAATCCTTTGACGATATATACCGCCTGGTACTTTTATCATTTACGTATACCTGTACAGGAGATACGCTGTGTGTATATTTATGTATAAAAGAAAACCAAGCAACACTTGTTACCTCGTTGGTAGTAAATATATACTAGTATTTGCATAAGGCACGTAATCTCGACGTAACCAGGTGTTTGCCAAGGCGATGACGCGTGCCTGACGAAATTCGCGTGCAAATTAGCACAACGGCGCTTGTGACAATTTCAAGAAAGAGTCCGGCTCGTAGAGACGCGGAGTAAAATGAAATTTTCAGTTTGAATTAAAATTTTAGCGATAACGCGAATCGCGAAGAGATGGACGCACAGTGGAATTTTATCGTCAAGGGTCATTAACTTCAATGACAAAACATTGGATTTCCTTGTTTCTTCAATAGCGACACGTTATCTTGCATTTACTCTTATCCGGTTGTGAAAAGACTTCATCCTCGTGAAGCACTTGCCGATCAATTGATCTTGCGGTTTTGTACACGACGAAAGGGAGAGACGTCCAATAATTTTTGCTACGATTTTGTATGCCGGTAGAGCAAGGAAATTTCAAAAAATCCTTTATCCAGAAAAGGATTATCATTATTGACCATCCCCCAACTACGAGGTAAATAAATCACGTTTCAGCAGAGCCTCGCTCCAGTTTCATCGTTTGTTACCAGAGGCCATCTCCGAGCTCTTCTAGCCTGTCCCAGATCAATCCCGTAGATTAATCACGTATTGCGAATTGGAGTTTACGGGTGAAACGAACTGTCAGGCCTTGGAAGGATTTGCGTCGGCTGGTGGTGTTGCTGAGGTTGAAATTTCCGTGAGACGTCGATAAGAGTTGGTGGTAAGTCATGATGGCCGGAAAGTCAAGTAAAATTTGACTTTTGACATTCGACGCTCCAACGTTTACAATTCTAAAGGTACGTTTGCCTGGCCAGGCGTGCCACTTCCGTTTCCGCTTTTGCGTCAGCTTCCGGATTCTGTAGCGAACGTCGAACAAGAATCACGTGCCATCCACGAACCCACGATAATATCTACAGGGTCGCCCTTTTTCCTTGACCTTTTTTTTTTCGCTATTTACGGCCTATTATCCGAACGAGATTCTTGCGAGACTAAAAATAAATGACACCGGCCACCAGAAGCGATCCTTGATAAATAGATAGATTGAAGTTTATTGCTGTCTGAAAATAAATCCCACTCGTCAAACAGGAACGAGTGCCCGGCTACCACGGAGCAATCAAATGCGTCGTGTTATCCGTTAGGAGATCCGCGTTCTGGGAGTAGCCAAAAAAAAGAAAGTTAAAAGACAATTTCGACGAGCATTAATCGCTACCGAATAACCCGTCGTATTTACGGGCCGTAGATGAATCTGTTCAGCGATCAAAACAGATCTTAAGTATCGAACGAATCAAGAAGTCAAGCTGCCATTGAACTCTGGGTACCGACTGTACTCCGCATATCGCGCAATGCCGTCGCGTATCTAAACGCCGACTCACGTAATCGATAACAAGCCAGACATCGGATATTAACTGATAATCCAAACGAAAAACACACCAAGAAGTAGTCCTATTCGCTCATCCATTTCCGGTGCGTAGGCCGTTTCGCAGATAGTTACATAATGACCACGGCATAAAACGGCGCAATAACATGAAGTCATCCTCCATTTGGAAAAGAGTCGCGTTAGCGGGGATCCGACTAATTTCAATTCGTCACCCAACTAACTAATTGCGCAACCGACGTCACCGCGAGGCCCGATGACGGCCTTAAAGGCCCAAGGATAAACTAGGTACGAAAGCAACCTCAAGAAAAGTAAACCTTTTCCCCGGTACGGCCCAAAAATTTCTCCCTGCATATCCATCATCCCCAAGACTCCACAGCCTGGCACTCCCAATTCTCCAGCAGTCTTCATCCGCGTTTCCACTTTAATTCCTCTATCTTCCGCCTGGGTAGCAGCACGTGCGCGACGCAAGGATGCCCCTGGACGCACGTTTCTCCGTGGCTGCAGGACGAAGTAGGAAACACTGTAACTGACCCGTGTGAAATTCAAGACAAATTATTTTCTTCTCGTACCGTTCTGAGCGCCCTTCCTCAGTCAGTGTGCCACCCCTCCTTTTCTTCCCCCCTTTCCTCATGGTCGCCATGGTAACACGACAAGATCCTGGAACCTGACTAAAGAAGATCACACACACTGCACTTGTAACACGATCCTCCGGCGTGGACGCATAACCCTGGTGTTGCTTGCAAACGAGTTACAGGACAAGATGACACCGCCCGTGTCCTTCGGCCTGGTTGACTGTGTCATCTTCACGGCATTCATTATCATCGGAGATGATTACGGTGGAGGACAGAGGATAAAGGAATGCCAGAGATGATTTATCAAACCGATAATTGTATCCTGATGTTGGTACAGATAATAGTGTCAATTCTCTTCTACGTAATGACTCTGCCCGTTTTCTCCTAGGTACAGTCGCGACCAAATCGTCGGGTCTGTGCGCGCCAGCCCTGAGGACTTATATAGCAAACAGGAAGCGACAGTTAAACGTTTGGCGCATTATAGCTGCAGGCTGTCGAAGACGCAAGGCGAACGTCAATCAGGTTTCTCCACAGAGTCCAAGGTCCGTAAGAGCCTTCCATCAACAGTAGATGCGCGGTCGAAGTTTAGCTTCGCTTCTGTCTTCTTGCTTCCTCCGTTTATCCTCTCATTTTATTTCCTTCCAGGAGATGAGAGTCCGATCGAAATTGGAGTTCATTCAAGAATCTAGGTCGTTCGCGCCAGGTGCTCGAGGCATTTCCAATTTATGGAAATACCATAGGGCAGCTATTTCTCTAGCAAAACCTCAGAGACTTCTTTTCACGCCAGGAAAAAGGCCTTCCATCCTTCCTCTACAAATTGACGTTATCAGTACGAGAGAGATAAAAAGAATAAGCTGATTTCATTTCCTCAGAATATTTGACAAGCCATACCAAGGTAATTTTCGTACAGGCAAGATGAAGTAGCTGATTACCAAGGTGTTCCCCAGGTAGAACCCAAGTATACCAACCATACATAACCCAATACCCAGAACTTGAATTATAGATTAGAATTGTTCGGTTGGCCTGTTTCACAGGAACAAATAGAAGAACTAGTCGTTCTCTTGCCAACCCAAATCCTACCAACGTTAAGAGACAACATATAAATAACATAAATCGCTAAAACCCCGTGTCACGCAAATAGAACAATCACGAATTGACCAAAAATCACATATTTCCTTGACTCGCGAACAACTGGCTCCCACCAACCCAGTGTCCGGCACTGGCGCGTCACGACGCTAAATCGCGCGACGGGATGGTCCAATTTTACTTTCGTTAAGACTTTATTAACATCGTAACCTTCATCGTTATACTTCCTGACGGAAATTGAAGGGCTCGACGTTTCATGAGTACGCCCCATAAATAGCCCGGTAAATATTTAACGAAATATCGCACAAGGGCATTTTCTGCGCTCAAAAAGTCTCTGGGGAAATCATTCCCTATTTTTTACTTCCTGATATCATCTTACGGTACAATATACAGGGTGTCTAAGTTGACCTGTGGGATTTCAATGATACAGAATATGTGTCAGCGATGAATTAAAGGCTCTAGCAGGACAGAGGCATAGTGAAAAGAGTCAGGTGAAACAGACTGTACGCGTCAATCTAATCATGACCAGTTGAATCAACGTGTACCAAAGGAGTCAACCAGCTAGAATATTTTCTTAGCTTATCGATAACTCCTCGGAGAAGGTGAATGATAAACTATCGATTCCCGCATCCCATATTTAACCAATGACGACTGCGTCATCCCCGTCACACGGGTCGCTAGGAATGCAATTGTGCAAATAACGACACAGTCCGTAAACGTGGCGCGCCTCTTCCTCGTATTTTTTTTTTTCCCCTTCTTTTCCACGACACAGGAGGAATTATTGTTAGGCGCGAGAGGTCCATATAATACGTGTTTACTATCCAGAAGCGCAAGGAGCCATTTGTCATTCCGCCTTCAAAGTCGAGTTAAAACTGTGCCAAGTCGAGCTGCGAGTAAGTGGCGCACGTGAGTACACAAAAGTATCGGACACTAAAGATACACCCGGTTTGTACGAATCTACCGACGCCTGTGTACAAGACCTGAATGGTTTGTTATCAAGAGAATACAAAGAGACAAGAGTAAAATGTGTTAATTGTAAAGAAAAGGAAAAAAATGTATCTTTGTCCCTGACAGAAAGCACGCGGCTTACCGACCGAGTCGAGAAAACGCGTACAAAAGAGTATGAATTTTTCATAGAGAAAAAAAAAATATTATACAGAAGGTCTTCCCCCTCAGCTCATGAATAATATTGAAAAAAATGAGGTGGAAGCGAAAAGAGATCCTTCCAGATTTTTTTTTCAAGTCATCAGGAAGTTCCATGTATATGAGAGGAAGGTCCAGGGAGATGGTGGAGAGCAGTCCTGTGTCCCCTCCTCCCTTAGGGCTACAGTGGACCAGTTCCTCGAGTACAGGGTACACGAAGGAGAATATGTAGGAAAAAGAAAATAAGGTTTGAAAGTAGGAAAAAGCAAATGTCTTAAATACGTTTTAAACAGTTACCAGAACGTCATAGCAGATCTCGCGCAGTTCCTTCTCAACCTTTTCCCGGTACTCCTTAGCCATCTGCTGTTTGCGCTCGGAGCCTTCGGTCTTCTGCTCAATGGAGGAGATGACCCGCCACGAGCTGCGCCTTGCTCCGACGACGTTCTTGTACGCGACGGACAGTAGATTCCTTTCCTCGTTCGAGAGTTCAACCCCCGTTTCGGTGACAGCCTTCATCGCGGCTGCCATGTCATCGTACCTCTCAGCCTGCTCGGCGAGCTTTGCGCGCTGCACCAGTTCCTCCTTGTCCACGGACATTGTGTCAGCTGTGAAAAGAAAGAGAAAGTTAACTTTCAGGTAAATCAGAAGAAATATTAAAGAAAAAAATTCTCTACAGCGTCTCTCTGTCTCCATCTGATGCCTGAGGTAGGTCGTACCTGGTCCAAGTGACCTGCCCAAGTACAGTAAACTGTGGGTACCTTGTGGACCCAAGGATATAAAAAATGTTTTATCCACCCACTGAATAGAGGAACCTTAGCTACCCCAGGTCCTGAAGGTAGTTTCTGGTATGAAATACCATAGACTACAAAAACGGCTAGAACCGGTGAAAGCCTTGAACCCAGAGTCCCATTCGGAGTTCAGGGAGAAAGCAGTGTTATTGGACTCGAAGAATTGAAAATTTACGCAATGTACAGTGCACCATGTCGATGATCGTGTTAGCTTTGAGTAAGGATCCTCTTAGAATATGGCGGATCGGTATGGGGTATACGAAAGGACGTTAACGTAGACACGTAAAAGCGCGCTTGAGGAATGGCCAGCTGCCGAGTGACGCCCTACATATTCAAGAAACAGACTGGGGTACCTTTCCACTGTGGATTTTAGAGTAACCTGGGCATCGTGTACGGGGAAGGTCCCAAAGGTGGCAGCCACTGCTGAACACGAGAATAATATTTCAGCTACAGGAAATAGAAACAGCTATCCAATGAGTGAACCCGGTCACCTCGGCTCGGACCCAATGAAATTTTTGGCAATGATTACCCAGCGGAATTCGCAGCCGGTTTCACTGAAATTCTTCACCAGGACAAGATCATCGGTTAAGCTCGGTTCATTGGCACAGCAATGATTTTCCAGTGGAATTTTTGATAAATCAAACATTTGCCTTGTGATTCCGTTCGTGCTTGTGGCTTATGGAGAAGGTGGACTCTGAGAGGTTGGGACAGACATCTAAAAGAAATTACGTTTCGCGAATGAAAAAAAATTGCTTGAAAATGGTGTGTCTGGGATTTCCATGGAAATCGAAAAATAAACGGAGGCTGACTTTTTTCCTTGGTATTTTAGACGAGGTCGACGAACACGATTCGGATGAGAAGTGAAATCCTGAGACAAGGACGATGTTGGATTCATTTTTTTTTTTTTTTTATAGACAAAACATTTTTGTGGCAGACAACGAGAAAATTGAAAAGAAAAAAAAAACGTTTCACAATGCACGGCATTTCTCTTTCATAAAATTATTCCCCAGGCAGCCATTACGGACAACTGAAAGCTTTCACTGACTGACGTCTAAAGTCACGGAGAAAGTCATTGACAATAGCGCAACGATAGCGACTCGATGAAAATGCATAAATAATAAAAAATATTCTTACTTTCATTAACGCACCGCCGTATTTACGCGACACCCGTTAGATCCAGTCAAAAGTGAATTTAATTATTTTTTATATCCACGTGAACTACCTGCGTGCCTTCGGCCATTTCTCTTTGTCAAAGAACACGCAACAATGGCTTCGACGAAAATAGCGCCTATTTCTTTAGAGACCGAGGATTCCCCTTCTGACATTTAAGCCGAGCGAAAAGACACGAAAGACCAATTATCCAGATCGGTTTCGTACCCTCTTCCTGTTCCGGGCATTTAAGCACACCTATTGACAGGATCCTCCCACGAAGAATTCCCTAAAGGAAATCCCGTCCCTCTACCTCGGACATCAAAGAGCAAGATGGAAGTGTACTCCGAGAAGAAAAGGAAAAAAAAAAAAAAAAAGTCTCAAAGTCCAATCCAGAAGAAATAATTTTAGCATCGTCGAACCAGCACGAAATCATCCAAAAATAATCCAAGTGCGTCAATCGGTTCGGTATTTAAGAAACGGTCAAATTTGAAATTGGCCAAAGTTCCCGCCACAGGCCGAAGAAAAACTTTCACCGGTCTGTCCAATAACTACGCGGAAAGTTACAGAAGCGACCGGTAGGCGGCAGCTTTAAACTTCCGTAATAAAAATCTTTCCCGACAGTCTGTGCACTGACGAATAATATAACCCGTAGTGAAGGAAACTTTATGGAAAAATTTCATTTCCCAAGGACCCAGCCCCGCGCGCGCGAACAGCCATTAAATATTTCCACATAGAGTCGCCGGTCCTGAACTCGAGACGAGCACGGGTCGTGGGGATACGAGATGGTAAATCTAACAGGTAGAAATGAAGGTTCACGGTCGACTACCGCCTACTTCTTGGCACCGTGAGAAGTACACTTCAGTTTTCAAAGTGGCCCGTGTGGCTTGCGAACGGAGGTCGCCCCCCGACCTCGATTAAAGCCGACATATCTTTTTCGCGAACGGCAATACCGAGACATTCCATTCGGCTTGGCGATCAGTAAAAACTATTATATATATATAGTCAGTAAATTACATACATATATATAATCCTGTAAATCGATATCATATGGAAGAGTAGACGATCGATTACTACACTTGAAGATCACATTAAAAAAAAAAAAAGAGACATACATAAGTACCCTCTTAGCAGTCGACAAGCACGTTGGAATTTACACGAAAGAGCGTTCTGTAGGTAAAACTGAAAAAGTGAATAACAAAACTCTCATATACTAATTTCACTCCGCTCTTAGTTACTCGGATAGATCGCTGATAAATTACCTGGAAAAAAAAGCTTGCCGAAAACAAAATCTTTTCAAAGGTTATACGCAAGAAAATTAAAATGGTACAAAGAGATGGTCGATCCTCTCTTTTCACGTGGACTGATTAAAAATAAATCGATTCGGAGGGAGGTCCCGCGATGTAAAAATAGTACACGTAAAAGAACCAACCGCGTAGACCCGACATAACCTCTCAAACTTTATTTCGTCCTGGTGCGCTGCGCGTTCGTTGAGACTAAAATGCCAGAGAGAGCCAGCCGTAGGAGCAAATACGCGGAAGACAAAGTATAACGGAGAGCAGTGCCGAGTGTAATTCCTTGTATCGAGGAATGACGAAGAAATACTCGTATACGCGGATCGTGCCCGGTGAGCTTGTAGTGAAACGATGACTCACGAGGGTCCCGAGTAACACACAATGACGCCAAAAAGTAAGGCAGAAAAACTTGGCCGACCGAGCCCGACGTTGGCCGAAGATACACGAAAGAAACAGAAGGTTAGGGGGGCGCCTACTACCGTACGCGCGTATACGTCGGCTTGTGAATCGAGCCTTAGAGAGCGTGACGTCACGCGACAAAAATTCCTATCCGTCGGCTTCGTCCAGACGCAACTGAATTTATCCGACGAAATAAAATGCAAGACCCTAAAAATCCCCTTAAAAGTCGTTGCGGGTTAAACGATAAAATGGCGGCTTTCGTGTAATTACGAAAAAGATGCCGTCGATGTACGTGGAATCGTGGACGAATGACTCACGCGAAATACCACTGGAGGTTACCAATGTGTACTGTGAACAAGGCTTTACGAATTCGTAGCTACAGTCGCATAGCTCGGAGATCATTAGACTGAATCATCGAGACGTGAAGTAAAATGGCGATCGGCTGATTGCAACGTGAGGCTCTTCGTGGCGTTTGAATGCCCTTTCTTTCTTATTATTCTGTAAAAATATTATTCATCGCGATTACGAGATAGGCGATCGTCTCAATCGTCGTTTATTCGTGAGTCTTGAAAAGCCCGGGAATTTTGAATCTCGTAACGCAGCTTTTATGCGTGACAAACGAAATATTAGTTCAAGGGTGATAATACTGCTGGGTGGTTTGTGTTGTGATTGAAGTAATATCAAGCGGTGTGAAGTTGTCGCGAGTGATTCGTATGACTATATGAGAGAGAGTTATCAGTGCTGATTTAACCGGCTCGAAATCAAATGTCTGCTTGGATGGGCGAGGTCGTACGTACACTGCATTGATTCACCGCAGGGGTTCTCCATTATTGGAGACTCAAGGTAGACGTATCTACGTGCTTGGCGTAGTGTTGCTGCTTTTTCCCTTTATCTTTTGGCGCAGCAGCCAGAATCGATTTTTTAAATGCAGGCTGCTTACTTCCGGCGAGACGTGAAACGGCCGAAGCCGAAAGTCCTTACGGTGATGCTATCAGCTGTTATTCAATAAAACGTCGAAATTCAAAGAGCAGTCGTGTACTCTTATAAATAAATAATGACCGTCTTTCATTGATCTGGCTCTGAGTGTAGTAATATTTATCGAAAATTCAAATGAACCCTAATCCGTCGACAATTGCGTAACGCGACCGCGCATGCGACTCTGCGGATTATGCGAATGCAGAACGAGTGTCCGAGGACTCGGTATAAAGAGCAAAAGTAATTCAAGGGTATCGGGTTCTATCGCCAGGTCTACCGGGGACAGGAATTTCCGCTTTCATTTATACACTTCCGGTACGTGCATTCAGAGGCCGAGCAGATGCGCAGAGCAGATTCGAAGAAAAATTATTGACAATCCTAATTCTAGGCAATTGATACGAAGACGGTGATTAATAAGATTTTTAAGATTTAAAAGAATTTCATTTCTCAGAGTCAAATTGAAAATAACCAGAGCCGATAGTCTCGTTGCCGAACCGAAAATGTAAAAAAAAAAAGGGGATTTCGAAAATCCAATGCGACGAACGAAATTTATAATCCGGTAACACGTAGTAGGGCTTATTAAAAAAACTGCATGGCAATTTGAAAAACTAAATTCTCTCTTAGTACGATGCTGGGACGTTCATGGTCTGAAGTTGTTGAATCGAAAACGTGAAGCGAATTACGTTTGTTGCCTGCGTGCAGCCGACCGTTCGGCTTAGATACGATAAGTCGAAAACGTGAGACTAATGTCAATTCCAAGTAAGCCAATAAAGATTTCAAGGTGGCTGAATATGTTAAATATTAAATATTTTTCTGCAGCACGTAAAAAGGGTACTGAAAAGCAGCGAATAAAAGCAGAGACTAGACGCGTACCAATGTCCCTTATGTGACAGGTATAAATATCTATACTGTGTTTTAGCTAACGAAAGCATAAAAAGGACGACCGAAAGACGTTACTCGTAATTATATATAATGCAAACCTGCCAATGGAATATTCCTCGCGTCTTGCGTTAAGTAAATAGTAACGAGTTATCGCGCTCGGGTTGCTCGACGTGAATTTTACGACGTTAAACATCGTTATAACGGGTGCTTCAGCGAAATAGGGTAAACTTGGGATAACTGCGAGAGAGGACGAAAAATAATATAGAGAATCTAATGAGAAAAGAGTGAAAGAACGACCAAATAAAATATTCAAACGCGTCGGCAGTAGGTTAAATTTTATATCCGCTCTAGCTGGTGAAAGTGGAAATTTAATTTTACGAGTGTCTACTTCACTTTTTATTTACAAGTGCATATCAACGTTCAAGAAACCCGGACGAGTCTAGACAAAATTGTACCTTTCGAAGATCGATCGATAAGCAGTACATCCCGGGAGAAGCGTGGAACTTCCGTTTTTTCCCCGAGTTATCAATTTCCGCCGAGATTTGAGATTCACGAGGTGCGTCGAAACGTTAGTAAATTATTATCAACCATTTTTATTCATCTGGGGCCTTTATCGGGTCATATTTCACGCGGGGGGGACAGATAAAGACAGCCAGTCGGCCTATTTGCGTAGCGGCGCCTTGGACGCTTCCTTCCGTTGACGTCGTGAGAATTCGGAGACGCGACGAGAGACCTTAGGAATGTGCGCAGTTGCGCGAGAGACTGTCGCTGGCCCGATATACGCGTAACGATGACGATCCTGAGGAATTCACGTTGTCACAAGATAAAAGAACAAAATGAAGTAACGTGGTGGCGAACGGCGGTTGGAAAGGCCAGTAAAATTTGGCGCATGCACGGTTTCAAGATGGCCGCGCCGTCCGTATCTTGGTAGGTGAGAGCGTAGGAAATTTTCCACGGACCGTAAACCCGTGCTTGGAAACTGGATCGAAGGGTCGGGAGACGGACAGGCCAAGTTAAAAAGTTATTTTAGATGCGGCCACGTGTACCAATTTAAGAGTGTGGCATCATCGTTTTTTATTTTTTTGTTAAAATTAAAGTTGCCAATATGAATTTCCAATCCGATCACAGTCACTGTTTTGACTTCCTATCACACGCCCTACTGCCAGTCTCTATCAAGCTTCATTGCGAATTCGCAAACATTGAGAACAACTGTTATCACAATTACGGAATAACGAGTGTAGTATACTGCGAAGTTAACGTAACACCTCTCGCTTTAAGAGTTAAGAATATCTGTCCAATATAAAAACCGTGAAGATCGCGTAATCCGTAAAAGTCGACGTCCTTTGAGGTTATGAATCAGAGTCCCGATCGTATACGCGGAACGCATGTACCGAAGAGCCGCCACGTTATTCGTTGCCTAGACGAGAGAGCCAAGACAATAGCGAAAAAAGAAATTTCTCGCCAAGGTCTACCAGCCATTCTAGCTGCGTGCACGATCCATGAGAGTAAGCTGATCGCGCCGGCAATGCAGATCCGGCGTTTTTGCGTCGCAGTGTGCCACAGATCGATAGCCGGTCGGTTCTCGAGGGATTTTCGAAAATGTAAAGTAGAATAATAAAAATAAAAAAAGGATCAAAGACAAAGATGTACGACTTATCGATGCGATGCAGTAGGAACGATGAAACAGATACAGAGGACAGAGACGCAGTGAGAATACATACTTGATACGAAGATTCGGCAACGGTCGTTAAAGAACGTACAAGGTATATATATATATATCGTATAAAGACGTTTCTTCACCTACCTATTTTAAAAGTCTTTTGTACAATAAATATAAATAAATACACGCAGCTGGGATACTCGCGGGGGGCTGACTAGATTCAGTCTGTTATTTACGGGGGGTACGGAACGAGTACGGATACTCTCCGAGAAACTACAGTCGGTCTTTTTCAGTCACACGTTACACCACACATCCCTCAGTGACCACTCCCGCACAGCGACTGAGCCGGCAACGCTGTTCATGGTGGGGACTTCGGATAGGTTCGTGCTTGGGTTCGGCAAAGTTCGTCGATCGTTCGGGAAAAGTCGGGAACGCTCGCTTCCAGCCGAAGTATTGATCGACTCCGGTAATGGCGGCTGGTGAGCTTGGGTGGGGCAGGCACACGGGCGTCCCGGGACCAAGGTATCGCGCTGCTGCTGCTGGTACTCCGCAGCCTCGTAGTCGTTTTATAATCCTAATTCTTTTTATTTATTACACACCGTGCGCCGTCCCGAGTACAAGGCAACGGCATACGCAAATTGAAATGACGGCAGTTAAAAGAAAAATTATTACAGCCATTAGGCCTAACCTACAATTATTTCCTTCAGATCAAAATGACACTCGTGGATCGGATAACGCCTATTGTTTTATACGCGTCCATATAACGCGTTATCACTCAGCCTATCTTAACCGAGAGGCTCATTCAAACTCTGATAATACAGAACTCATTTTTAATTGACCGACTGCAGCGAATAACTGGATCCTTTGTACGGGTGATATCGCTTATCAAATCAATTAATCAAATTGGCTCACCATCTACGCTTCTGTTACCTTGCCTCCGTTACTCAACACAGCCAACAACGCTCAGAATCCAGTCCCGGTAAGGCGTTAGCCTACGCACATTTATTTCCGCGGGTTTTACCTCACGACTAACCTACAGGAATACTAAATCCAATCCGCTTGGCGACTATGAACGCTCAAGCTAAGTTGACCGGATTCGAACCAGACAATTATTAATTTTCCGACTTCGCCTGAGGATCACTTTAAATTATCATGCGTCTCCTTTACTCTCACCTCCAGTAATACATCTCGTTCACTCTGCATTGCGTAAGTAACAAATCTAAACGCTGATCGTCATTTGGAGAATTAAAACAAAATGAACAGTGGGTAAGGTGGCAAGATTTGGAAGGTATTAACGTGCTGACAAGACGCAGTGACGTCACAGCTATTATCAAGATAACTCTGTCCTGGAGAAGATACCCGACGGGCGACGATACAAGTAAATCGTCCGGCGTTCTGCACAGAATTGGATACGACCTAGAGAATCACGAACGACCGTAGCTATTTCGCAAGCTGGTTATATTTAAATTGGTTAATTATGTCACGATTATCTCTGCGTCACGTGAAGAATCACTATTGTCCTATGACCTGGGGGAAATATGTTCAATCGCATTACAGTAGGTCGTCCAGCTAGGTTGTAATAAACCAGGAAAAATTACGAGGGCACTCGGGTTCGACCCAAAGTCTTGGAAAATGAAAATGGACCAGTGGATAAATTTCTTTTTTAGAGACCATGACGGTGGAAGTGCGCAATGTCCATGAAGAAGGTCCAGGGGTATGACCAAAGTTATTTGAGAGATACATATAAATTTTTAAGCAGACGTTTCATTGCTTTTATATATGGAATATGTATATGCGCATATACTTCAAAGAGTTACCACTGGCGGATGATTATTAGGATAATGCAAGTGCAATGGCTTGATGCACTTCGAGTTAAGGGTGCACTTGGTAGGCTGAAGAAGAAAAATAAAGGGAGGCCCTTGAGGGAACAAAGAGGTCCGAGGATTGAACGGAGGAAAGTAATGCGTGTCCCCTTTGAGCTGTGTTTGTTTGGCAATGAGAAAGGGAGCGAATTGTCAAAGGAATCTTTAAATGGACACGATCGATCAAAGGGCGCGAATATTTGAAATAGTATAATGGCTTTAGGCGAGTTAACCGAGCTTGTCTTACGTGAGTACCACTTTGTTGCAGATGTATTATTATTTTTTTTTTTTTGTTAAATGAAAAATATAAAAAGGGGTAATACTGGATAAATTGAAAGGACTGAGGAACGGAAAAACAGTTACCTACATATAAATTGGCAAGAACAAGCTGGCAGTCACGTAACGAGAAATCACGTTTGCCAAAGGATTGACGATACCATCTCGAAGCACAAGTAATATCCTTTGAGGATCTTTTACTGCAGACGCAGAATATTTTTTTTTTATCGTTCACTCGTTATCCTCCCCTTTTTGATTCAGAAGACGCAAATGCCAGATAGAAGAAATTTTCAGGGATTCGAGACTTTATTTATCTGTCTCTAACGAGCACGAGGACTTTCTCAAAACTCTTCGGAACTTCAGATTAAACTGGATTTTTCAAGGTTCATTTATTTGGAGGCGAATTAGAAAATTTTGGAATCTTAAGAATCACGATGGATTTTCAGTATCAGCGCCAGAGAAACGATTTGATGTACTTAACGACTGGGTGAATTGAAAAATAAGATATACAAGTATATACGTATTTCCATACATGTATAAATATTTAAATACGCGACAACAATCAAGGTACAATAATACATTATTGGATGACTATTTGAAGTCTGTTACCCGTCAAATGATATACGGACCGGGCATATGATTTTACAGAAAAGTTGTCTTGACAATGAAATCTATATGTAAAATCCAGTGAAAACGGTACCAAAGGATTGCCTACGCTGGATACCCAAAACGTTCGATTCATTCAGATTTTTTCCCTATGAAAAGATATTGAAGAAATCGATCAGGCGCACACGTGGTGGCCCTACGTGACATTTCAAGCGGTTAAGTTGGCATTGCCAGCCAGTCTAGCGTAATGGCTAGAGTGTTCCTCGTTGAGCAGCCCACGCAGTCTCGACTTTCATGTACGGACCCTGAGCTCTCATTGAACGTCAACCAAAGATCCTCAGGAACTTCTTTCCCATGAATAT
Organism: Trachelus iudaicus; assembly: GCA_030142595.1. Lineage (NCBI taxonomy): Eukaryota > Metazoa > Arthropoda > Insecta > Hymenoptera > Cephidae > Trachelus > Trachelus iudaicus. The sequence continues at coordinate 2,896,311 of JARQTH010000323.1, read as the reverse complement.
TTCCGGACTCTCTTGGGTCTGAGCTTGAGGAACGTCTAACAAAAGAAAAAAAAAGAAACCCAAAGAGGATACCCAAGCGTCAGTCTACAGCAAGCTTTGCTTTTCATAGAATCTGCGCAGTTAGGGCAGCTGTGCCTTTGGAACGAAGGTGTAAAGAGTTCGAGCGGGTCGATGGATGCTGTACAAAGTCATCCAGGTCACGGAAGTTACACGTCCACTCTGAACATTAAAATTGATAATAATCCGACCTGAGGATGTCAAATTTTGTTGCTGACCTATCGTACAAAAATACCATTAAAAAGAAAGGCCCAAGGCAAAAATTGAAAATTCAAATTACATCAATCGTTCAGCATATGCCTCTTATGACTTTCAGGTGAGAAGGACCGAAATCAAAATTCCTATTTATTGGTAATGGCTCAGTGCCCGCAGGCAGCAAGCTCGGCATATATAGGGTGTGAATTTTTTTTAAGCTTAAATAAAAGAAAGAAGAGGGTCCCCGACTAAGCCCACAGGACCTATTTTATCTCGCGGGATACGCTAATGAGGGAAAAGGGAGTTCCTGAAGGACGAGAGAGAGAGAGAGAGAGAGAGACGAGGAGATGTTGTACGGGAGCGAGTGAGAGGCCATTATCCGGAGATACAATGGCAGGCGAAGGAACGAGTGAAAAGAATAATACTGGGGGAAGCAAGTGAGAGAAGGACAGCTGAGACCAAGGAACAGGATTGAAGTTGGATGAAGGATGGGGGGGCGTGGGGTGGGGGTGGGGGTGGGGGGGCTGGCAAGGCTGAAATGAAATATTGATCTGCGGAGGCGCGCGCAACCCCTGCAACCGACCCGCCCGTTTCCACCATTTTTCTCGAGTACTTCCTACCCCGCACATGTCCAAATAAAGTAATCGAATAGCCATTTGGTTTATTGGCCTTTTTGGAAGATGGTAAAACAAAAGTTATTTATTTATATTCCTATCAAACCTATACTCAAAATTACCCATAGAAAAATATCCAGCATACGTTTACTTTTTGAAGGTCATTTTCTTTATCGGCCACATAAAAAAAATCTTCAATAAAATACCACGCAGTTCTATCCCGAATAAAGAATTAACCCGCCCCCCAGCCCCTGACTTCTTTAACACATCATTCATTTACTAAACTTATCAGTCAATAATTATCAATGAATATCGTTATCAGCATTTCCATAAAGAATCTTTGGAGGCTCCATTTAAGGTACTATGGATAATCTGAGATCATTAAAACGGATCTAAGGGTAGTGTGCAATTATAATCCCTTTGCCTGAAATTTCCATTACCCCCTCCTCCGAAGAAAAGCCTCATGATCTGAACGCTAATAAAAATTGATTTCGAATAAAAATATCAAACTGAATTATTGATTATCTCCGGTACAGGTGTCATTAAGGATTTTCGCGCCTGACAGATTTTCAATAAATACGTCAGATACACTTTTCTTATTTGATCTCAGGTAATTAATACGCCAACCGAATGTCCCTTCATCCATTCTCAATTAAGGAAGCCTAAAGGCAAGTTTCTATGGAGGACTCATGCCAACCGTGAATGTCCGTTCAGATGTGAGCGATATTGTCGTCCAAGTATTACCAAGAGCGAAATAGCAAGTCGAGGTTCGTTAATGGCTACGCTCGTTATTGAGCTGTACATGATTATCGGGGCCTGAGGGGTCGGTAAAGAAGATCGCGATAAATTTACACGTTACCATGCGAGCAGAAGGATAACACAAGTGTAAACGCTTAATTACGACCCAGTTTTATTTTACCCAGATTGGCCAGCGTGCTGTCGATCACTTTCTCTCGAAGATCGATTACGCGTTGCAGTACCAGTGCGCGCCGAATTGACCGGTAGACGCGCAACGATAAGGACCATAAAAGCGATTAAATGTTTTTTTTTTTATAAATCGAATTTAAAAAACAAATTGATCGATAATAATTATCACGGTTCGAGTATCAATAATTAATTACAGTAAATTCGACTAACGTTGTTTCTTCAGCACCATTATTTTTTAATAGTTAACACTGACTGGCACCCGGGTAGGAATTCAATTAATTAAAGATCGATCGGACTGATAGTGATATATATATATATATATATATTCATTATATACGAATCAATCAATCAAAATATTCCAGCTAATAAAATTCCAGAAATTCGTATAGCATTAATAATCTCCGTATAAGTATACAAGCGTACTGCCAGTGTATTAAGTAACCGGAAACCCGTTTTTGACAGCCTCTCGCATCATCTACAAGATACACCCGAAGACAGCCAAAGACAAAAAAGTATTCCTTTTTTTTTTACGAACCAATCTCCGGTCGTTAAATTCAAATTTCCAGCAAGATTTCCAAATGTTGAATTTTACCTAAAACAAAAAAAAAAGAAACGGAAATTAATACAGTCCGCTTCAAATCGAATTTCATCAATGACATTTAAATAGAAATCACGGCCCCTTGAAGATTACAACTGAAATGGAAGACATCAAAATGGTACACGAAGGGATGATATCAAAAATAAGATCTAATTACTATCAATAACGAATCTTATTACGCCCCCCACCTAAAACATTAAAATGAAAGACATCCCAATTATTAATATCATTAAAATCCCCCTAGGTCCGTCGGTAAAGAAGAAAAACAAGAAAGAACAAAATCGTAAATAATATTCCCACGTTCCGCCTAGTTACCTAACCATCCGTCAGACTGACCAACCTCCATTGAAAAAAAAAATAATAAGAAAAAAAACCCCAGCCCCCCCTGACTGTACACTAGGTTAGTAACAACTAGATCAATATTGGTGTCGGTCGGGTTGGCGTGTGTCAGGACGGTCGCATGCAGGCCCCACTTCCTGCACCACAATAACGCACCATATTCCTTTGTAATTTCCATCAAAGAGTCTGAAACCAAAAGAAGCCTAACCAAAAAAAAAAAAAAAAAAGACGAAGCCAAGAGACCGACCAATTGGTAGAATTTTCCATAGGGCCGAGGTTCAACGTTCTCGAAGCGCGACCACGAGTAGTCACGATTCGCGTGGATACGAGTCAATAATTTGATTTGTTTGCGAACACATTAAAACGTACGCAGCGCATAATCAGCGACGCGCGGTCATAGGGCTAAGGACGTTACGCAATAATCCAAAGCCCGTTATCAGCGACAACGATAATTTTCATGAAAGGACGACAAGTCTGTATATAAAATTACCTGTCAGTCGGCTGAAAAAAAAAATCACCTGAATTAAGATATCCAGCAAAAGCAATTGACGTTCCTGCGTAATGCCGCGACGTTGTCGATACTATAGAATATTTTTAATTGGCACTAGGTCGTAATACCGGCATTTCCATTCGGCGAGAATGCCACTCGAGTGACTGCAGTCTCCCGTTCGATATTCTATTTCGAGAATCGCGTTGCCGTCGTCCCGAGAGCTGAGAGTCACGTACGAGAGCGTCTCTCCCGTGTAAAACGTAGGAGGAGGATAAGTTCCTACGTTAGAATGCGTTCCGAAAATTTCACATCTTCGTCGAGAAGCCGGAAGGCCATCGGTATCGAAGTATAAAAAATTGTAATTTCGCCAAAACAAAAGGGCTGACTCTTGCTCCTCGTCAATTTGCATACGCGCGAGGAGCCTCGACTGTCTAGAATTTGAAAATCCCAATGGCGTCGTGAACAAAGTTACGAGGGTACCGACGTTGCCTGAAGTCAGGCAGACAGGCCCGAGCAAAAACGGCCGGGGTTGTCAGGAGCTATGGTAGCCAGGGAGGCATATAAATCAATATTATATATACATATATACCGATAAAACAGTCCTTATACATATATAGTATCCGTACTATACCACTGGAGATATAAAGAAAAGGAGAGAGAGAGAGAGAGAGAGAGAGAGAGAGAGAGAGAGATAATACATTTAACGTTGTACGTATACAGAGAGTAATGGATTTTGAATACGTACGCGGTATATCAAATACGAGTTACGTAACGATAACGAAGTTAACAAAGGATACAAAGAATTAAAAGTAAAATAAATATTCATAGGCGTACGATACACTAAATTGGTTTAAGGATCGATCGTCAATTTGCGATATTGCTCGGTACTTGTGTACTAGACTTTTGAAGGATCCTCCCTCTCTCCTCTACGTAACCCTGTAATACAGATTGAGGTTATGTTATGTACCAGGCGCCCATGTACGAGACTTCAAGTCGAGACGCTACAGTCTGAACAGTTTTTCTTTCCTATTTCGAGGAGGCGTTTCGTCTTCGAGGAATTCTCGTTAGTCCCGGGTGGGGAAGAAGGTTGAAGCCACCGAAAAGCCGTTGCGACATTGTTTCTTTGTTCCGAGTTTATAAAGGGGGTTGAGAAATAACTGAAGGCTGGTTTTCATATCCCTCGCTACGTAACACTATGGATATGGACGGGGAGCGTTAAAGGACTCGACGCTTTGTGCTAGGGCGTACGTGCTACAGGTGGTATTGTAGACGCGTATGTGTGTGTGTGTGTGTGTGTGTGTATATATATATATATATATAGGGTACACTTCACTTTACAAGGGTTGTTGGTCGTGTAAATGAAGTCGTTGATGGGTAAAGGGGGTCGATTACGTTTATTTTATTTCCCTTTTTGGCGATTCGAACTCATTTCTATCGTAGAACGTTCTCGGGAAATTTTGTGTACGCGCATGCGCAATGCGTATACCGTTTACAGAGCTTCCGCATAGAAGATTTATAGGTTAAACTAGAGGGAGGTCTTTACCTGTGCAATTTCCTTGGAGTTTCCGATCTAGAGTAAGATCGTTCTGGGTCGACGATGTGTCGAGACGATCGAGGAGTGCTTTATGTAAATTGTTGTGATTAAGTTTTTAGATTTTTTTTTATCACACAATACCACTGACACTTTATCTTGCGCGAGTTCGCGTTCGAGGATACGAAAGATGTGAAAACAGTCTGGCAGAGAAGGAAAAGATGTCGATGATCTCGTGACCGAAGAAATATGCAGGGCGTCGGAAAATCTCAGTGTCACAATGACTGAACAGTCGACTGACAATGATTGAATTGTCGAATGAGATAGAGACGGATGACTAGTCGAAAGCAGTAAAGTGCAAGGAGATACGAAAATTAGCTGTAACGTAGCCGAGGAGAGTCCAGATGTCGAAGCATTGAGAAACACGAATGAATTTTGAGGTTATCGCGGTTCAGTCTCCGTAGCGTCGAGGAATGAGCTCGGAGTTAGTACGATGACTGAAGAATGCTGATATCTCGAAGGCCAACAGTCAGTGAACACCGCGGAGACGTTACTTGATTCACATTTACCCCGAGGGGGCTGCGAGTTATTATTATTCTCCACCACCTGTCACTTTGCGCACAACCCAAGAGGTACGATACTCCGTAGAAGCGTTAACGGCCGTTTCGGTGTCCGCCTGGCGGCAGAAATGTGAAGCTAATTCGAAAGAGATTCAAAGCCCACCGATCAACGTTCCGAAATGCATCTTTAAGTACGTAGTACACATTTTTGTATACTAGAAGTATCGCGGTAAGATACTAAAAAATTGAAGCGGTGAATTTTAACGTTGTATTTCTTTTTTCTATTTACTCGGCATAGTCCTACGAGTCTTGACTGGATTTTTCTTTTCTTTTCAGCACAGCTCGCCGCGACTACTACACGGAAAGTCTCTCTTTTTTCCTATTGAAAAAAGGTGTATGCCACATAGTCGTAGCAGCATGTGGCGCATAGGTACATAAACGTTAGGTATGGCTTAGTGCGTCACCAGCTTGGAATAGCTTCTGATGTCAAGCTCACTAACTACTAATACACAGAGTCGACATGTTCGTTGCGAAAATGTTCACACGCACGAGTTCGCAATGGCACGTGTTCTGTAATTTGATTGAAAAAGGTAGACATAGTTAACAAAAAAAAAAGTTTAACGAATTCCTCGAATAGATAGCAAAGGAAATTATTGTAAATTGAAAAAAAAAATAATCCTGAGTACAGTACGGTAATTATTTTAAGCCAGACTTGAATTACAATTATAAAATACATTTTAACAATTTTAATCACCGACTTCGGTGCTTACGTGATATCCAGAAACGGCTTGATATCAAAAGACAAACATATAAATTACCCTGTACCCTACGACGTAGACTATCAACCTACGAGTTTCCATATTTCTGATACGATTAGTAAACATTTCGTTCGATCATGGGTCGTCGTATCGAATAAACTAACAAGAAATTACGTTACATAAAGATACAGATACGTAATGAACGGATGTTAAAAAAAGTTATATATCAACAGCAACACTCAGCGAGAATAATCCACCGGGAAGACAGTGTAGCGGTTTTTTTTTAAATTTGTCCTTCCTGTCCAAACCAACGTGAAAATGGGGGGAGAAACTTTAAACCGTCATGAAAGTCGAGCATCCCAGGAGAGAGTGTAGTGTAACACGTTCATGAATGTCCAATGACGTGTTCCATCTGAGTTTCACGTCGGTAGCAGGCTCTGACTCACAAGCCAATTGAGAAACAGAAGGAAATGGTAAAGCCGGAAATAGACGGAGTATTTGAGTGAAAATGAAAAATCGTCAAAGGAAAGTGTATATCAAAATTATATTAAAAAAAAAGAATATGCTACTTAAAAAAATATTTTCTCACACAGAACGACTCGATTACTTCAAAAGCACGTTACGACGTAGTATACAGCACAGTCTCCTCGTACAGTAAAAACTGAGCTGCTGCGAATCTTAAATTTTGAATGGGTCTAATTTGCAAATTTTTTTCTTTCTTTCTCTGCCAGCGTACACAGAATCGGTACGGTACAGCGAGAGAATAAAAAAAAGTTCGTCCGAGGTTTAAGGGTCGTGCCCCGAGAAAGAGCAGCGAATTTACAAGTACAAAAGAGTTTGGACGAGAGTTCCCTTTCAGCGGTGCCCACAACGTCACAAGGACGTCAAAATGAAGTCACAATGTCTGCCGTAGGTGGCTGAAAGACGTTCGGCTCCTCGTGATATTTACGCCGAGGAACGTCGCCGGAATAACAAAGTCCCTCGGTTCACATAAATTTCCATTTGCTTTGCGGACTTTTCATTGGGCGTCCAGCGACGATACCCGTTATCCTGTATCACCTTGCAGAAGAAGAAGAAGAAGAAGAAGAAGAAGAAGAAGAAGAAGAAGAATAATTGCCGTCGAGAAAAATCAGTAAGAGACCGTCGGCGAGACACAGACTCTCCCCATTAATTTCCAACGCCCTGGTTGCGAATAATCATTATTTCTACCTGTGGAACAAAAAAGAAAAGTGGGACAGACTGTGATCCTGCAAGAGAAAAACCTTGACCGTCCAGATGGTCGAATAGCTGCATGAGGCTCCCTCCCCAGCCACCAAGTACAAGAAGGAAAGGTCGTAAAAAATAAAATGGGTAACAGAACGAAAATGCACGAGTACCAATTGTAACGTATTTTCTTATCTCTACACTGATAACGAAAATCCGAGAACTAACCTACGTCACCTTCGGCCCACCACGCTTCGTCCACGCATCCGCGTGCCAGGCGGACGCCAGTCAATTTTTGTTTCATCGGGAACCGACGAGCCGTGAGATCGAAAAACTCAACCGTAGGAGCTGATCTGTGGGTCTTGTTAAATAAGCAAACGCAACTGGATCCACGAACGGGAGCGAAAGGTTACGGAAATGCGCGGCTGCTAGGTCGAATTAGAGGCTCGAAGCTTCAGAAAATAGTGCAGGAAACAGGTAGCAATCGATCGAGAACGTAACAGATCGAACCGGATGTGTAAGATCGAAATCCCTCCACCAATTAATGTATTGGGAGTCCTTACCGGAACTGGCTCAGCTGATCGGTGAAGGCCGAGAACTGCATCCAGAGGACACTCCGGTGGGCACTGCACTATAGCACAACGCTGAACTTTCGAAAGGCGCAGAAAATCTATAAGATTTTCTGGATATAGGGGAGAACCACACGAGAGAGAACTTTCTATGGCGTATAGAAAACGCAGATAGAAAAATTGTAAATAGGCCCGGGAGCTCGAGCCACCCCGATCCGGTGTCCCAAGACAGACTGCTTTGAAGGAGTCTGGTGACAATAGTCAAATTCGAGAACTAATTCTGATTGGTCGAAATACTTGTAGCCAATAGCACTGATTCTTTCCCTGGAGTCGTCCCTGTGAACTAAATCGAGAGCTATCCTGGACTCTCGGAGATCCTCCGCAGGTCGCTTCCCCAGGGCATCGAGCACCTCATCGTTAACTCAGGCTACGGGGATTCCCCTCTGTCCTTAGCCGTACCCAAACTCTGTCTCCGCCAGCTCTACAGCCCTTTGCCTCTCTCCAGCGGGGCGACGATATCTCACCCGGACCTCTGCCGGTCCGTGGAGACGTCTTCGTCGGCGGGTCCTCTCCTGTGCCAGGGAACTCGGAGGACGTCGAAAATATGTCTCCACGGCAAATTTGAGAATTTCGGCCTCGACGATAAAAAATTTTTCCGAGATCATCGGCGTAACTGTACGAATCACGTCGCACAATGAATCTCAATTTGTATTTTTTGTTTTCCTAACAGTCGCTGACTTAGGAACGCCGATTAACGCGACTAATTCACAATCAAGATTAACGAGCCCAACTTACACGATGTAAGATCAGCCTGAACGAGCAGTAGGAATTCTGAGATTTCGAAACGAGAAAAAGAAACGAAAAATACGTCATCCCGTAGAACTTTGGTCGATTTTGTTATTTGAGGGGGGAAAGGGGGTAAGGTAGACATCTTACAAAGAAAGTAAGTCTTATTAAAAGGTTCATCAGCTCAAACAAGTTCTTAACGACGAAATGGAGTTGAGCAACAATTAAGAAGGGTTCTCATCTCCGCGAAGTTTCATGAATTTGCAATCAGCGACTAACGTGTTTACGCGGAGCCGCCGCGCAGCTTCTGGAAATCCCCCACGAACAATCCTTAATACCTATTTTTGCTACTGTCTCTCTCTCACTCGTTGCTCCCGCGAGAAGAAATTAGGGCTCAGTGCTAACAGCCAGAAAAAAAGGCAAATTACTTCAAAAAAGTTTGACCTACATTTATGCACTTCCGAAAAAAGACGCCATCTTGTTCTTATCACTGTCCTTCATAGTCGGTAAAAACGTACAGCTCTTATACAACTGTTTTGGTAATTTACATAACCTATGTGTCCCAGGTACTCTTCACTCATCCAATTTCAAGGATCTTCGGGTCCATAAGGGTTATGATAATTCCAGGCAAAGGTCTAGACAAAAATCATCTCTTTGTCGAACACGAATGCAGGCAATGGCACTGCGAGGATACCGAAGTTGAAAAATTGGGTCGCGTTTAGTCGTGCGAGCGACGTAGCAGCGCGTTAAATGGAACTTGAACAAACGGTAGCTAAAAAAAAAAAGGAAAAGGGTTGAATAAAAAAAAAGTCTGAGGGATAATACACGGAGATTCGTGAGAATCGCTCAATCGCAAAGCGACGATTTATTCGCATGAGGGACGCCCGAGCGATTTATGGAATTTACATCATACATATATATACTTGAAAAGGAGAAAAGAAAAATGTATTCTCACAATGAAGCAGTGCCGCACAGTTAAATATATGTGAAATTGAACGCACTCGCGATTCTCTCGTTGAAAACAGGACTTACTTCTCTGGCAGCATACTCCTCAAGTCAGATTTACAGGAAGCGCCTCGATAGCGGCTCCTTTTGTTTCGTCCGGTTGTGCCCGCGTCAAGGACAAAGAGAGAAGCGACGACGACCTGCTCGAGAATGCCGCCATTTTCCATCACAGAATTCTCCCAGTTAATTAAAACGGACACGCGCGTGCAAGTATCTCTTGAACATTTCGAAATTTCATATTCACCGAAGGACGATCGACGCGACCTTAAGGTCGCCATTTTGTGTACTATAACTGCCGAAATCCAAAATCGCTCGAAATTGAGAAACTCAATATGGCTGCCGTATATACATAGAAATTGAAGACGTCTTTGGGATCGAGTTTCCGGACCACGACTAAAGATTTCCAACCACGAGTAAATCCGCGTCGTCGTTAATGAATATACTGCCTTAATTGAAACGTCGGCTGTCCAAGATAACCGCGTTGACGGAAATTTAAAAAAAAAAAAGAATAAAAACTCGTTAAACGGACGCAGCGGCATTACAATGAAACGTCGTGAAAACAGTTCGTTGATAAGGAATGGGATTGGCTGCTGATAACACGAAAATAAATCCACGTCACGGTATCCGCAAGGTACGTAAGCGATATCCGGAAACAGTAATTACATGTAGGCAGTGTCCTTCGGGGTTTTTATAATTTAGGACTCTAACCTAAAAAAAGTCCGAAGTCACGAATAAGGACACGAGAGCGGCCATAAGTAAGATAAAGAGAAGATAAGGTGAATTAAAATTCGCGAATTAAGAGAATCGAGAGAGGGAATAACGAAGAAAAAAGATAAAGCAAGAAAATAAAGAAGGAAAGGGGACGAGAAGGAAAGCGGCTGCTGTCGTCGACGTGGGCCTCTCCATCTACGTTTGGCGCCGGCATCGATCGAACCGACAGACCGTAAAACCGTAAGACCCGGCCGGCGTGCGCAATTCGCGACGTGAACAATTCGATTCCATGAGAATTGCATTTCCAGACACCAGATGTGTAAAGTGTAACGGTGGACTTTCATCCTGTGATAATTATATATACACACAAACACATATATACAGAATTCCAACGATTTAAACTATTTTTTATTTCATTTTAGGTTCGTTCCTCCTTCTTCGCATCGTCACGAGCTGTCGATCACGCTCTAACACTTACGCGTCACTCTGCAGTTCATTGAAAATTGTAAGCACTCGACGATTACACGTATATTACATATATTATGAAAAGTAGCACCGTAATGATATTGAATATTGATAAATTTATTTTAAAGAGCTATATATATATATATAGCGATTGGTCAATCTTACGGTTTAACTAGTATAACCATCGCCATGGCAGAGCATGAAGCTAAATTAGGTTAGGTTAAAGACATCCTGCCGAATTGTTGGCTGGCTCTTTTTCTTTTAAGAATCGGGGTTACGTACGGTCATGTTCACGTGCGCGAAGGAAGAAAAATGAATGGCGATCGCATAATTAGCGTGGGACAGAAGAATGCAGTCTCAGGACAAGGCCTACGGCTGCTACGCAAATACATGAACGGTTGAGTTCTCGGCCTTGAGAAATGAGAACCGCCAGAGTCCGTCCTCAACATCCTCGTCACAGGCTACTACGAGTTCTAAGGATCTCTACCCGTTGCCATAACATTACGCTATACTCGAATCTATTATTAAAGTCATTCTTATCTTCGCACCTGATTACCGCTATTACGTAGATACGTAGCACGTAAACGATGCCAACTCGATTGAACATTTTATTTTCTCGCAGTACATTGCTCGAGGACGATCAATTTACTCGTAACATTTTTTTCCCCTACTATAAGAATCTTTCTCTTGATTTGAAATGAGTCAGGACGTAAAACGAATAAGAATTTACGTTGGACATTCAATGGTCAGCAATTCTGTCAGAGACATTAGGTGATCGCGTATATAAATGTAAGTTCGACAAATATCCTTTAGGAATATTAAAAATGTTGACAGAAACGTCAATCAAACTTTTACGCGCCGGTCGTGCTGGTTGCCAAAGGGCGTGCCTGAGTACGTACGCACTGTAGGACTTTATAAGATAATTAATTAATTGGAACTTTCTAAACAAAATGATTTATCTGACGCAGCTACGCGGCAGAAGAAAATTCGGGAAGGTTCGCGCGATCTCCGATTTCTCCTGTCCATATAAGGAGCTAAATATTTGTAAAAATCGGTGATGCGCCACGAGATAACCTGACATCGGGTGTGGTGCGATAATTAGCATAGACGGTACGTGACAGGAGCGTCTTTGGCATGGCCGAGAGCTGTCACGCGTCCAGTTACGTTGGCAGGTTAATTTTCATGAAAGAAAATCGAAAATTTTTCGCCGGCCAGACGGCAATATGGCGCCCGTTCTCTCGGGACACTACTCTCCGCCTCTCGCGCGTCGCGTGCGTCATTCGCAAAGCGGCTGACTTCAGAGGGCTTGCGGGAAGTGATCGCTGCCAAAAATGAATTTTGAGATGAGGATAATTCGCAGAACACCAGGCGCAAGGGCTGACAGCAGGCCCGGAGAACGTTATAAATATATTGCACGAGTACGAGTGTTCGCGGTTCGTTTTAAGTTAACGTAGATATTCGCCGCGTTTAGACGTACGATCGGCGGACTGGTCGACTACGGGGTTCACACGGCTCGGCGCACTTCGCATATTTTGAGGAAAATTCGGCTTCTTTAGGCTATCACAATTTTTCCTAACCCGCACGCACGCATCGATATACTTTTGGAACAGTGACTCACCTTTTGAGTGCAGAAAGCGGCCTGGAAAATCGAGGCTTCAGCAAATTTCAACGGCTCCCGTCCACTACGATCTCACAGAGTGCACTGCCGCGATCAGCGGAAGATGCCATCTTGGTCTGCGTTCACTTTTTCAATTCCGGCCGTTTGAATTTACCGAATCTTCTCGAGACTCTTTTCTATGCTGTATCTCAATAGGCAGTTGAGTCTTTGGATTGCATGGTAAACCGATTTATGGGAATTTGAAAGGATAAATTATGTTGTTAATTATCGCACTGCACTTTTATCGAGCACGGAATGATTTTGTAGAAGGATTTTATACGTAACTGGTGACTGTATGCTTATGCTGATATATAAGTGTATCGATGATAAATGGTACTGAATGTTGATTTTATATTGAAACTTTACGAATTAATATTATAAAGAGCTTATTGTTTTTCCTTATTGTTTTTGTGGTTTTGTAGGCAGTACGTATATTTTAGAATTGGTTTTGAAATGTGGATGTGAACGCAGCCCGGAAAGAGCCATCTTTGTTTTCTTGTAACGCGGTGGAGCACATGGTTGTCACTGTACGGCATTTAGAAGTAATTTGAAAAGTTTTACGTGATCTTAGTAGGAAAATGCCGAAATCAAAAAGAGATAAGAAAAGTGAGTGTTTAATTTTATCTGTAGAATTTTTCGTAACAGTGTATATTTGTGTTTTTACATATCTTCAGCTAACCTATAAACAGCAATTATTAGGTCTGTTATTAAATATATTTGTTCTTTTTTGCAGTATCTCTTACCAAAACCAGTAAAAAGGGTTTGGTGTTGAAACAACAAATAGTAGAGGATATCAGAAAATGCGTGGAACAGTACAGTCGTATATTCTTATTTTCTGTGCAAAACATGCGCAACAACAAATTAAAAAGCTTGAGAGGAGAATGGAGAGATAGTAGATTCTTTTTTGGCAAGAACAAAGTAATGGGATTGGCTTTGGGAAAATCGCCAGAGGATGAAGCTGCGGATGGTTCTCACGAGCTTTCTAAGGCACTTAGGGGACAGTGCGGACTATTGTTCACAAACAGACCTAAGAAGAAGGTATTATCAAACTATAATACAAAATATATTTTACTATGTCAATTATCAACGTTTCAATATAATTATTTAATTAGGTGCTAAGTTGGATGGAAGAGTACGGAGAAGAAGAGTATGCCCGTTCTGGTTTTATTACTACAGAAACTGTCGTTCTTCACGAAGGGCCTATGCCTGATTTTCCACATAGTATAGAACCGCACTTAAGACAGTTAGGAATGCCGACTGCTTTACAAAAGGGTGTAGTCACGTTAATCAAAGATTTTGAAGTTTGCAAAAAGGGTCAGACACTTACTCCGGAACAAGCCAGGATACTGGTAAGCATTGATACTTCGATTGATTTAACATATACTTCTTTGTTTTATCGATCTGTCAAACAAATCACAATTCTTGCAGAAACTTCTTGGCCGACCTCTAGCTACCTTTAAACTGACACCGTTGGGTGTCTATTCCAAAAAGCATGGATATAGTGATCTACTATCCAGCGACAGTACAAAGGAGGACGAGGACGACATGGAAACCCAAGATACAGAAGAAACCTAACACAATACAGTGTACCGTTAAATCTTTTTAATAAAATTGTATATAAATGTAACCAACAGTCAAGCATTAATTTATATTCCCCATTAAACCTGAGCATCAACTCCGCTTAGCCACTTTCTCCTGAACATTATTCAAAGCAACTAAGTGCACAGGACAAAACTAACAAATGAAACCATAAAAAAAAGAAGCTGAATATTAAGAACCAATAGTAAGAAAACGTCAGTAAACAGAAAATTTGCAGTCATCAAAAACTTTTTAAATCATTAAAAACTTTCAAATTTCAACCATGGCTCTAGGATTAGCATTCGCATTATTTTGGATAATAGGAATAACGTGTGTAAGTAAAGAGCTATCCAAGCAAAGAAAATACTTTCAAATATCTTAACGACACCAATGAAGTCCCAGTAACCGCCAACAAAATTCTATTTAATCTCCCGACAAAGTCAAAATTATTTATTCCCCCAGGGTACGTACTACTGGCTCCGCGACGTCAGATCCTCTCAGTATACAAAGGAATGTCGCAAAGTACCATTGGAGTCGGAACCAAAGCGAGGAAGAAGCGCGACTTCCATAGATTCCTGGGATGCGTCAGAAAATGACAACTCGGGAAGAAAGAAAGCTCGCCGCTTGGCCTCCAAGGTATTTGCAATGGAATTTCACTGATTCCTTCATCCCACAGTCCAATCCCACTCTTTACCTTGGAATTTCAATTATTTCAGTGCAAATCCCGCTGGCCAAGCGAGACATCGTTGCACGAGGAGCCCTGAGGAATCCCGAATTCCCACCCGTCTCAATTACTAATAAAAATAACACCAATAAAAAAAACCTCGACTAATCACCCCAGTAAGACTGTACCACAATTAAAAAAAAAAAACAAATCTTATTCGTAAAATACACACACTCCTTCGAATAAAAAAAAATGTCACTACCAAAATTACAAAACCATCTTACGTACACACGTAATACAACAAAAATTCAATCGTTAAAACGATACCAAATAACTCTCGCAGTATTCTCTTCAATTACGAGACGATCAATTAATCTTTATTACGTAAAATCTGCAAAGACTACAAGAGACATACAGTTATTACATCGATCGAACTGATTTTCGATATCAGAAAACCTAATCACGCTTCGTTCCGATTGATCCACGTCTTCGTGATATTACGCAAAAAAAAAAAAAAAGGATGCCGTACGCCCAAATGCAAAGTGCCACTCTAAATACGATCTTATCGTTAATAACTATCAAGCAGATTTATTCCATTTGGCATTGTCTCTCCTCGCGATTTCGCAAAAAACATAGCCGAATCTTACACCGCGAACCATCCAGAGCTTATAGAACGTACAAGGAACAAGGAATCGACACACGATTACCGCTTGATATGCAATCACAAATAATATTGCGACATCAATTTTTAATACGCCATAAATAAAAAATAAAATACTATCTGGATCTCTAGATCGTACAAAAAAATATTAACGTCCATCCTTTTCCACCTTCGTTCACCATAAGCAATATGGATTACGTTACAGTCGTATTATTCTTAAACGATAGATTAAGCGTCTGGCAACCAACTATCAATTGATCGTCAACATTTGGTGATAACGATAAATAAATATTACGCTCGAATCAGGTATATTTCTTCCGTTCTCTCTCTCTCTCTCTCTCTCTCTCTCTCTCTCTCTCTCTCTCGTCTACGTACCGAAACACAATGTACAATTAAGTACGCACGCGGGCTACGCGCGTATAGGACAAACGTAAAATAAATACACGGCAAATCAAGAAATTAAAGCTTCGAACCGACTAAACGAATTAAATAGATAACGCGATAAACGGCGCTCCAACGAAAGATAAGAGTCTTGTTAAAAAATAAACTGTATAATATATTCTCTTTATACACAAATTCCTTTACACAACATACTCGTTCGTATTATATACAAGTTTTACAAAATAATAATAATAATATGATTATAATAATAGTAGCAATAATAATAACATCGACAACAAAATTAACAATAAACTTAGCGTATACTAAATCCCAATGAGAATTTGTGTACGAATTTGTCAAACCGTCTTTGTTCGGTACGTTTAATCCGCGATTCGTAATTTTCCTCGAAAACTAGGCGAAACGATAGCGACGGAAGGAAAAAAAAAAAAAAGATAAAGCAGTCGCGCTCACGAATCGCCGTAGAATTGATTCGAGCTTTCTCGTACACATTAAAAAAATAAGAATCGATCGATTCGAGAGAAGCACAGCTCGGTTACGTTTTTTTTTTTTTTTTTTTTCGTAAACTTTTCTTTGGTAAAAACACAGTAGCCCTGCGCCTTTCTTTGTTTCCACGTTTTCAATATTTATTATTGCCACTTTATCGTGTGTTTGGTCTCCTACGCTTTTCATCGATTCGGTAAAGTGTATCGGCTAGGCGAATTAAAAAAAAAGGCTTTGCTATAATTAACTTGTCTTACGAATTTTCTTTTATCTCTCTCTCTCTCTCTCTCTCTCTCTCTCTCTCTCTCTCTCTACTTTTTTCTTCCTTGTTCTGTCTCGTTCGCCGAGGAAAGTATCGTTGCGACCAAGTCCGGATCGAAGAATTGCATTGGCTCGCGAAACGTGATATTAAATTGATATGAAGATTCATCATAAAGATATTCGTTCGCAGTGGCAATACTTTCCTCAGCCCTATTTGTCTCGTGTCCTTTACCGCATCGTCATATAAAATTGATCGATGCAGAATTGACATCTGTTTATAAATTTTCTTTTCTTCTTAATATCTTCCATATTAACGCGCAACGCCGTACTTTTGCAATACGAATGATGACGCGCGAATTTCGTTCAATAAAACAATAATGGCGACAATCTACGACGTCGATTATCTAGGAACTTCTTAAAGCAGTTGCTCCAGAGTATCGATCGAAGAAAAAAGTTGATATCTCGTAGCTTAACGAGAAACCGTGAGAAAAGAATATCGAAGACATATTTTCAATAATTTGTAACATTCGAACGGATAAGATTTGACGTGTCGGCACGCTTGTTCAGTGGACATTGAAAAATTTGACTAAGATTAAGAGAGACGATATTAACAAATGATACACGATAACGTCAATCTCATTGATTAGAGTAGCAGAACAATGCACAATTAAATATTCGCGGCAAGTAGTGCAGAGAGATCTTTAAGAAATGAAAAATAAATATTAACAGTCATTCGAGTGACATGGATATGGAGAAGAACTATACAGTGATAAGCTTTTGGTGTATCGAAAGCAAAATGTCAAAGACCCACTGCGCAGAGGAGTGGCTAAAATTAAATAGGATTTTTGGACAAACAAGTTACAGCGTAACATTGTCACAGTTACTTCGTGTAGATCTTAAATGATAGATTTTACATAGATCACCAACGCAGTGAGTCCGGATCGATCATACCCGATACCGTAATAGAAATTGTATCAACTTATATTTGCGCGAGTTTCGAAGCAGGTCATGGAACTAAATTATAACCTTAATAGTCACGGACGAGACAAGTCGATCCTGATTCATATTAAGGATCGTGTGCTTCCTGAGAGTTTTAAAAGACTCTGCGTATAAGCGGATTAATTTATATTCGGCTCGGAGCAGCCAACTGCTAGGCTATAATTAAGCTGCTAGGCGCGCATCGTGAACCGTGGCTGGTGTGACAATGATTAATAGGAACTAAGAATCTAAAACGAACAGCCAGCGTCGGTAACCTACTAGATAATAATTTAATTAATATGTATCACCCGTCTTGGAATGTGCTTTCACGTAAACACCAAAGCCGAACAAGCATAATTGCCAATTTCAAAGTGTTCGCTGCATCCATAAAGAGATGTATTGCAAGTCGAATGACATTTTCTCTGAGTAACAATTCCCTTCGATCTCCATCGAAGGAAGTGACATACTACAAAATCTGTCATCGAACAGAAGGTGCGCAGTACCTGTCTGTACAAAAGATCTGTTCGAAGAGCGAAGAGACACAAATGAATAATAAAGGTACACCGGGGAACATCTCACCAGCCAGTATCACTACGAACAATAACACAGAGTACAAAAGTAAGCTAATCGCAGCTAGGACAATCATTCTCGTTATGCCGCGAGCAAAGTATCGTTGCTCCGGTGCGACGAAGGGAAACGTCTCCTTGATTTCGTTTTATCGTTACTGACTACCCTGACTCTCCGGCGAGAGTGACGATAACTTTGGAACTTCCTGTATGGGCTCGCGCCAGTATGCAAAGTTACTGAACTCGTCGGCCGCGTCTTCCCGCAAAGGCGGAAACAGATGATCGACGATGAAGCTCATGTTCGAGTACCTGAAAGGAAACGAAATAAGGTTACACGAAAATCATGAAAGATCAGCAATCAACGAAATAATGTTAATCGTATAAAAATTTGCGTATTAATGACAAATGATATTATGCTTCCGGATCTTTCTTACAATAAAATTCATACGTTCCGTGTAATTCTCCCTGCTATCTTGGTGCACGATGATTACGCGATAACAGGTTATGTTAATGTCCGAACAAACTGAACGAAATAAATCGCAAACGTCAATCGTACAGCGTGATTAGAATTTTTCTGCGAATAATAAATCCTCGAAAAAAAAATAAAAAAAAAAGACAGAAACATTTTCTTCCCAGCAATATTTAGCGATTACGTTATCACGAGAAACTCGTCGAATGTCTCTTGGCAAGTTGGCCCATTGCGAAATAGAAAGGCCCTCGTCACCGTGCGAACGATTGTATACACGACCCACGAGGACCTTTGCCAAATGTCAACGATGATTTCGCTCGTAGCTAAAATTGAATAATAATTGTGTAACGCTTAAAGTCCACAGAGAGAGAGAGAGAGAGAGAGAGAGAGAGAGAGAGAGAGAGAGAGAGAGAGAGAGAGAGAGAGAGAGAGAGAG
>JARQTH010000323.1:2690841-2877251 GCA_030142595.1 Trachelus iudaicus | reverse complement strand
AGAGAGAGAGAGAGAGAGAGAGAGAGAGAGAGAGAGAGAGAGAGAGAGAGAGAGAGAGAGAGAGAGAGAGAGACACGAGAGTCAACAGTGAATCTAGAAATCAAGATCATTGGAAGGAAGTGACGTACATGGTAATTCAACGACGCAATCAATGAATAAGCATTGAGTATGAAACTAGAGAAGACACTGCGATGCTGATATGAAGTGAGAGCAAGCCAAAAAAAAAAATCAGGCCACTTTAAACTGAAATTGAAAAGAGACGATTAAAATTTCCACGATGACGTCAGGAAGTCAGCATGCTCGAGGAATTTCGTCGATAGAGAAACGTTCTGTCAGAGTTAAAGATGCTGCAATGATCTGGTAAGCCGCGCAGATAAACGTCCATTCTACGTAAAGCTAATCGCAAGGACAAAGACTAAGCTACAGGAAATTCATGAAATTTGGCAAAAACATTTAAAAGCAATTGTGTACAGTCGTGTGCTTACCCTATAAATCATAAGAAGATAGGTAGGGACGTAGGATGCACAACCAAATACCTCATCAGTGTACGATAATTAATGAAAATTCGAGAAAGGAAGTTTCGTCGAGCAAGGCGTAGATCCGATAATTTTGATAAGATTAGCCACCGGAAGTAAAGCTCGTAAGAGAGACCGACGGTTGTCAAATTAAAAAAGTGATAGCGCGATAATAAAATAAATAACTTATCACGTCAGAGCGATGTACGCGCATCGAACTGTTTGCCACAAATACAATGCAGCGTTTGTACGACGACAACTGGCAAGATCCAAAATTCGATAATTGTATAAAACTTTGTACTCTGCGTGAGCGAGGCTTACGGGTAAATTAAAAGATAAATATGATCGTCGTACAAGTACTGAGTTATCTATTGGAATTGCGTTTAAAGAATAGAACCGCGGGAAGAGACAGCCAAACGAAAGTCTATCTTCTTTGGGATCTCTCCGATTGTCTAAGATCGAACGTCTAAAATTGGTATCCGCGCGAACTTCAATGGCACGGATATAACAACGCCAGAGAATTTAATGAATCTGGATTAAATATTATATTCCGTGGGATAAAAGAAAAAAGAACAGTGTAAACTGAATCAGGTTGTGACGCCAATCAGCAGACGAATGATGTTGACAGTGGCGGGAACAACTCATTGACGATACCGCTCTGACACGTGTAACTGTAACCACAGAAATAACCGACCCGTCAAAAAAAAAAACCAGGTAACCCTTTGATTTTTCGTAGTCACTGTTGTCCACTCGGTCGTTACTCCATTCCTGAATACAAATCCCTTTGATCTTTTGAATCAACGCGGTCGATTACTCACAAAAAGAACCACAAGCATCGAGCAAAGATCGCGAAGATAACGGATTGAGAGATAAAACAAATAAATTAATATCAAGAACAAAGTTACAGATCATGCAAAATTCAACCGCGTCGGTTTAGCTCGCACTGCATTATTCGTATACCGTGCTGTATGTTACAGAAAGAAAAAAAAAGAATAGAAATACGTTCAAGCTCAAAATAAACGACGTAGGTGTAAGATAAAGAGAAGTCTTAAGTTTCAAAAATAAAACTACAATCCGACAAAACGTCTGCGTAATGCAATAACGCTAAAGATAGGACTTACGAGGATTGGAATGTCTGAGTGAGCTCGTGCTTCAGTTCACCGCGATGATTGATAGTGAAGATTCGCATTATGGGAATGCCCACAGCTCGATACGCCCAAACGTCCTGAAATACGATAAGAAGATTAGAAGGGGGTCAGCGTAAAAGACAATTTTGACGATCCTACGTGTTCGCGTACATTAATACGATTTCCATATCCCGCGTAGAACGGTTTCGAGTCGGCAGGGAAGAGGGCTTGAATATCGCTGAGACAGGAGATTTTAAATTCCTCGGGTTTCTTCTCGATGACCTCGCGATGAAAGGCGGAAATCAGGCTCGTGGGATTCAGGAGTAAAGGTCCTTCCGGTAGTGAGAGATCGTCCTGTTTGATGCTCTTTAAATATTCCCTGGTGACTCGAGCCTGACCGATGGCTCTCGCGGACAGATACAAGAGCTTGTAACCGTTGTTCTTGATCTTGGTGAAGAGCTGAGCTACTCCGGACTGTGCCCAATCCTTGCCGACGATCGGCAGGATGTGACCGAGGACGTCCGACTTGGTGATGGTGCCATCGATATCGGATATCACGACCTTGTCGTCCCAGCGCCATCGATAGATGTGGCACTTGCAGCGTGTGGTGCCTTGATAAGCCGTAGTCACACTGAAGACTACCTGATTGGCGCCTTCCTTCAGATTGAGACTGGCCTGTAAGAGAATAAAGTAAATCTCTCGAGGTGAATCTTAGTTTGGGTACCTTGGAGAATCTAGTGAAACGAAGACATACGATTTGAGCCGACGAGAGCCGAAGTGTCTTACGATACTTTTCGGTGGGCTCGTAGTAAGGTCGCCTCTCTATTGGTATTTTTACACCCTGTGGCTCATTCTGATTGCTATCGGAGTCCTCGCTACCGCTGTAACCCTCGCCTTCCCTTTCGCGTTCCTTTTCGCTCTTCACTAATATACCTTCCTCCGGAGTACTTGGAAAACTGTCCTGCTGCACCACCTCGAAGGTCGTCCGAACGTCGAGGTTCTCCTCGTTAAGCTTTGGCTCTCTGTAAAAAGATTGATAAATCGTTCGCATAGGATAGCGTGATCGATTAATGGATCCATCGATGACTCACGTTTCAACAGGCATCGTGTCGACGACGTTCATCTCTTTGATCTGTACGATCTCTTCGGTAATGTCAGTCGCGGGTTCGTCGGCTTTAAATGACAACGAACGTAATTAATACAATTTACAAAACTTCCCACGGGCGATAAATAATTTTTAACATCTTACGACGTACCTCGAGCAGCATCTTCGATCTTCTTCGAGGGCTGAGTCGATCGCCGCCATAAGAACCATGAACTGTATCCGCTGCGACCACCCTCTGCCTTCCCGTTGCTCTGCTGTTTCTTGTCCTCGTGAACTGGCAAGGACATGTAGTGAGAACACAAATTGTTTATGGCGCTCTGGGGCAGATGCCTTTGGAATGCGGTTAGGGTCATCACGATCGGACAAGCCGTTGCCCAGTTATAAAACTTTCCATTGATTTTCACCACCAAATTTGGATTCTCGTATAACTTTGGCTCGGTACAAATGTCCTCAAAGTGTAGTAAATTTTGATGAAACGCCTCCTCGGACGGTCCATGCTCGGAATCCAATCCGCCGCACAGCGAGAGACTTATGTCGACGTGACTGTCGAACAGAGAGTGTTTCGGCTCCTCGAAGTCACTGTCCAGTGACTTTGGACCGCCGATGGCACCCTCCACGCTGTTCGGGCTTTGGGGTAAGCTCGGTCCATTTCCTGATTCGGTATCTTCTTCATCCAAACTCTTCCCTTCTATAACGTACACAACATCGAATTTTTTTCTTACGTAACTTGGATGTGCTTCCTTTAGCGTTTTCATTGAAGCGTCTTAATAACGCGCGCGAAACGTTCCACGACGCGACTTTTCATCGCTTGGTAACAGACAAGGTCGGACATTGATTCTTTTTTTTATCTTCCATTATTTAATCGACCACGTCACGTAAAGGACCTTACGAAATATTATTGCGCGACTTATACCTGCTGATCGTCGAACCGCGGAATCAAGAAGGTCGCGCAGACCTTCCTTCGCTGTTACAAGGAATTATCAACGACGGCAAACAGTTTCGCGTTGACTATCGATAATGCGACATGGACGATCATGATAGAATGACTGATAAGAATTATGGATGAGGAAGAGGACCGGAGATGTAGCGAGCATTTTTTTTTTTTTTTTTCTTTTTAAAGAATACGCCTGATCATTTATAGTAAGCCAGCACGCGCCGAGTCTAAGAGAGAAGCGTATGTCTAGGTAGACAAGCAAAACTGCCAAAGCCAAATACCTTTAACGGCAGACTGTCCACGGTAGGATGATGGGAAGTAGAGAGCAGCGACCTCGGGATCTAATTCGTCGGCGTTCAGATCGCTCAGGTAAATTCCTTCGGACTCCGGATTGTGCCTAACGCGTGAGGTCTTCTTCATGAAGGAGAACATACCACTGAGCATTGAGCGATGTGCCTCAGCTACCATTGAAAGAGCAAGTTAACCAGCGGTTTAGTGGAAGTTGACGATTAAGCGAGTTTGTGAGAGAGTTTACGGCGAATGTTAAAAATTGTTCAGCATTTTTTTCTTAAATGCTTTAATACCTTTTGCTGTGTCACGTGAGACCGACAAAAGACGAGCTGCCTCGAAACTTCATAGTCAAGCACACGATAGGTGAAATATGTGTACGTAGGTTATAAACAGACAGTAAAACGAAATACGTCTCTGAGAGTTTCAGGTTAAACTTTGGCTAACAGCAAAAGGATCAAACATGAACGTCTCTTCCACGTATTGGATATATTTATTTTTTTTCTTTTACTAACGATCGTTAGGCTGAGCAATTGCTGCCGATGAATTCAATGAGTTTCGGTGGGACGCGTGCGCTGATTCCGGCGGTGGACTTGGAAGTTCACCCCATCTCCAGCTTTGCTGATGACCCTTGTCGTCCTCCATGTCTTTGCCCTCTTGTGTGATCTTACGCATCTCGAACTCTGTGTCCGACTGTACGGGAGAGGAGGGCCTAGAATCCCGGTTCCTTTTACAGATGAAATAAAGAAAGAAAAGAGACATACGTTACAATCACAAACACCAACTGTCAATAACTACGTGGTTAATCACTTCAACGTACAAGCATAGAGTAGAGGGCTGTAAGCTTTTCAAGACTATACGATAGGATCTATATTAACCAATATGCATTAGTGACCGAACCCTTCACTTTTGGAGCTTATCAGTATCGGATGCATTTTCTACAAGTTTATACTGCGTTACAATATTATTTTCCAAGATGCAGCAGGAGTGTAAAGTCAATTGAATGTACAGCTCGATGAGACTTACTTTGTGACTTCGGTGTCACTGAAGAAATGGAAATCTGTTTCAGGATGTTTGACCAATGTATCCTGAGTGTACGATGAGTGAATGGCAGCTGTTTCACAAGATGCATTCTTAGTATCGACCTCGGCGACGGGACTAGGACCCTTCAATATCTTTAATTAATATATTATCAGAAATAAAATGGATCCTTGAGTGGTAGGCTGGGATATCACGGATATTCAGTACGCTAAATATCTGATTACGATACTCACAGGTTCACTCTGGGATTCATCGGGCACAAGAATGTCAGTCTCGCTCATTTCCGTCTGACTGCTGCTGCCATTGCTGGTCTTCCTCTGGGAACCTTTCTTCCTCATGATACTCTTCCTCTTCCTCTTTCTCTTCGAGTTGTTGCTAGTCTTCACCTCCTCCACAGACTCCTCCTTCGAGTTCTTCTTAGTCAAGGACGTATTTGACTCGTCGCTCGATTTTTCCTTGCTACTGCTCTGAGGATCATCGGTGATCGGTCTGAAGTCATTGTTCACAACACTGATCTTGCGAATCCTTTCGGACGAGGTAACAGCGACAAATGACTTTGGTGTGGACAGAGCAGGTCGGGGCTCGTCCTCGTTGATGCTGTCCATGTCAAAGATCTCCTCGTCGTCGTCCTTCAATATCTTTTCCTTCTTCTCCCACTTCTCCTCCTTGCTCGGCCAGTCAGTCAGCAAAGCCTTTTCAAATTTTTGTCGCTGCTCTGCCGGTAATTCTGGAAAGTTCTCCTTGAAGAGTCTCTCCTTGTCTTCGTTCTTCAAGGCAGAATACTGCTCGCGTATCATCCGCTGCTTTTGCAACGTGGAAACGCTGCCAAAGCTCTCCCGGAATATTTTGTCTCTTTCCTCGGACGTAAGAGACGCGATCTGCAGCCATTTTTCACGGTGCTCGAAGGGCAGGTCGGAAAACTGTTCAACGAGGAATTTCTCACGTTCGTCAGGCGGCAAGGAGGACATTTGTTCCCATTTTTCACGTTCGATGGACAATACAGAATCTCTCAGGATCTTCTCGTGCTGCTCTTGCGGTAGATCCGAGAGCAGACTGAATCTATACGACAGAGGAAAGACTAGGTTCAGGAATCCAGTTTGCCGACGTTGCTATAAACTTCTAACTTTGTTTTACAATTTTAACTCTCTAGTTACCTATAAGGATAACCCGACTATTATCGAAAAACGTGGTCATTTTGTAATGCACGTCGCCGTAATGGCTGTCTTAAAGCAAATATAGCAGACCTGGTGGATGGAAAACAACTGTCGACAGGAATTGGCGAGCATGCTAAATGCGGTGGAATTTCTGAGTCTGCAGGTGAACCATCAGAACCAACTTCTTCGACAAAGAAAGCCTCTCCGGAGTCTCCTAGTTTCATGTGAATCTGCCGTGGCTCTCCATTTATTTCAATGTCCACCTGGAGAGAATGAAGAAAGGATATTGATTATTTAAAGAGATACACGCGTCTTGTAGTCTTGTACATAGTCGACCTTTGATACTATTTAATATTTATATTATTGATATAAGCATTTGTTGGTAATACATTTTTTACTTTATTACTATTTTTTTTTTTTACAAAGAATGCATAGGCAAACTACTGCGTCGCTTTATTGCATAATATGTAAATCCAAGTAGTAAGAACTGAAATTATACAATTAATGTAACTATAAAATTGCATAATTCAATTACATCGGCATAACGAATTCCTTTTAAAAGAATATTTTATTGTTAATTGTAAGTGCTTTTTTCATATATTATTATTATTAATTATAGTTTGATGAAAAAATAATGTATACTATAGAACACTATTAACGTGTGAACTATGTACTAAGTATTGCAAGTATTTAAAAATCTTTTTCGTAATTATGTACTTAATCGTGATTGAGCCACAACATGAATCATTACTTAATGTTTTGACGTAACAGCTTGTATTGTGTGCTCTCAGGGTCAACAGTCGGTTTTGAAATAAAATCTTATCAGATTATCAGTTCAATGTCTACAAATTATAACACAGCAAATTATATATAGTATAAAATATTTTTGTAAGTATATTTCTTTTCATTATTAGTAACAATCTATTTTTACAAATATATGACCCTATATTAACATGCATCCTTCAATATAATGATAAATCTCTATCTATAGAAACTTAGGAAGCTTTTTAAAATGTCTAACAATAGATCATTGACAATATGACCGTTGCTCACAATTATTGTCAATCGTATACTTTTTTTTATTAACTCTTAATACTAAAAACATGCAAACTATAAAACTCTAAAAAGCATGAAGAATGGTTTGTTAAAATTCAATATAAGAATTGGTATTGTGCTTACCACTTTTTCTCTGGAACGGAGTACACCCAATTTTCCAAAACGAACATGGAACGGAGAACAATTAAATGATCCATCAGGCTGTTCCACGACAACCACGTCAATTGCTCCAGTGAGAGTAGCAGTATTAATTTCGTTATAAAAGTCCCGAAAATTGCTGATGAACTTTCCAATGTAGTTCATGCTGTACATTTTCAAGGCTTGCTCCCAGCTGGTCCCAAGATGTGATGAACCGAACAATAGACCCGATGACTGGACTCCTCAACGTCCTTGTTGGGACGTGACGAGCACGTCCCGATGAAATCACAAATTTCACTCAGGAGAATCAAAAGATGCGCGTTCTGTAGCGGAAACAATTATTCAAACAGAGATGTCAACCACGCGTCACTCAAAATGGATCCCAACGAATTTCAAAGTTTCACCTAACCATTTTCGCGTGACAACGCTATGGAAATGTGTATGCCGAGTCAAGCGTCACTCGGTGAAAATAGAAAATCACAAATTAAATGTCAACCGAGCCTTGTCAGTGCAGTAGAAAAAAAAAAGATTCAAAACTTCTCGAAAAATCGAGCAACTTGGACCTCTCGACGTTAAGCAGTAAGCTGTCAAAACGTTCGACGCAAGTCGAATGGTCGTTTTCCCGAATGGCAATTAAAACGTAGCACAATTAGACACGTGCAACTTCACAAATTTTTTCTAAACGCTTTCGCTATCGCAAAGTGCTGCGTTATTCGACTAGAGAAAAACAGAGTACGAGAAGCCGAGACGACGATCCTTTGTTCCTCGGCGGCTCGTTAAGAAGTCCACTCGGCCACCAGCAGACGGCCGAACTTGACGTTAGAATTAATCACGTGGGACAACTTTCGACCAATCAGAGCGTCCAATCTTGAACGGTCGATAAAATGGCGAATCACGTGAGCAGGAACGACGCGTGGCGCGATTTTCAGTCTTCCTTGAATCTGGAACAAAGTACACGGCGTGCATGACTCAACAGCGATTAATTATTTCTTCGCGTTAACCTGTTTACGGATAAGAAAAAAGCGTACAATGACTGTACGGTAATAGGAAAAAAAAATCTTTTATTCTCTTTATGTCCATTGTACCACAGTCATTCTTTGTAATAATTTCAAAACCTTATCCAACAAAGCAGATCATAAATCTCATAATGCATAACCCTATTTCCAAATCGACTTTAAATTCGAATAATTGGGAATCGAAGAGCACGCTCGAGTTTATCATACAAAATGTCAATTGCAATCAGCTACGTAGCAATGACAGTGGAGTGACACCTTAAGTGGATAGTCAAATTATATTTCGCACGGTACACGTGGCTGACAGGTTATAATCCAATCGAAATCCTATTTTCTTTTGCGTCACTGTTACTCACTATTTTACTATCCCATTCAAAAGCGTCAATAGGAATCACGTTTTTCTGGAAGCCATAGGCAGAACGAAACGGTATAACTTGCTCGGATTATTCGTCGTTCATAATTACATAACAATGATTATATAGATCGAAACACGTGAATTCCACAGCCACTGCTTTAATACTGCAAAACGTTCGTGGACCAAGGCCTTTGGACGTTGTACCCCGTTCAATTTAATTAATCACAAAACATTCAGATGTTGCCTACTTTAAATTCACGTCCAAAACCGGCATTCCCGATGATTTTTCGCAGAGAAAATAAAGCATACATCATGGTTTTACATGAAACATTAAAATAAATCCTAATACAAGTAACAAATATCTCCCAAATTAATGTCCAGTAATGACTAAAGAAAAGTCAAACGTAATGGCGTCAATTACGGTAATGCTAGGCTTTAACGATTTCACAAATATTCCGAAGGTTCGTCCATAATAAATTACTTGAAAATCGTCTTCCTCGAGTGACGAACGTCACGATTGCCAAACAGGGAGAAGTCACTACTGTAAGTTAATGATGAGAAAATGCTTTTCGCGGTGACACCAAAAATATTAACAGAAAACTTAAGGCTATGAATCACACACCAGACTGTGCCATTTGTAAAAATAAAGCAGCGAACACCTGGTGCTTAAGTCTGCTCCAACAATTTTTGCCAGATTCCAATGAGGAGTAACAAAAAAAATCCTGTGTCGACAAAAATTTCCACTGTCGGTCAAACGTCCGCATTTACTTTTCACAGTGTCACTCGCTGTTGCGCAACTATGCAGGCGACAGAGCATACAGCACAGACACTGTTATGTCTGACCGAAATTCAAGAAAGACTTGTTTTCCGTTCTCGCCTTTCGCATGAATAAGGAGAGAAAAAAGGAAGTAAAGAAAATGTGAAACAAAGAAAAAATATTAAGTCGATATACAGAATGGTGCGCCTTCGACTAGCCAGGTGATAAAAGGCTAATCACTGGATAATATAACCGTGGCATTGTACCGCGAGACTAGATTCTACACTGACGTGTACGAGTTTGCCTCTGATAAGAGAAAACTTGATAAGAGAATCTCTGCGTTTAAACATCTTCAGAAAGATACTCGCACGCGACTGCCAGATAAGTACTTCTACAACACATTGTAACCGTTGCGCAGGAGACTTTTAGGTTAGGATGAGCAATCCAAAATAATTAATGAATCACCGTTTATTTCAAATTTGGTAAAAACGGCTTCGATTCTCACTCGGACCTTACGTCCGGCCACGTAGAAAATTACCTTTGGCACAGAACCAGAAGTCCTCGATGCCAAACAGGAAGCAGGTTGAAGTGACGTCAATATCCTTTTACGCGTCCACAAAGGTTTTGTATAATTTTAATTAATCGTCAATAAATGACTTACTACCGTAGCTTTCTGTTTCGTGTGAAAATCCAGTCATTTTAACATCTTTTTTCCCGACTACTCACGATACTGACTAGAGTATTGTCGAACATAACCAGGAGTCAAACGTAACGGCCATTCTATGTCCGTAGTTCAATTTCTTTTATTTATCGCAGGAGCATTGCACGACTCCTCCATCTTCTACTTCCAGGACAGAACACGTATATCAATCTCATCAGGGTTTACACAGCACGAGACCGTAGCATAAATATATATTACCAAGGCACAGAGAACCTAAGGACATTGTCAGGGCACTTTTTCCAGTAACACAGCACTGTAATTTATTAATCCGTCACAAAAGTTTACAATTATTCACCTAACGATCCAAATACCAACAGACAAACCATACTGATCATGACAATTGGCAAAGTGCTAGCCAAAGGCCCTCCAGGGTAAGCTATAAAAACTTTCTAAATCAAGCCAATCTGGAACACGAAGAAAAGGTAGAGTGATGTGATCAACAATCCGTTCCACCGAGTACTACGGTATCTGGATAACAAAAACACTGTCTGCACTACGTTACACTTGAGCCAGGATCAAATCTTGTCCTCCTTTTCCAGAAGAGTACTGACTCTCAGTACCAGATGATATCTATATGCTCGCAGCAAAGTAAGAGTCTGCTGAACGACAGGAAATAGCAAAAGGTCTACGTACATAACCATAAGTACCGAGAGTTCATCCGATGTTTATTTTATTCGGGATAAAAGATCACGAGTGTTACAGAGCCACGACCCTGACTGGATATAATTTTATTAGCGGATTAGGATGCTTCCTGGGTCTATTTTAATTCGCTTCTATACACGTCTGAGTCTATTTGCTCCTTGCAGACGCGTTACGTCACTTTACGTATCGTTCTATATATTATGTATATTATTTCTGCGGTCCGTGACGCGCTCGAACGGCATTATTCATGCAGAGAGGTTCCGTGACTCCACTAGAGTCCTTACTTCTTATAAGACTCACGACTACCACAAACCGAACGACTCTTCTTTCTTTTTTCAGCTCCCCTCCGACTTCCATCTATATTGCTGGTCTCTCGTCTGGATACCGTTCTAATCTCACGAGAAAGTTGCACGGTCCTGAAAAACCGTTTCTCGCTGTGGAGCGTCCTTTAAAACTGGTTTAGAGGATAGAGAGTAACGCATGACACACACGCATACACTGTGATATAAGAGACAACAGTGTTGAACTGCAATTCGTGCATAATACTGCTCATTGAGATTATTTAATACGGGGTAATCAATTGCGTCAGCTGACGCTATTCCGTAACAGTGAAAGTCACTGAGACATAATATATCCAAGAAACGAAAATTTCTAGCCTACGTCAGTGCATAAAATCTATATATTTTTGTTATTCGCAATATCCGCCGAGGAAATTCCAGGCCAAAACAAGAATTTCAAAGCTCGCCGGGACCCCTGGCCCTGGGCCAGGTTAATGAGTTGGCCATGGACCTGGCACTGAATGTAGAGTCTTGAGCTTGCAACTATTTTTAATCCAACAGACACAGTCTGAATTTTCGAGCTACAGAATTCTAAATACCGCACTGCATCGCTATAATAGGATATATAAAAATGAACATTCTTGGAAAGCATAATTGTATCCAAGACAATAACGTCCTATAGTAATGGCGTCGGTACGTAGGCGTCCGCAAATTGAATTATTTACTGTTCCTAGAATATTTCTACAGCAAAACATTCTCATCGAGTAATAAAGGATAGAAAGGGAGTTAATGTTATCTACCAAAAAAAAAAAAAAAAAAACAATTTCATAAGACTGCGTTGCGAGGAAGCTCGTTTGCCGTATTTCAAAATATATGGATAAACATCAACGTCACGCCGCACGTCACTGTGCATACTTAAGGCAGACACGCAAGTAACGCTTAACGTTTACGTTACGTATACCAGAAAGAAAGAACGACGATTGACGGGATAGAATAAACGAAAAATAAATTTGTACTCACTCAACTAAAAAGAAGACCCACTGCAAGTCTTCTTAGCTCCATAAAGAGCCAGTCGGATGATACGCAGCTTGAAAGCAACACGCAAATGTCAGTCTTTCGCTTCTCGCGAACGAAGTAGAATAAGGTATTCTTTAAATGTCAGAAAAGATCGCGCGCGTCACATGTTTGCGACTTTGTTACGCGATATAAAGAATAATATTAAGCTGTACCATATTCTTAAACTGCTTTACCGCGCTTGAAACACCAGGCGCATTATACGTATATGTTTACAATGCAGAGTCTTTCACAATCGAGAATAGAGAGGAACACGTGCTACTCGTAGGAGCGCGAGAAACGAACTAAAGTTTATCGGTGACCGACTAACATAATATAGCCACTGGTAATTCGTAAGTGGCGACCGGGACAACGGGCGATGTGTTTTCGCGAACGCTTCGCGCTCATTGGCAGCTCGGACGACGTCTCGGCAACGAAACTTCTCTGTTATGAAAATATTAAAGTTCGATCCAACGGATGAAACTTTGAGACGATACAAAGAAAGAGTCAGGAGTACCTGGGCTCTTGGTCCCCCAATAAGACAATCCAGCCATTGTCCGCAGCAGCCACAATATCCTCGAAAACCTTTGTCCTTTGTTTACCTAGGCGCAATGGCGTAATCGGCTGTCCTAACGCGTCAAATAATTTCAACGGACGCAACGCGCGTACGACAAAGATGCAGTACGTGAAATACGATTGTAACTATGAAAGAAGCACGAGTCAGTCAGACTGTCAATTGCGTGATATTCAGAATGCCCCACGAGTTAATATCAAACTTTCTGTTTACAGAGTTACCGAAGTTTCGCGTAGGAGTTCTTAAGACTGAAAAGAGAAGGTGAAGGATCTCATTGCTACGGACTCTCGATCAGTCTCTTCGTTCCAGATGACTCGAGTACTGTTGGAGTATCATTAAACTACTTGGATATTATTTGACAGAGTATTTGACTCTTTTCGGTACGTTCACACCCACCGTTAAATCGTTGTGATCTCAGGTCACTGCCCCGGTACTGGTTAACGATAAAGAACAAAGGAATGAGAGTAAGAATATAATTTGTGCAGCGTTGCAAGCAAGAATAATGCATTGAAAATTCTAAAGGACGTAAACAAATATTGGTTATCGATTGGAAGATATAACTTCCTTGGTAAACATCAGAAAAACATGCTAGATTCTTCCGGGTTGCCAACAATTTTCGCGTGTTCATCCTGCATCTTCGTCGCCCTTCTTTCGCAACCGTGACGAACCTTAAGAGCAATTCACAGGAAAACTAGGGGTACGTATCTTCGTCGATGTCGACGCTAAAGTACACGTTGAAAAACATTTTGCTTTGCAGATACTGTTACGCTCGGCGGGCAATACGTCATCGTGAGACGCACCCACTACGTTCTGCTTGCCCATTGGTCCTCGTGGGATCACTAGACAAGGACAAAACGAGATAAACAACGATCCACGTGACGTCTCAAGCTATTCTTTCTAAAGACGCCACGAAATATCTATAAATCTTAGTCAGAGCGGTGGGGGAGGAACGTTCAAGGCTAATTATTTTCACAGCCAAACGATTCCCACGTTTGATATCCATGCCGATTAGATTTTTACCTCTGTTGAGTCCGGTTTTTGAACTCTGCGTCCAACATTCACAGCTGTTATCTATCTGCTATCACTGACGTTCTCCTTTTTTTTTATTCTTCTACCTTCCACGGAAACAAACGAGCCGATATAAGTGGCTCACCTGAATTTTCCAGGTTAAAAACCTGCCTCTGTTACGACTGAACGTAGCCTTATACATTCTAAACAGCGATTGCCGTAACAGTCCATTTTTAGCAGCCAACTTTTATTCAAGACTGATATTTTCATAATGTTTAAGCGTTACCATTGGTTACCGGAATTTCCTCGTGCTATTGATCCAGATGATCAGGAATTGTATGTGGAAGGTAGTTGACCCTGAATACAAATATCAATTTCGTGCAGAGAATTTAAAATGGTTGGCAAAGATTGGATAACATTTTTGTTTACATCAATGGAATTTGCAGTTGCATCACACATGCTTACAGGTGACTTTATCACTGAGAAAAATATTATTCACGTTGGATACGTATATTGGAGTATTATATAGTATATTAGATATATATATATATATATAGTTATCTCATTAGATATCAAAACTACATGTTTACTACCTACAACGAGTTTAAATAGTACATAATTTTCATACGTAAACCTCGCAAAACATGTTTACACGATTTCACGATTATTTTGCGTTATTCGTATTGGACAGGCATATTTTGTACTTGCTGCTTAAGAGCGACCTTCGAGATAAGCGATGGCTTTAGACTTTTCTAACTAAATAATATGTATCAGATAGCAGGTTAATGTGATATATGCACATATAGTATTTTTGTTTATTGGTAGAGACTAGATCAATATACATGTGTAAGTATTGAGACTTTTCCTACGCAACTGATATGAAAATACTAGGAAGCGTGCTGCGCGTAAGCACAGTGACGTGTAATTGTTTTTGCAAAATTTTCTTAGGTGAAATCAATAGTGATTACACGAGTGAATCGATACTTTGGATAACATGGATTTGGATAATTTTTAAAGAACTTTTTTTATTTACATTTAATTTATTATTTGTGGACTCTCTTCCTGGTGTAGCTTAAGTATTTGGCAACAGTTCTTGGCGGATTTTATTATTTAAATTGTGATTAAACGCTGATCCATCTTCTTCTTATCTTTATCCTTTGACATATCTTGACAATTGGACTGTGCTGGGAAACGTAATACTTCTTACCTGTGGTACTCTGTAGAATAAAAGTAATTAGGTTTGCTGCGTTCAAATATTTTGTTTTGTCTTGAGAGACATAATTAACGAATATGAGATCATGATATTAATTATAGGAACAATCAGATAATGACTTTCATTGGACCTTATTGTTCTGACTATATGTTATATATCAAAGCAGTTTTTATTCCTACAATAGCAACTGTCGATAAAGTCAATCTCTATATTTTAGCATGGTTTGTGTCCACGCTGAGATATTGAAACCGTGAATCAATTTGAAGTTACTTATAGTAGAGAAAAAAAAAAGCGTAAAAATATCACTGTTAATAAGTACAATGATATAAATCAGTTGTGAGTATCTTATCTAATTTACGTTAAAATTTCCGAAGTGTGACTAAGTATCTAATTTTAAATATCACAGGAACTTTACTTAACGGCCGATCAAAGTCCAATATGACATATGTCAATTGAAATGCGGAAAAGTTAAACGTGTCAATAGACCCAGTGGACACGTATTTTAAATAAATGTTGAACTATCGCGTATTTAGAATAAATTTTGAACTGTCAATATATGCTCATTGCTTACCGTCCAATGTCAATAAATATATTGCGAACATTAATCAAGACATTATTCGAATATGCGACTGGGACAAAACAAATAAGCTATGCGTAAAGCCGACAAAAAATAAGGCAATTATACTGGGCTCTTTTGGCACTTAAATACACTCTGGGAGCATTGCGAAAGCATCAATGCGGATGGAGCCTTTATACTGCCATGTGCGAACGGCGTAAAGAGTTTAGGTATTGCCATTAAACCAACATTAAGCTGGCGGGAGCAGGTTACTGTTACCTGTAATAAAGTCTATAAGATTATGTACCAGATGAGATCAAACGGACAGGGCCTAACCAGATCACTCGGAATAGAACTAGTCAGATCTCTCGTCCCTGAGAGAGTAAGTTTTGATATACTGCTCATGCTAATCTGTTAGTGTTTTGATGTTTATACTTGCAGGGTCTATGACTCTAGTATAATAAATACTGTTCTCTCTCTCTCTCTCTCTCTCTCTCTCTCTACATTTTATTGCATGTTTACGATGTAATATAATACAATATTTGTAGTCTAATATGATCATTTATTTAATGGATCTTGAGTTAATTAGGTGAACCAATAAATATAGTTGATAATTTAAAGAAAAGAGGGATGAGGTGTGAATTTTTGAAACCGAGACTCCCGGAAGTTAATCCAGCACCAAGCACGTGTATCATCGAGTCATTATCTTAGGTTAGTTGGGAAATTCATATTTCTGGCGTTACTCACGTTCGAGGTTAATTTAAATATTTATCTGCTTACTCTATTATTTTCAAAGCTTAATTAATCGGTTTATGCAATATGCAGTAAAAAGAGGTGGATACGCGTCTCCCTATTTGAGCGTTCCCCCGGTTTAAAATCGTGAATCTCGAGGAACACACGAATTCATTCGACCAATCAGAAACGTGGAACTAGTTCGAGATTCTCGTCCAGGTGGCGCGTCGACGCGCCAAACCACGGACTCCAGATTATCACGCGTGGTATTACTATATATACTCTACCAATCTAAAACGTGGAATTGCTTCGGGGGCCCTCCGCTAAGGTGGCGCGCCGAAACCAGAATAAAAATGAAGGACTAAAAACATGCCCATTGGCAATCTCCTTGCTCGTCTCTGTAAACAGGGCGATTAGGCTTCTGTGATCACTGACTTAGGGGAAAGTTCTACGCGTAGGTGGATATGTGGCTTGGTCAAGGACATCGACATACAGTATTGGAGTACTCACTGTAGCAGCAGAAAGTGTAACCGGGAATAGAAAGGGAGAGCGAATCGTTAGTACCGTTCTGTCCTTCTCTTGGGCAGGAGCGGAATCAGGAACGAAGGAACCCCGCGCAGTAGAATGTATTTTATAACGAACTTCATTTATATATTTCATGTGCTTAAGAATTGATTTAATCTTATGTTAACCACAAAATGAAGGGTAATATTTCTACTTACTTGCGAAAGCTTATCGTATTGGGCTCAAAATACGGGTCTCGCGATATCTCACGTATAACACAATGAATCACCATTTTTTAATATTCAATTTTGATAAACTGAACTACGATAAACTAATCACAATTGAGATTTGACTCGCGGAGGCTTCTGTCTCCGTTGCTCTCCACGATTCGACTGTAACAACCTACGTTCACATCTTTCACATGGTTCTTACTTTGCATATTACAGTCCTGAACTTCCATTGAGATAACTTTCGACCAATAGAAAAGGACAGAACGGTACCAACGATTCGCTCTCTCTTTCTATTCCCGTTTACACTTTCTGCGGCTACAGTGAGCAGTCTAGTACCATCTAGTACTATATGTCGATGGTCGAGATAGAACGACGGTCGGTAGAACAAGCTGCGTTTGGTTCTATAGAATAATCCTACATAAAATGGACGTGTTTAGAGGTAAGTCACAATTTATTAAGGTTACATTTCATGCGTGCGACCGCGACAATTGTCGCGCGACGAAACCACGCTGATTGGTTAACAATTGACAGGGAGTTAGCGAACTTTCGTCGCATGTGGATTACTTTATCTCGCACGAAAGTAGAGCCCAGACCAACAGAATTCTATCTTGTATGCGACCATGTGCGACGAAGCCTGAAAACCGCGAAGAACAAGACGCACGTGGATGAGCCTAGTAGACTCTTATTAGATTTCTCATAAATTTTCAATCCCAGCAAGCTAGTGGAAATGACCGATATAATCATGATCGTCACAAGTCCAAGACAACTCGCAGCTGCATCGTCACATTTCACAGACGCGACGGAATTCTTCATTTTAGCGTGATTTCGTCGCGCGACGGTTGTCGCGGTGGCATGTATGAAACTTTGTACTTTATACTTTGTATTCTCAATATTTACCTCGAGCTGGTATTACAATGCATTTCAATTGGGTTTCGAGCATCTTGTTTAACGGAGTTCTTATCAAATTTTTGAGAAGTAAACAACGCCAGCGCGTTACATCGCGCGACATATTGTTGTGGACGTTCTTACACGTGATAAGAATTGACGCTCGGTCGATATGGAAGAGATCTGTTAAAATAAAAGGTCTTTTCCGCAGTGCCCTTATCGTACAAGGATTTTTTGTTGTATGTCTGTGCTGCAATCTGAGAAGGATTTTCTTTTTACAGGATGATTTTTGAAAATTTTTATATTGCTCTGTCGGTAATGAAGAATTCTATTTTGATTTCAGTGCAAAATCCGGACCTGCTTCAAGCTATCGAATGGGCAAAGGATCAGTTTGAATCGACCATTACCAGGGTATTAGGTTTAATTGTTTTTCTTTTTGGGAATATGGAGAACTTTTTTCTTTGATAACACCGATCGTTTCATTAATTTTCTACTGTCCCTTGTGGTTTCAGGGTTTCACGAATCAGGCGATAAGACGTGCAATACGACCTGACGATACGGAACAGCATCCTATTCAAGACGTGTTCTTCAATGTAGCCGATACTCACGTGTAAGTATCTTAAAAGTGTAACCGTTACGTTAAAAATGCACTGGCAGTGCATTTTATTGATACAGCTAATATTATCCTCGTTTAACAATTGTTAGAGAGATTAGTCATTTGAATCTGCTGAGAGAACCGAATTTCCATTTTACCGCAGTGAATTCAAATCTGGAGTTACTTTTTCTCGATGTGAAAGTCGAAGTTGGAAACTTGCAGATATCCGGAAAGTTCTTCGTTAATAATCAGGCTTTGAACGATCTTCTGCCAATCGCAGTAACGGGAAATGTGCGGTGAGCATGATAACGTAACGCAGAGACATTTTGAAATTAATGATTTCGATAGCCATATTGATTTAATTATTTCAAAGGATTTTATGCGAAAATGTCAAAGCTGAAGGATTGATTGGAATGTACCCGATCGAGGACAGTTTCTTGACTAATAATTATGCACTCAAGTACACCGCAGAAAGGGTTATTGTTGAGGTCCTTTATCAAAACAACAACAAAGAGGTTAACGTCAAACTAGATAAGGACAAGATTGGTAAGAATTAAGATTAAAACAAAAAGTAGAGCACTGGTATCCAGAAATAAACAGCTGCCTGCTATTGTGCCTGCGGCGCTATTGTGAATTCACTGGGCGATCTTAAACGTTCACAGAGGAAACGATAGCCGCACATTTGTGGATGGACCTGAGTGCGGTGCTCAATAAAATTTTGAAGGGATACCTTGACGAAGTTATCGTCGACGTGTCGGTATGCGAGTTGCTGCAGGGCGAGGAGGAATTGGTGGATAGCTTAAAGTAAGTAGACAAAAAAAAAGTTCAGCAGTCACCCTTGTTATTAGATTTGCAAATTATAAAATCTTTCTCTTTTTAAATTGTGTCAATCTCCTTTCGCCGACTTCAGGTTCCTATCTGTTCTCATCCGTTTGCGTGATTCGATTTATCAATTCTTTCAGATCTCACAAAAAGGCCATGAGCGTAGTGGCCAACGACATTTTTGATAAGATAATCGCGACCACAAATAATCGTATCAACGAACTGAACGACGCACAAATATCTGTACCAAGTATGAGTGCTTCCTTCACAAGAAACGTGGCGGCGGTTACGAGCAACGGAAGTTTTCAGGCGAGAAACGGCTGGTTTCGTAATTTGGCATCCCTGCGTCGTAACCGTGACGTC
The DNA here is from genome assembly GCA_030142595.1 of Trachelus iudaicus. Lineage (NCBI taxonomy): Eukaryota > Metazoa > Arthropoda > Insecta > Hymenoptera > Cephidae > Trachelus > Trachelus iudaicus. The sequence continues at coordinate 2,857,592 of JARQTH010000323.1, read as the reverse complement.
ACGGTCAGCTTAGAGAATAATTCAATTGCGATACTGGGTATCGTTAGCTTAAATGAATTGAAGGTATTGCGAGAATGAAGCTATTATTGTCATCGTGTCCGGGCGATTAATCAATATCTGTTATTAATTGTAGATGGGTTATGATCGATACTCGGTAAAGTTCACGGATGCTGGTCCAACCGGTTCGATCGAAACAACAGTTGGTAGCAATGCTGCCTACTTTAAATTTGTCATTGAAAAGTCCAAAGATGGCGTCAGTGTACGTCTTGCTGAATTCAAAGTTACTGATATAAGGTACATTTTAAATATTCATGATGACTGCACGTCACGCGTCCCTTTTGCTACAATTTATTTGTAACGCACTGTCGTTTTGTACCGTACAGCGAAATCGAAACACACGTCACGGGTTTAGGTGAGCTGAATTGGCTGACATCAAAAGTTTCAATCTGGACCGCTGCCACTTTGAGATGGACCGTAGCACCTGTAGTCGAGGAATATATCAAGAGGAATGTTAACAACGTGCTGAACGATTTTCAAGTAGATAAGATATTAAAAAAATGACTATTGGTGTACTATGGTATCGAATTTACTGATATCGAAGCAGACTGTGAAGTGAGGAACGAAGAAAGAGATGATAGTTCTCTTTACAGCGCCATATACAACATGAATTTCTTTCTATGAATGCGAATGAAATTTTTCAGTTTTTATAAGACTTTGTTCTATCAGGATGATCGAAGACTGAAAAATTTGTTTTTCTTTTTGTGCATTTACTTGCAAGAGGCAGGATACCAATGTTATTATTGATTATATTTATTAGGAATTTAATAGAGGTTTATGGGCTACAATGTGATTACCTTTACGCCTAAGGATTTATCGCAATAGACAATCTACATATCATAGTTATGTTCAAGGGTATATTGAAGTACGAGAGATATAAGATTCCAGAATGTTAAACCACTTTGGATTGATAAGCAGAAGCAATATTGTCATTATGCTCAAATAAGAAAGATTATAAGGAATAAGTTACTTGATTATAATAATAATTCGAAATGAAGCAGCTGTTACTAAATGTGATAAACAAAATGATGTAAACATAGATGAAAAGTTGTTCAAAGAATTTTCAATTGTTTTAGCAATGGAAAACAATGTTACCAGCATAGTACATAGTATATAATAAAAAATTATTTTTGATTAATTAACGCTTAAGGTTCGCTAAGCGAACATATTACATAAATGTTTACAAGAGTCTATCTAAAAAAAAAAAGGCAGCCTAAATATGGAATATTTCAATTTTATATTATCTATTTACGATTTTCCAATTACAATTGAAAATCTTTAAAACCATAAAATCTTCAATGATAATTGTAAACGTGATTCCAAGCTTGTTACTTATTACAAATCAATAAAACGTATTTTATAACAAAAGGATTGCAAGTGTGAATAATTTAATTAATTGAAAAAATAATATAAAATAATAAATACCATCATAATTTTGATACCAAACCCAATTGCTTTATTGTCCAGTAAGATAATTTGAATTTCGCGCCAATTATGAGAAACGAGCAACATCAAGCTATACGAAAGCTGATTGATGCTTATTACAAGGGAACGCGTAACAGCAGCCACCGTAATTACATAAGAGAATAATAAAGAAGCTTTCTGCCATCGTCCAGTTATCAATTACGTGAATAATCTCCGAGATAAATAAAAATCCGATACGATCAACGATTTATTAACTTGTACTGGGGCCGCCCAAAGGCCCGTTCGCCTCTCGTAGGGATCGCGAACACCTGAATTTACTAATTGATATCGTTCGCATTAAAAAGGACGTCAGTCGAGAACGGCGCGATAAATCCAAGATCGAGTACGATTTCCCAGCGCTTTTCGGTAGCCACCGCGATAATTAAATTGTCCATGAATGCCGTAACCGATCACAATAATTAAACCCTTGTGAAACTTCCGAAAGACCGATAAACGATGTACAAAGTGCAAAAGACAAAAAAAAGAAAGGATAAAATTTAATATACGCAAAAATGAAATTTACGTCCATACTCAAATAGCCACTAATAATTCCATAAAATATTACGAAATTAAAAAATAATGGCCAAAAGCATGAATCGTCCATCGCCCTTATCCTCGATTGGAGGATTAAGAAATACAACGGCTCAACTTCGACTCTAGAAGCGAAGACTGGGTCGCTATAGAAAAAGTAGGAAAGTGGATCATCCGCCGACCCAAAAACTAAGGGAAAGTTGGGCCTTGGGGACGAAATCAAAATTTTGGGTCATTGGGACGAGCATCGGCGTGAAAGCGAGTCAGTCAAGTAAGGAACCTCGAGTTTTGAGGTCATTGAAAGTGAAATTCTAGTTCCTTGGGCTCTTGGTACGGAAAGGGAGAGCGAATCTATGGTCTTGAGAATTTTTTGATCCTGACCTGTATCAATCTCCATACTGTAGACGTCTTGGCTGAGGTTATGGTTCGCTTTTAGTTTTCGGCGAGCCGCTTGGTCGAGGTCATCGAAAGTGAAATCCAGCGAAATAGTCCTGCAACGAAAACGAGAGTGAACAATGAATACTTTCTCGTTGACCTGACTACAGTGAAAGTTACGTGCACTACGACACTCGAGCAATTGCGCCAGCAAAGAGGACAGTGAAAGCGAAGGTACCGCACAGAGATTCACAAAGGAAGAGTTTTCTTTTTCACAGATAACAACAGAGTCAGATTCCGATTTAAAGACTGATTAGAATAATATAACAAACTTGAAACGTGACGCTACTCATGATTACAGGCCAATTCAAATGTACCAAAGGACCGTACCTCATTTCTTTTTGACAAGGTCGTAACCTTTCCTCCTGTACTGATATAAATTCTGGGAAATGACATTGATCGGATTAACGATATCGCCTTTGGCGTCTCCACTCCACACGAGTACAGTATGCAATGGTGATTACACAATCTGCATACAGATAGCTCTGCGGGAATCCATAGGCGGTACTCCGGGGGATACCGCACGACATACGGTAATCTTGTTTATATATAATGAAAGGGTGTTGCCACCCTAGTGGAATGTTTGACGGATCGATAAAGGTCGTTTAAACTCACCATGAAAACGATTAAGTGTCCTCCACAGGAACAAAGATAAACCGTCGCACAAGAGAATCCGAAACAAAATTTTTATTATAAAAATGTCTAAAGCACAATATTCTACTGACTGCTAGGAAGCAAACGAAGCGGCATTATTGACCATCGAATGAAATTGCAAGCGATCAAACAGAGAATACCCTATAACGACCACCAAAGAGAATTATTCAAATGCAACGTAACGGACAGGTACTCCATTTAAATAATATAATCAAGCCCGTGAATTAAAGTACCGTTGATTTATCAGAGCTGTAATTAATTCAAAGACATTAATGTCCACCCAGAGCATCCCTAACCTAACTCCATTGTCAATTCTGTAGTTTCATCCAATAGGAATTGTATGCCAAAGTCCACGCACGGACCCACACACGCGGTAAGATACACGCATCACGTTATACAAATCAGCCAAGCGAATTGCCTGTCTACCGGCGCTTATTTCGGTACAAATAGCTCCAGTTGAATGCCAGAATCAACACGGTGAACTTCCTAGAAGTTCGGTATCCGACTAGTAGAATATTTTTAAATTAACTCCCAAGATCCCCGCCAGAGGCGCAAGTGCTCAGAAATCTTTTGACCCTTCACGAAAGTAAAAGCTCCTTTGGGAAAGCAAGCAGCAGCAGCTTGATCAGTCAGAAAGAGTACAATGGGCATTCGTAAGAGTGACTTAAGGTCAATAGCTAATAGTCAAACGTATAATAAGATCATTTGAATCGACATTCTATCCGTTAATACCACACAGACGGATCACAGCTGCGCGCGCGGATGGTAGTTATTGAATTTAAACATTTTTCAACTTCACTGAGGCTATTGTGCGGTTATTAAGGAATGCGCCGAGATACCAGGAACGGTCCACATACTCGTTGGAACCTAATATGCAATCCAGTCATATTAATTACAGTCTATTGTCCGATAGCGAAATATAATTAACTATCCTATACTTTACAGTTACACCATAGGATCACCGGTCTATTATCGGAGTAGACCGTAGACTTGGAATTTCTCAGGAGAACAGTCACAGTGTATATTTCACATAAAAGCTGGGTGCTTGATTACCGCATCCGAAGAATATAATGGCGACGTTACAAAATATAACCGGAGACTATTCAAATAATATCCATTACGTAGAATACAAAAAGGTTTTCTCTACTTTGGCTGTGTCTCCCGGACTGCGTGCACAGTGTGGTTTCCGGTAAAGAATTTCCTTGGAGACTCTCGTTGAGGCCACTCGACCTTACCTCAGGTCACAAAGGACGGAATGGCGAGGAATATTTTTTTGTACGTTCCTCAAGAACTTTTATTTACGGACCTCCCCTCCCCCCAGGCAATACCTTTTGTATATTATCTTGCAGAGTTGCATATTTCCATCAACCTGGTGCCTGCAGGACCATTTAGACTCTCCCACGTAATCCTCCCGGTGCGGCATTATTAGTTGCAACGTTGTATCTGCATAGACAACATACGTTGACTCTCTCTCTCTCTCTCTCTCTCTCGTTAGTTCTCTCTAATACAGGCCAGGGCGACTCTCCCGTTTTCGGATGATATGGAAAACTTGATGCCGCGAAGATTACTTCAACTTGAGGTTGATTAGCGTGCAGGCCTGCATTTTCATGAGCATTTCATTCTGTACGCTCTGAAACAAAGGATTGACTGTAATATATCCAATGTCAGAATTTGCTATAGAAATTATAAGTCATCAAGACTGACTTGATATAGTCTTTACTATACTTATATATATTTATACTACACACTGTATTTAATGATAATAAGTAAGTCATTTAACGCTATCACATAATTTTCTAACTTGTACCAAGGTAAATAACATAAATACATTACACGAGTGAAACTAATAATTTTCAAACTTATAGAAATTTCTAATTCATCCGATTCCTACGAGTCACGCGGTATATAAACTATATGGGATCTACAGGGTATACAAACGTATACACGGTCTTTTATCTGCTATGCTATTTCACTCTGTGCCATTGTTTCAATGTAACGTACTGTTTGCATTGGCAGAGCCTTTCATGTACTTATTGAGTGAATTCTCCTAGGCATTCGGTATGCGTACACGTTTGTATACCCTGTGTTTCGTTAGAAACGATAAGTCCCACTGGGTATATTCTTTATACAGTTATCAGTAAGCTCGGTGAATTTAATAAACGATTGATATTTTAATAACCTTAATTAAAGTCCTGAAAGTGAGGTTAAACGATCCAAGAGAACACTGTCAGGTGACTCAGTATTTTTTTTTTTCCATACCTAATCAATCGATATACCAAATCACTGGTAGACAATTAAAATTCTACGTGCTTAACGGTCGTGCACTTAATGATATTGAAAATTCGTAATTAGCCTGTACTATTTTATCTGGGAAAATTGTAAATGAAATGACAGAGAGGGGATTGGCGTATCTCGTACTACAGCGCCAGAACTAGTACTCCACTGTTGGAGCCCCATTGTGCGCAGAATAACAGATAACGTCGTTTGTTTGAGTTTGCACTAGTTTTGCGAGTTCGCTGCCCGCTTCTGCGGTTATTGGACATCGAAGACGAGCGGGAAGCGGAGGGCCCTTTCGAATTTAATTAAACGGGGTTATTAAACTTCCATATTAGATGGTAAAGTGGAACAAATATAGAGTTACTGCGTATGCAATAAACTAAGACTTATAAGAATAATCGTTACAGAGAAATATTTGGTTTAAGCATTAAGACTGGTAGAATCTGATCTATAAATAGAACGGCTAAGAATTATCAGTGAACAATGGCTGTTTAACAAGAGCAAGGCATTGTAACGCGAGCTCTGAATTGTTTAAAATGAACGTCGGATAAATTCTGTGGTACTGACAGAGAAAAATAGACGAGTCTGTAATGACGCAGTACAATTATTAGGTTTACTTATGTCAGTGGAGATTTTTTCTATTAGAAAATTTATACTTCAGACTACTCTATGGCTGTAATTTGATATTTACAAAGCCGGGTATCCCGTCTAGACTCGTGAACGTAAAAGCACGCAAAGTTACCTCGTTATTTCGTGAATTTCACGGCCAGCGAATCCCGACTGTACAGCAAAGAATCAAACTGCCGGCGCCGTAACTTTGACTAAAGTCACTTGGAGATCTTGACTGCTGAGACGGCGGATTTTTACTGACAGCCGGAATTCAGCGTTCCTTGGGCAGACGGTAATAACCTGAATGCCGAAGAACGAGGCAAATAAATAGATATACGTAGGTAAACAAAGTTGGGCTTACAAAGAAATATTAAATTAAAAGAACTCTAAAAGATATTTCAAATTTCCTTTATCCCACGTTAAACCTTCCAGCTAGACGGAGAGATTGCTTGGGAACGTTTCACCTACTTTCTCGAGCTTTCCCAAAGCCCGTACCTACGAAGGTACTGAGCACTGGTCGTTCTAGGGATTTTCTTCTTACTTTCGTGCGATCCTTTGTTCTTCCATTTTACGTGACGAAGCCGCCCGGATCAGCTTCCACGTCTTCTCTACGTAAAATGGAACGCGATAGCGTCACGCCTGGTGTCTTCGCTAGGGTCGTACTCCGGTTTACTTTGCAAATCTCAGATACTCCTAGGGATTTTAGCACCGGCAGGACAGCCTGCAAATAAACTTCCCGCCATTCCACTATCCCGTGTTAACGAATTTCGGTATGATGCATCAAGCTAATTGAATTATAATACCGTAGAGTCCATATGCAGGTGAACTTTCCATTAACCTATAAATTCCCTAGAAAATGCAAAGGCAATTCATCATTTTCAAAATCGCGGCTCAACGATAAATGAAAAATCATAAATCCCACACTCCATTAAAGCACCCGTCCATTTCTTATTGCCTGATATAAATCACGGTAGCCTCCAGGGACCACGGGCCAGTAGCGCCGCTAGAACTTTTCCTGGCCGAAAACTTCGTTTGGTAAAATGCATAGGTATATTACGTACTATACATATATATTCCTCCGCAGACTGGCTGGCGTATATACAGGTATACACTTCCCTGAACTTAGACGCGAATGGAAAATGTGTTTACCGATTGTCTGGAGCCACGTCAGAGAAATACAGAGCCGTTTGCGCACCGGGAGCAGGAGGAACTTGCGTGCTTTTGATCATAAAGTAAAATGCAATCGCTTCCCGTTCCTTCTCCATCTCGTCTACTTACCTCTCAGTGAGTTCATCCTCCACGACCTCAGGCTTTATATTGAATGGACGTAGCTGTAGGCACGGATCCAGGACAGTTTTTTTACGGGTTATCAAAGGAGTCAGCGGCATCACTGTTACGTGGATAAAGAATATTGAAAAAAAAAAAACTGGAAAGAAAATTCTTACGCAGCCACCTTGAGTTCTCGCGATGTAAAAAGATTGTCTGGAACCACGAGAAAGATATATTGGCACGTCAAGAAATACGCGGCTCTTGGTTCGGTGGGTCTGAAAATTTTTAGCGTTCGTGTTAGAAAGAAAAAAAATCGTTGAGAAAAATGGCTGCACGAAAACGGAAAGTAACGACGATGCTCGCCGAATGCCATGGGAATCGTAACAGCTGCAAGCTTACTTGCAAGCTCTTATATATTTCCTACGGGGCCACCTACCGGTGTGTACGTACCTTGATTCTACCCCTACCAGCACGTCCTTTTGTACAAGGCTGATGTATTACTGCGGATCCACTTTCGATAAGCTCGCAGTCAGAGGATAAGGAGAATATTTTTTTTTTTTTTTTCCTTTTACTCTTCGCTGGATGGATTATCCATTATCTGGGAGCTGATCGATGCGCGATTCGATTGCATCTTAACAGGTTTATTTCTTTAGTCTGATTAATATTCTTCTGTCATTTCTTTTTTGAATCTTTGCTTTTGTTTTTTTTTCAAAGAATTTTTTTCAGTACACTCGGATTTGCCCGTGGATAAATATTCAAGTTTTTAAATTGCAAATATAACTGTACACGTGTACAATGAGTATACCAAATTTTGTATCACATTACCAAAGTAAAGCATATCCTTGTTCAGGTATAGACGGGTAAGATTCTATTGAGCAGTTTTCAAGAATCCCATCAACGTCTCCGAAGATTCGGCGCCGTTGTTACTTTATGGACACCCGGTGCACGCAATTTAAGTCGGCAGCTATTGCAAAGGAATAAAATGTCACGTCGTGCAATCGTAAAAAGTGGTTTCGCCCGGCGAAGGAATTGCGGAGTCGGTGGATGAAAAAAAAAAAAAAAAATGTATTTGTCTCATTGGCGCACGAGTCAAGATCTCTGTTGTTTTCTCCAAGCTCGTTACTCTGTAACAAATTACAAAAAAAATATATATATATTACCTAATCCATTGCAATTCCTCGTTCAGAAAGCTTGTAGCAATTGCAACCCTTTTCGCGATCCGTGTCTGGTTCTCCCCTGTGCTATATACGCGCATGTCGCCATTTCAAAGGATAATCGGTTGCGACCCACAGAGCCGGTTTCTGAAGGACCAGGTCATGAGGGTTAATGCAACTTCGGGTCTCCCCGTAATTGCGTCGATTATTCACACTACTCCAAATATCGTGAAGTTTACATAGCAATCGGCAAAGGACCCAATGGAATTTCATGCATAAATAATCGGAGCAGCGAAGTTGTACGCTTAGCGAGTGAAGTGAAATAAAAATTATTTTCAAAATTACAATTCCACGAAAAGTAAAAATTATTCGTCCTCGATAATTCTGATTATATTAAGTGTCTTCCACTACTATCAATATTATCTTGCCGATCCTAGGAACTGACAGTCGATCCAATTAATCGCAATTCCTGAACGCTCCTTCAAGATAGCTTCGCATGTACTCCGAGAATTGCGACGCATCAATAATTTATCGGCTGCTTCCCAATGCTCGACGTCGCGTCGACGTTTCTTCGAACGATTCTAAAATAGACCTGAAACAAAAGGAATTGCATTGAAATATTTCTCTAGCGAATACAATATTTCTGAATCCAATAACTTCTTGCGATTCCATACCCATACCTGCCCACGTAACAAACTGCCTGGGTAGTAGAGACATTAAAATAAGATAAAAAAAGAATCTCAAGACTCAATAGCGATCTCGTACGATTAACCTAACGATTAATGGTAGTAAACTTTGAAAACTGAATTTAAATAACTTCTAGCATTAGCTACGATACTAAAACATGCTACGTTCTTCTGGTAACCGAATCAATGCTAATTTGATTTGTTATTCTTGTTCGAAAAAAGTTTTTCATCCTCCCATCCGCCTTCAGCCAGTCCCAGCAAGGATTATACAAGGACGTAATAAAGTTACGGTCCACTCTTCCTTGCATCAGGTCACCGTGTCAAACACTGCATAAAGATAATCTGAAGTTATTCCAAAGAGGTTATAGGTGGCCGTAGAATCTTGATGCCATTTCCATATGGCGACCGGCAATTGCGACAAGTAACACTGTAATACGTCTGATATGAAAAATTGCTTGTATAAAAAACCACTCAGTTCTGATCGCTCGCGATTGCATAAGGATTGGTACGTACGATCGTTTGTGTATATACAAGGTATCCGACAATAAGAAAGAACCACAAGTGGATACATAACGAATATAAATTTTTTAATCAAAATTAAAGCAAAGTAATGGTCTTCGTCGTACTCCGTGTGTAATTGTCAAGTCTCATAATTATTATTGTTAATTAGTCGAGAAGCTTTCGGCAAGTCGTTTAACCCTGAAGCCGACGACTTTAAAGGAAAAAAAACTTGTTTTTTTCCAACGAGTCCGCGACTCCCCGTTGCAAGTTGCTGCCTACTAGAATTCCCTTGGTAAAAATATCATCGACTACCGGTCCGCCAACGTCGTTGGGGTCGGGACTCCGTGTCTTATCTGGTTTAATTACGGCCGGAGCCTGTAAACTCGGCAAACGTGCTAATTGAATTCATTCGTCGCTGATACAGATAATGGTACTGGACATATAGTACAATTAAATAGCAAATAAATAAGGACTCGTTGGTACGGCTGTCGATTTGACAAAATATTCGTAGGATAATAAGTTTTATACCCGGACAGCTTTTCGATAAACGATATTACCATTTTTTTTTATCTGGAAAAATTCCACTCTGTAATATTTTTCTTTTTGGAAAATCTAGTGCTTACCAGACTCAACCTGTCACGTAACACTTGCCTGGTTTAGAAACAACTGACGCTTCGCCTACCAAAACACCTTTCAAGTGGGCCATCAGGGAAAACCTCTCTCATTCTCAATAACAAAACAATTCCTACGCGCTTTAAGAGTGGTATACCATAGATAGTAATATACAGGGTGGTCTGTTCGAGAATGGACATGCGAAAGGAACCTGGTAGAAACTGGAGACAGGAGAGTCTGGCTTGTCGACCTGTACGAGCGGAGTCTGAGTCCTGGCATCAGTATGATTCCTGCGACTATTACGAGCAGCAGATCCGAGCCGGAGACTCTGAAAGAGTGAAATTACATATTGAAAAAAAAAAGAGTTACTGGCTTATCCGAGTGATATAAATATCAGTGCACGATAAATACAAACATCAATCTTTAATTCAGATAATAATTTAATGAGTGCACCTTTAGCAGTGTCCGGTGTAAAGATCTGATGATTCATGATGACAGTCTCTTCGTAGTTGATATTTTGAGGAGTGGCATTGATGATGATGACCATGATATTCACTGCGGAGAGGTGAGTCCCTGACTGCTTTCGTTATGGCTACAGATATAAAAGGTATTTTATAAGGCACTTTGGAAAGTAACAATTTACCAGGTATACTCATTTATAATGGAAATATTAAAGTAACACGAGTGGCGTTATAATCATTTCTCTTGACGCGCTCGATTGACTGTGCACCGATCTGTAATGATTAAAGTGCTAGGTGTTCGCTGTAATTGCAGATAACAAACTCTTTGGTAAGAGTTCAGTAATGTTCTTACGTACCTTTAATATTCTTGTACGCTACTGGTTAATGCATTGCTTGTAAATGAGTACCGCATAAGAATAACATATGAGGAATGTAAGAGAATATAATTTCCTCAAAAAAAAAATATATATAAGAAAGTGAAATAGAGATTTTCAATTTTCTCTTGATTATCTTTCACAAATTTGCTTGATCTTCGCTATACAGTTTTACTGCTTTCTTTTCTTTTCACTTTCTGGTGTCCGCTGCCTGCACACACACAGGCCACGGCTACTAATGGTATTCAAGAGCGACCGATAGCAGAAGGAGATCGCATTCATGAATATTCATCGTTAAATCCCGATGGTCTCGTGGTTTACATGTGTCTGCACGGAGAAGTTATACTCGATTACTTTGCTTTACATAATTCTTTTTTTTCTTAAGGCCACCAATTCTCATTGCCTCAGCCGTCGCGCGACAGTCGTCCCTTATAAATTCGCAGCTGCACTTAAAGTCTGGTGTGGATGTCGTAGAATGAGAAAGCACTTATCCACTGCAAAAGCATTAGGTGCATTCTCATGTATCCCTAATTGGCTTTTGCTTTACGGTTACAGTAGCCAGGCTCAATTTTTACTATATTCCTCGCAAAAGGACTCTGGTCGAGAATCAAATAAACTTCAGGCGTCCCGGCGTACGACAAAGGTGAACCGAACGCATGTAGAATTTACCTGAAAGAAAAAATTATAAAACCCATTTATCCTGCACTATATTCACACTCGAAATATTCGTTTCGTAGAAACCAACCTTGCCCTTTCCATTAGTAAATCCATTTTACAAAGGATCCGCGTGACCGTCCACAATAAGAGGAGACACGATACGCAAAGTCCATGCATTGGGCAGTGTCCTATCGTGAACCAGGTCCTCTTTTAATTAATTAGATAATTAAGCGAAAGCGTTTTGATACGTGGAACTGCTAGGTACTATCGTTATTATCCCGAGTATACGTAATGCGGAGCACTGACGGAATAACGTTGTTAAGTTAACGTGCCCGGAGGGCTCCGATGTGTGGTATCCTTTATTTCTTTACTTTTGGCTAGTATACATACCGATCAGCCGCGCACCTACACGACAATACTTCACGTGTCACGTATGTAGTCTAAATATATAATCGATAGACGCAGTCTGCTTCGTAGCAAGGTCAGAATTTGAAAATTTTATAATGCAGCTCAAGATTGCCTCGACCAAAAAGAGAATTGCTACGCAAACATGAGGAATCTGTATCGATCTTAATTAAAAAGGTCTTTCACCTTTGGGTATCACGATTACACTGGTATCTCCCCTTTGTCAATGTATTTTTACTACTGCTTACGTTCGCGTTATTAACTTTGAACAGGTGAAACATACTTGTGGTTGTTAATGAACAAATCCTCGGATTTCCAGCTTCAGCGATGTCCTTTCGTCTGAAATCATAAAATAAAATTTAACAGCCGCATCGTTCGCGAACGAGTTTTCATTACTGTGTATCGTACGAAATGTATATCTATATACGTATGCCCAGGCATGCACTGGAATTTTTTTTTTTTCCATAGCGATTTAACAGGTTGGCGATCCTTTAAAATTTATGAAGCGTCACTCACAAAAAAGGCGCTGGTGCGTCTGATAAAAATTGTAAAAAAAAAAAATCGCCGTCACTTCCGGTCGCCGGGAGCCGCGCAATTTTGCAATTCGCACGTGGGCCAAGACGCGTAGGTCTTCGTATCGGAGAGTCACAATAAGTGTACGTGGGACAGAGGACAAGGAAATTTGGTGTAATAGTTAAATAGGGTACACGGTGTGCTTATTGTAAAGAATTTTGGTGTGTAATATTTTTGAAAAATTGTCTATCTCTGTACAAGAACTTTGCTGATTTAAATTCGTGCGCTGTTGCGATTCCTTGATTTCCAGAGACTCTACTGCTTTTAAGTAATATCGCATAACCCCCTGGATTCGACGTACTTGCAGACAGTCTCGAGTGTCGTACAAAAGCTACCCTTATAGACCGTAGCCCATATAAGGGTTGGTTGCATTTAAATTGCCGCTCCTCGATGTCGGAGATAAACTTGGGCTTGCCTTCGTTTGCATTCAGTTTATATTTAAAACTAATTATCTTCAACCGAACTCTTATTCCCTCGTTAAAAGCTCGCGACTTTGTCTCTTTGAGTCAGCACGTCAGTCATTAAATAATCGCATTAACGCGTCCTTGAAGCATCAGTATAGCCACGGCACAGTACGTTCCATTAGAAAATTAGAAAAGATAGAAATCGTAGAATGGAACGCGCCTCGTCATTCGAAGAGAATCTTGCTTTAGGTTTGTGCAAAATTACATAGGCAAAGGGACGTGCAGGGTTCTACGAATATAAATAATTAAATAACGTTGACAACTTAAAAGCGTCAGAGTCCATATACAGTGATTAAAATAATTATCAAGGAAACGTACAAGGCAGCAGTGTTTAGGAACGTGAGTAAAATTCAAATCACAGTATTAAGAATGTACTTGAGAATCTAACAGGCTTTGGGGCAAATGGAGGATAGTTGAAATAATTATGAGTAAAAGTTAATAAAATTCTAAGGATGTTTCTCGACTGATTTAACAGGGTATACTTCAAATGACAGTTGACAGTACAACCCTAAACCGTTTATACAGTGCCTCGTTACAGTGCTGATTCAGTGGTAATTTCTGATTGTAGCTACCTGACTTAAATTTAACTTAAATCAGACATCAAAGGGTTGAACGAATTCATAACTCCCCCCCTAGCCCCTCTATCTACAGAGTGAACGCTCCTCCAGGATTGAACGTCTGCAGTTGATCCAGTGCCTCGTCACAGTACTGATTCACTGATAATTTCTGATTGTAGCTACCTGACTTAAATCAGCCATCAAAGGGTTGAACGAATTCATAACTCCCCTCTAACCCCTCTGTCTACAGAGTGAACCTTCCTCCAAGATTGAACGTCCGCAGTGACAAGAACAGATACACATAGCAGTCATAAACCAGTTGACTGTCAGATGTGCCTGAGGGATCGTAGGACTCAGCAGCAATTGTGTCGGAGGTGTGGCAGCCATTTGTTTCAACTACGTTGACAGTTGACAGTCGGCGAACGGTCTTCTCGGAAAGAAATACAACCCCTTCCTCGAGCATCCTGGCTCCTTGAGCGGTGGGACGTTAACGTGACTCCCCGTAGACCCACCCCATTTCCATCATTAGTACTTTTGGTACGAAGTAATCGGTAAACGCGAGAAACTTTTAAAGAGTGGGCTTCCGTGGGTTGGACTCTGAAAATAACGAAATAAAAAGAAGAATACAAATCTCAGCTTCTTATTTATAGAGTTGATATTTCATATTTAACCCTTTAGCCTCGGTTGACGTTACCCATTAACTCGTCGAGGACGGAGTCTGTCTCGATCGATCAAGATTACCATTGAATTTGCGATCATTAATTTATTACAACCACTTACGATCAATTTTGTATCTTCTTTAATATTTTACTTGTACCCCTCGACGACTGGTTTTTGACACAAGTCGGTCATGGCGAATTCTGACAGCTTTCCGCGACGGTATAAATTTCAATGCTCAACCAGTGGTGTTTAACGATTGAGAGATTACCCACCGTGGTTTATTTATTTTTATTTTCAATATAACAAATTTAAGCTCATCCGTTTTCATCGTTTCACCTTACCGCTGAATTTAAAACCATCGTTTTACGCGTACTGGCAGATCACGTAGATCGACTATCTCTCTTAAAGATTGGCCAAAGACATGGAAAGCAACGTTTATATTTAAAATCGTGACAGCTGAACCTCACTTGGATTCCCTCCGTATACAGTCACTCCTATAAACAATAAAATGCCGCATGAAAAACTTTCCAGCCGAAACTACCGTACCATTTAGTTCGACGGACAATAAAGTTCTTTTGAAAATTTTCTGCGCATCCTCGACAAGCTGTCCTGCTCCACCTTTACATATTTTCTTTAAATACAAAAAAAAAAAATATCTCAACAGTTCTCCGTACCGCAGACTTCTACAAAGCTCGTACCGGCCTTTTAAATATCTTCAACTGTACCGTCTAAGAAAGAAGATAGTCTTGAATAAATGACGATCCAGCAAAGAATACATTTCCCACTACTCCCGCATATAATTATGCAAATACGGCAGGAAGCAGCTCCAAAGAAATGGCGCGAACTTACGAATCCCCAGGCAGCGGTATATTATGAAAATCTTATTTACTTTCATTGAGAATCACTGAAGGCGCCAGAGTACGATGTGCGGCGCCATAGCGACATAAAGATCTCTTCCACCATAGCGATATGCATACCACTCGGTCCACGAGTTAACAGTGAAAGTCTTTACAGACTAACGAGAATGTCTACCAAGAAGCACGTGCTCTGCCGCAGGACAGAGGTGCAAAAGTCAGGTGTGTCCCTAGGTAGAATACAAAGACACAACAAACAATTAGTGCCATCCCCATTAGGCTCTGAAAAATAATAAAACTAATAATCGAACGACAATCGATAGCATTGCCACAGATTAATGTCGTTAATCAAAAAGCCCAAAGATAATATCGACTGGTTATTCGACAGAGAAAAAGATTGAGTCATTAATAAAAATTTAAAAAACAGTTATTACCAGTTAAAATCACGTACGAACCCACGCAGACACGTGTAACTTTATCAGCTTCGTCCAGCATAGATCCCCCGGTCGAATAAGATCGATCGATCGAGCCATAGATAAATCAGATGTATTTTGACGTTCGACACCCCCCATAAGAAGAGTCCTACGTGCTCGGCCTACCAAAGCCAAGTCTTAAGTCTGCAAAAGAAAATTATTAGCTGTTACTCGAGAACGAGTATTCTTCGCGTGGCGTATCGTTACACGTTTCAAGATGAAACGGGCGCCACGTGATATCCGCCATTACGGCAGAGCCACGTACTACAATGCAAATACACAAAGTGCGCCTAGGCTATCGACAGGGAAGGCTTCGTTCCTTCGTTCGACCTGACGGGCGTGTGCGATTACCTACGTAGTACACGGGTTATGATCCTCATGAAAGTATAATCCCATGGCGCCCGAAACATAGGTGTGAAAATGGCCGTTGCTTCTTGGCGGGAATTACGAAATTCTCGATCGAAATAGCGACGCTTAATTATGGGGCCGATTTTTGGGGTCAGCCAGTGGTTGTTGCTCGAGCGATTCGATTTTTCTGCATAGTAAATACGCCTGACATGCGTGTATACGTACACGTGCGGCATACAAAAGGGATATATCAAACTCTAGCACCATATATGGATCATGCCGTGATCCGTTTATTTGTGCACCGGGCAATTATTACGATAGCATCGATCGGTTTAACTGGACAGGAGCCTTTCAAAATCTCGGCTACGACTTACGGTATAAGCGTCAGGATCGTTTCTGTGTACAGATATACATCCAGATATTACCCTGGCCTTATGCAGGTATTCCAATGCTAATAAGCCTCCTCACCCCGGTACGCTTGGGACGTATTAAACCTGAGCGCGTTCGACAGGTGACAGCATAAAATTCGTGCGGGGACACTGACACCGTTTTTTTCCTCTTTGACACGGTACAGTTTAGAATGTATGTACAGTGGTTATTTTAAGAAATTACTTTCCTTTAATTAATGCAAAATCATTGGGTAGACAATCGACGTTCAATTGCAAGGCTTCGTTAATAAATATCACGAGTAAATATCTCTCCGTGCAATCTGACTGTATTTTATTTAACCACCGAGGTGTCAGGGTCGACGACAAATTGTCATTGCAAATATTCAGTATCCTTGCCAATCCCCAGAATTTCCAATCTCACACGTGACGATAACAGCGTTTCCCAATGGGTTCACGGAATTTACGAGAATTCCATCGCTTTCCTTTGGCAAAGAGATAACAACGGACCCCGACTGTCAAACGTGGTTAGGCGAAACTTATGAGTAATTATAAGAAAAAATTAGAATAAAGTATAATAAATAATAATAATATAAACCAGTACGCGTAGCGGTGAGCGAAAACGTGACAGGAGCGCGAAAGTTTCGCAAGTATCTGCAGCGGCCTCGTAATCTCGTCAACGTTGCAAAAATAACCTACGTATTTGCTCGTAACGTAACGCACGTGTTGTTCGCGTCTTGTAGATTTAAAAAAAAAAATAAAATACGTAACGCACGCGCGCACCTTACCTTCTTACCGATCGTTTCAGTAACTCAGAAGTTCGACGAATCGTGACAGGTACAAGCGCGCATTTAATTCAGTCTCGGTGAACTCGTACGCACTATATATGTATATATATATACATGTAGCTTAACACGCTACAAAAAATATTTCACAAAGTCCAGAGACGTCAAAACTTCTCGACAAGTTCAAAGAATCTTTTTTCCTCCTCTCTATCTAAGATTCTCATATCCTCCTCTCTCTCTCTCTCTCTCTCTCTCTCTCTCTCGTACATTCGATATATTCCTACCTTGATAAATACACCTGGGAGTGGTTGGAGACCGAATTGAATTGACTACTAGAATAATCATTACCCCCCCGTTTCCCCTCCTGCGGTCCCTAGTTCAGTTCATACCTCATCCTGATAAACTTTCACTCCTTGGAAGGACGAACCATTGTTTTATTTGCCAGGTAAACGAGTAACCAAGACGCAACGTTAAGTGCCTAATGTATGCACGCAAGTGACTCTAGAGTCAATAATTATGAGACACGGTATACATTAAAAGTGTACACTCTGGCAGTACAAAGATTTACAAAAGATTCTACGTAATGTCTTCTGGCTTAATTAGCTAGGACAATTTTTATTGCCTGACACTTATTGATTGTGAATTATTTTTCTTTGTCTCGATATTCTCTCTGTTATCTTGCGCTGCTACGTTATTCGGTTTCGTCCAAGTTCTTGTACGTGGAAATTGTTAGGTGGGTGGCTGTACCGATAGAGTTTACACGAACGTAGTATACAGTGTCCCTGCTACGTATAAGTGTTACATTTATGAGGCACGACGACGAGTGCCAGGGTACCTATATCGTAGGCAGGTGTGCCAGTTACACGGTACATGTGCATATGGTAATAATGTATGAACACGTAGGGTCTACGAAGATTCGTGAACGGGCTAACAAGTCATATCTAGGAGTATTCTCTTGCGCTTCGAAGAGGATCGTCCTCGAGGCATCCCAGAGCCAGGGGGTCACGGAGGTCAGGAATTACCCGGATGAATTTTTCATTCGAGTATAGGTATCCGACGCGATCACGAAATTCCCACGTAAATTCCGGCGCGGATATCCTCGAGAGTGGTAATTTTAACCGTCAGCGTGTACGATTACCCAGAAGACGCACGAGTATTGAGTCCTGCATGGTTGAACGGTCCGCTGCACGTGGCAATACCTTATCCGTGTTGGTTCTTTTTTTTTTCGTCTCTTTTCCTGTCCATCCTCTTCGTCTTTATTACCATCCTCATCCGCTTCATCCTTCGGTCATGCCCGTGTGCATCTTCCACGAGGATTCACCCTATTCTCATATTTTGCTTGGTATTTTCCGAACCTCCTGGCCTTAGGAACATGATCATCGTCGAAGGGTCGATACTCTGGTGCTGAAACGTGACAATTTTGGGTATTTAATTTTATACAATTTACAAGGCCAACGGGACTGAATGTTAATCGTTAATTTTTCAAATACCTGTCACACCTTTGAGATAAGTCGTTGATACTTTGATACTGAAAACAGTGTTTCGGAAGTTCGGCTACTCTCGGATACACTCGGCTGTTTCCGTACTTCGCGATAAGGATGCATCCACATGTACCAGAACCCAGGAACTTGACTACGCGTCGGGAAAGGGATTCGCTAATTGGCGCGTCAACTGCAGTAAACTTCCATTATATCTGGAAACAAGAAAATTATCGAACTCAGGTCGATTAATCGCCGGGTAATTATCTTGTCTGCAATTTGACAAGGGTACAGAAGGTAAGGCTGTACTTGATTGACCATAAGGAACAATGTATCCTATAAAATGGACGCGGATGCTAACTCAAAATTGAATTTCAATTCAATGCCGATTGAATTATACTACCGTTTAAGAGACTGTCGACAATGCTTATTAAAATTTACAAAAATACCAAACAAAGGTATCGTTTATAGTAGACAAATTTTACTATCCAATTAACAATTTGACTCTGCACTGTCAATACTTTTTTGTCTACCAGCCATTAATATTACACAGTGTGGACCAGCGGTAAGAAAACGATTTGCACCGGGCGCCGCGTAATAAGAATTTATGACCTTAATAATAACGGCAGCCAGTCCTCTACCCCAGCACTAGGTAATCATTCATTCGATATGAATGGAGATGTTTAATAGGATTTAATATGAACAGATGCTCCCTTGATAAAGCAGCACGGCCATATTGGTCGTGTCAAAATAAGACTATACATTTTCCATGAAACTAGTGACTCATAAGAATCAACTGAAGTCAGCGCAGATACAACAGTCATTGCTAATTTTTACGTTCTACCAGCGTTCGTTTCTACATTGAAGTTCTAAGATATGTTAATAAATTCCATTAACCCGAGGAACTGCCACTTTTTGCCACTGGGAAACTGCGTATGGTCGCAGTATTAAAAAAGTAATGAAAAATCAAGACGAGGTGGCCGAGTGGTTAAGGCGTTGGACTGCTAATCCAATGTGCTCTGCACGCGTGGGTTCGAATCCCATCCTCGTCGAGTGACATTTTTTTTTTTTTTTTTTTTTTTTTTCTTCAAGTAAAACCAACTATCGTTATCTCTTGCGTACTCCCACAATGAAAGTATCTCCGAGTCCGTCTATATACCTGTAACCAGCCTCTCGAGCGTTATCGCAGCTGCAACGCTCAGTGCCGCAACTGATAACCGGCTGACGAGTGAATCAGCCAAACGCGTATAATTTACATAGAAATTATTTAAAAACTCATACGCACCGGCACGAGGACTTAAGATCGAATAAACTATTTTGAAGAATTCCTAAACGCTAATCTCAATTAAAATTAACAATAATGAATATTTTAAGTGTGTACAATTTGGCATTTAGGTCTTGTAAAAATCTAATATTACTTGCGTAGCCTCGTCATCGACGTCGCGACGCTTGGCGTCGTCCTGACGGCACCTCCAGCCGTGAATTCGAAAGCAGGGCAGGCATACCAACGTTTATGCTTGGATTTTCTTCGATATCCATTTTACATGATAAAAAGCAAAAAAAAATCCTCCCCGGCGGGGAATCGAACCCCGGTCTCCCGCGTGACAGGCGGGGATACTTACCACTATACTACCGAGGATTATACTTTGAGTTTTTATAGATTTTCATAAATTCGATCTTACTATACTAATATTGTCCACGCTTATATTTTCTAAAGATACAGTAACGTGCAGTATAATTGTTTACTATGAGAATACTCGAACGAGAAATATCCCGTGCAAAGATCCAAGGACAATAAACTGTCCTATTTATATGGGATATAAAGAGAGTCGCATTGCGGACACGAACCCACACTGCTCACTGCCCTAGAGCTGGCGCTATTCCAGGATACAGTGAAATATTCGAGGAATAAAGAACTTTATACGTTAAACAATAACCTTATCAACGTGATAATACTGACAATTTAAAAGGCGGTTATCGAGCCTGTACATATTTTTTCGTGCATTTACATCTTGTAGGTATATATTATAAATCATTTAACGAACCCTCGTTATTTATGTGGCTTTAAGAGTTGTCTTACGCTTGTAAACCTACTGTACGCTCTTTGAGCGGCGGTATATTACACGATTGCATAACTTATGCGATGCACGAACCCGCTTTGGTTTTCGACGTGAAACTTTCGTAATAAAAGTTTCGGCTCTGCTCCCTCTATTTCTCTGCCACTCCGGTAGACGGCTCGTAATCTTGCGGTCGAGAAAGTTCAGGCGGTAAGATACGGCTACTACTTATTAAAGTTATTCTTTTCAATTTGCCTTTGGGCTTCGTTAAGCTTCTCTTGAGACTTATGACATTAGCGGCGTGGTACTCTCTTTTTTTAATAAGGATCTCTTGTTAGTGGAAAATTTTTCTCGACAAACGTTTTTCAGCGTTACTATTCGATTTACTGTTTAGTTCGTTGTTCACTGGCGAGGGACTGGTCCTTGAAATTTTCAAATTCAGATTTGATTTTCTTACCGGTTGCTGCTTTTTGATTAACAGTACAATGGAGCGCAGGTAGCAAAAATTTCCGATACTGAAAAGCCAGGGTGTTTCCACTACGTTCTATGATTGGCTTTATTCTTCAAGTAGAAGAAATAGGCAGAAGGCAGGGCAAACAATGTCAGGCAGAATATAATAGAGCGCAGAAATTCCCCAGTGACTTCAATCCTAAAAGAAAGAAATATATTATTTCTGTATCGGTTCGTAACGACGTTTTAATCAATACTGACGTGTAACTGATAAGCGTATTCGTTTGTTTAATTTGCTACTTTGTCGTATCGCTTTGATATTCAATATATTTGCTGCGCGCTATTCGATCCAAAAATTTATATCAGGTTCTGGTACAGCTGAGGGAAAATCGTGTTCGAATATCACGCGTTTTGAAATTGATCTTGTATATTATTTGAAGGATTTTGGGTATAAGAAGCAAAAAAAATCCTCCCCGGCGGGGAATCGAACCCCGGTCTCCCGCGTGACAGGCGGGGATACTTACCACTATACTACCGAGGATTATATTTGAAATTTTCATAGATTTTCATGAATCGGAGTAACAGTTAATAGTTATTGCAATAATTTTGTATTTGCGTAAGTACCATGTTAGGATGAATATTTCAATTCATACTAGAAAAAAATTTTAATTTCGTACCTAGTTCTAGAGCGATCAGATGCATCTATTTTTAGATACTACGATTGTAGAGAAACATGAATATTGTGGATACACAGATGCCCGGCTAGCTCAGTCGGTAGAGCATGAGACTCTTAATCTCAGGGTCGTGGGTTCGAGCCCCACGTTGGGCGTTTAATTTTGATTTTGGTTATTGCATAATTCATTTTTCAAAATATTAAGGTTGATTGTAAGGAATCGATGAAGAAAAATACTTAAAAATTAAACATTTTACTTTGAACAAAAGAATTAAGTACAGAGCACAGCATATATATTTTGATTTCAATTCTGATACTTGTTATACGTTATTAATACTCTGATTGATAATGCAATTGATAAGAACGTTAACTAATTTACTGCTGCATGGATTATTTAAATACGAATATTCCTCTCAGGACTTTTTTGATACCATTTATATTAACCTTTTTCTTAATTAATGCTATTTAATGAAATCGATCCTATTAATATAAAAATAAACAGTTTGCAATAAATATTAAAAGTGTGATGTCTAAGTATATAGTGCCCTTTCGTACTCAGTTCTTTCTTTATAATTATTCTCCTATTCGTTATAGACCATCGTTATAGTTTTTAATTAAAAGAAATATATTACCTTCTTGTTATCCAAAAATATCTTCCTTCTCTTTAAAAGATCATACATAATTCAAAGTTATTACAAGGTAACCTTTATAGATGTCAATTTGGATCAATGATAATGGAGTCTATAGCATACATTATGCATCTCTCGTTCAATTCACTTTCAATCGTGGCAGAATATATGGACTCATGTATAATTTCATAAACACAGATTGCATGTGCGACAACCAAATATAACAAGGATCTAGTAACCAATAATTGGGTAAAAAAAACATAAATTATAAATTATATAAACTAACAAATCTAGCAACATGTATGGCACAAATGAATATAAATATAAAATAATACACACATAATATAATCAAGAGACCCGAAGTGTGGTAAGCACTGCCTAGTATACAATTAACTTTGCCTTTCGCAAAGTCTCATCATTAGTGTGAAATATGTGTGAATATGATGCTTTCACTAAAAATAATATATAACAGTACTTTGTGCTGTACTACCCCAGTACAACGAAACAAGATTTCAGTGCTTGGGTTAGTTGCACTTTATCGTTCTGCAGTAGTTATTCAATCTAATATACACAGTTCAATATTTATCTAGTACATCTCCAATGTATTAAATATCCGAAAACTTCAATTAACAGTACAGAATACTTTCTAAGAGTCACAAATTACTCTGGCCATAGCGTCATATGTCCTCAAAGAAGAAATTAAGGGAATCCCAGCATGCCTCAGTTCCCGCGTGCACAATGCACACGCGTACCAACTTCTCCCGGCAAATTCAAAAACCCTAGACACGTTACACGCGAATTAATTTGTCTAATCTAACATTTCCAATAAATTCCTTTGATAATTCAGGTTAAAAGTACGTCAATCACAATATCCCATACAAGAAAGTCTTCAATTATAATCTGGCAGGACTACAACAGAACAATAACCCTTCTGTTTCTACCTGCCTTAACGCAGATGAACAATCGGGTGTTCAGATCTGAAGAACCTGCCGGTACTTGACCTCAAACGTGATAAAGAATCAAAAAGGACAAAGACGAGTGTAAAGGTCAAAAGAAACGCCCCCGGGTGGGCTCGAACCACCAACCTTTCGGTTAACAGCCGAACGCGCTAGCCGATTGCGCCACGGAGGCTGCTCGTGACGTCATTTTTCAAAAGCTTTTCCGCAAAATACAAATAAACAAGAAAATAAATGACGAAACAAGATAAACTCGAAACAAAAGTCCACAAGTAAATACTAGACGTACAAGTTAAAAGAAAGAGATAAAATGAAAAACTGGAGACTGCTTCGCAAGCTGTATAAAGTCTCCTCACAAAGCTTTTCAAGCGAATAAATCTTTCGCTCGTACGATTATTTACTAAGCCAGATATAAAATTACCGATTCACCAAACAACTGAATGCCAAATGGATTCTAACCGGCAATCTGAGTACCGTCGGGTTCGTCCTACATTGTCTAATGGAAACTGAAAATTGCCTTTGCCTTTACCTTTACAGCGTGTCAATTACTTCGTCTCCTCGTAGCCAGGACAATGGACCATTCACTGACCCATCAATTGCTTCGGTACAAGTGTAACGTTTATGGTGTCACACTAAATATTCATAGTACGCCATAACGAAGGATTACGTCCAGGAACAAACGTATCGTCCGAAGGTGGTTCTGAAACACGAATCAAGTGAATGTGCCAACTTCACCGACTGAAATTATCTCGTTCATTTAATATCTACGTTTGAACAAATTTTAGTCACAATAGTTTCAACAGACCTGAACGTATATATCCCATGGGGTTTTATATCCAGAAAAGTAACACAGATTATAACGACGTTCAACGAAAATATATCCATTACCAAATCTGATAGCAATCGTATATTCTACTTGCAAGGAATATAATTTCGCTCCTATGGTATAATATAATAACATTGATTACTACTGCCTACTTCGAAGCAGTCACCGTCATCCTCGGAAATCGTTTAACGACTTCTCTGTCAGTCCATTTACGGTTTACGATTTCACGGCGCGTTATAAACTTTTGCTTTATGATTTTGTATAACTTCGCTCCTTTCAGCGAGCATAAGACACCCACTTCTGCTTATTGGTACTACTCTTTGACACTATCGTATACTTTTTTTTTATATGAAAATTACATCACTTCCCTAAAAAGAACCGGTAGTTAGTGGACGACAGAAAGTAGTAGATGGCTCGGAAATAGACATAATAAAAGAAGAAGACAGTTTTAAAGGGTTGTTGAATTGGTGGTGAATATATTTAGATTTTATCCACTATCTGAATGGAGGGGATAGTTTAGTATGCTAGTCACAGGCTGTACCAACCTGGAGGGAGGAACCGCTAGTGGAAAGTAGGAAGTAAGAAGAATGGCAAAGATGGGGTGGTAGAAGGATAAATAACTCCCACTATCCCTTACTATTTGTTATCACTGGAGCCAGCGACGTACCTTAAATTCTTAGCGGTTCTTCTTTCGTGTATTGTTTTTCTTTTCTTCATAAGCTTATCTTCAACAATTGACTATATGCGTTCTCTGATCAAATATGTTATGAGGCTTGTACTTATTTTTCTTTTTTTTTGTACACGTTATAAATATATACTTGATTACAGGTTGCCTTTAGAGAGGTATAAGGTTGGGTTAGAGATTCACTTTTAATTCCCCTTTGGGAAATTTTTTCACTGCTACGTATACAGATCAAGTAAGTATGCGTGCTCTCTAATACCACCTTGCAATCTTGTTATACTCGACAAGACTTACAAGTTCCTATACTTGATCAGCCGTACCTTGTACTTTCTCAAGAGTTTCACATGATTCTGCTATCAATGGCAAAAATGTTATTTTCTGACATCAAAGACTTTGCTTCAAAGAGAACAAAATTATGAATAAATTCAAATTTTACATGAAATCTAGAAATTTTCAGTAATTCGTATCTCCACAAATTTACTCTGCTTCCAGTATTATATACGTGATCGCCGTCATGATATATCCCAGCAGCCCGTATATGGCTCTTGCGTGTCCCATATTCTAGGAACGTTACGCAGCCAATAAAATCAAAGACGTACGAGAAAAATATTTCACCGTGGAAGCGAGAGAGCCATTTCTGAGCCAGAGGCCGTAAATAAATAATTGACCTCTTGGTACCAAAGTCTTCCACGGTCGCCAGTTGTAGACGAAGTACGTGGGGCACCCGTACGTTTCCACATATGCGTAACGATGCTCTGGGTATTTCAAATCATTAGGATTTCTACGAAGATCACCTACTCGGTGCCGGCGGTTCTGAAACACATAAGATTCTAGTTCGTTAGATAGAAAAAGCAAAAAAGAATAACCAACGAGTATTCCTACCTAAATAAATATCCTGCTGCGAACAAGCAACAAGGGATACGGAATACGGACATACGGAACCCTTTGCAATCTGCAAAGATGCACTATATTTTAAAGCCAACGAACTATAGCAACATCAGTAAAAGATTCGATACACCGTAAAAAAAAGGTCATCTCCAACTGCATCGCCGTGCAACGTCATGCGTGAACTCTTCTGATGCACGTTGAGGGTGGCTTTCCCTAAAAAAAAAAGAAGATTGAACCACCCCCTTGAATACGCTCGGTTAAACGTCGTTGCTGATCATGCAAAACGCTTGCGGAAACGTAAACGTTGCATTGCTACGCGTAAAGCGACGTTTACTTAACGAGCCATGAAACGAATCATATATTGTTCCATTTAGGGACGTAGCTTCAGTGTAGTACACGTTTAAATGTATACACGTGCGTATGCGGATACTTACCGGACCGTGGATAGGTGGCCAATTGACCGTGAAACACAACGCGGAGATTTTCTTCCATATGCGAAGATAAAGCGCCTGGTAATAATTCCGTGTGTTAACGTGCATCATTGCCCTGGCGAGCAAAGTGCGAACTAATATAACGTCACTAAAAATAATGAGTGTTAAAGAAACCGAGTAATTCGTCGCACTTTAATCAGATTCCTTCAAGCATAGATAATCAATTTACATAAAACATATCAGATTGATTATCGATGAATGGACGTGGAGGAACTCAACTAAATTTTACCTCGGATCTTTGTGTACTCTTTTAAATTCCTTGCTTATAATTTACTGGGTCTGTCCGGTAGCGTCTAAGAGTTTCCTACTGTCCAGAATCCAATTTAACATTCTTTCCGGTTCACGTGCTTCGCTCTGGCTGGAAAAACCCTTAGCGGATACTTCCTCTTCCGGTTTTCCTTCGACTGCTGTATGCTGAAGCCTAGACGTTATGCTCCAATTCGTCTACCTGGGGGGACCCACGCATCGATGTTATAAAATCCAGAGGGTTGTCCCAACGGGCTTCTATGTTGTTAGGTTGGTACAAGATCACGTACGTTTGTATTTAATGGACGAGGACGTCTACCTAGGAAGACAGGATCATGAATATTGGGTTTATATAGTCACGTGAAATACTACCTCGTTTAAGTATTGTGGTGGATGGTTTCTGCTACGAATTTTTTGCGACACGTTTTCGTTTGCCTGAACGATGATATATCGATAATTTTTCTTCTCTCGCGTCACGTCATTTTTTTCACGCTTCGTTTTCCAGTTTAAATTTCGCGCTTGCTTTTGCTTTGGCATCGCGTAGATTCCTTGAGTCATATCGTTATACCTGCAAAAGTAATGGTTATTTTGATACCCTATATATCAATTTTCGGTAACGCCTTGTGTGCGCCGGTGAAAAAAAATTTTTGGAATTTTCTAGAAACTCTTTTTCCAATCGACGAAACGATAACAGTTTGATTTTCAAGTCCGTTGAATTTTGATGCTGAAACGGCTGCATCGATTCGGTAGATGACTGCCAAACCAAATAGAAGAATACGTAAACGTCATAAAATTGATATTTATCCTGGCTCCCGTCCAGAGACGAAATATTGGCAGAGTTTGCTAGCCCCGGAAACGTTTCGGCTATCTAATTACACATTCAACCGACTTTTTGTTCCTTTATCTCAAAAAATGTACTACACAGTTACAATCGTAGATATACGTGAGAAATTCTTCTTCATAAAAAAATATAGTCTCCGTTAACCATATGTGGGTCAGCATCGTTTAATTTTTATGCTGACAATCAAAGGAACGACGTTATACTTTCCGCTGGAGACGATAAACGACGAACTTTTACAGGTTACGTATAACCGTTACGCGGACACTGTAAGGACGTATCTTTACGATCTGAAATAGGAGCCACGCGTTCTGAGATATAAAAATATACACATACCAGTTCTGTTATCAAGTACAGCTTGAAATATCAGCACTTTTGAGAGCAAACGTTAATCAACTTTGTTAATCCCAGAAGTCACCCAAGTGTCCACCTTTAGTAACGTATAATCCGTAGGACTAGGTTAGCTTTTCTATTGCATCACGACACTCCTCGGTACAATTAAATAAGTAATATTGCATTAAAAGGATCAATCGAGAGAAGCAATTGTTGTAATTACAATAATCCTAGCTGTTTATCAACGTCAAAGACATTTTTGTCAAACACTGTATCTGCACTCGTAATTGAGTCTACCGTACACAATTCGAATGGCTTGTACCGGCGTAAGTCAAACTAACGATATAAATCATTCATATTTCTTTACTCCCATAATGTCGAAAACAAGAAAGTACGACAAATGAGAATCATTTAAAATGAAAGCCGTACTCGACAGTGATTAATTTAGTGAATATTCCATTCAATTCCTCGGTCAATTCCGAATAATTTAAACGAAAATAACCTCAGGATATTGTTACATTGACTCGAGTAGTAATGGCGGACAAGCGTACACGTAACCGACAAGCGTAACCCAGAAGTACCATAAAATCGGAAGCCTTTTAACGTCCATATAAATACATAGATACGTCGTTCCCCTAATGTGACCCCAGTAAGATAAGCCACCCTTAACCAACGAGCTAAAGCCGCTCTTCTCCATATTAAACATTTCCCAGGTAAAACTAGCCTAAATTTGATAAAAGAAGTTCGGGCTAAGACACTGCTTGACATCGATGTAACAATTCTTTTGCATATAAATCAATGTGTATTATAAAATTCCATGCAATATTCTCGTTAATAATGTCGTCTATTTTATTGCTGACCAAAGAATTGTGCGAAATATTGAAAATTCTGCAATTTCAAACTGAACGGGTACTCGGTGCCTTCTTCCACCATATTATCTGTCTATATGTTGTCGCAAGATTAGAATATGCTACAGCTTCCACTATCTTCTTGGTATGTGGTATTGATAGGGTAGTGAGAGCTGGGGGGGTAGTCACCCCACCGATACGGCGCTGGCGTGGAAGTCCCACCCTACCTTGTCTCCGGCACTGCTCAGTTGCCTTCGAGCCATTGCGGCGAGTGGACCGAGCGCTGCGTCAAATTCGTGATAGACTCGGTGAAGTGCGATTTTCACGTAGATTTCTGTGTTTGATCAATTGCCTTTATCGATTAATCAAAATCGTTATCGCTTAATCGTCGCGTTAACGCGAAGTAACGTGAATACAGAGTGCGCGAGAATCAAATAATTTTATTGAAACAGTGAAACTGATTGTACAAGTGAAAACAGCATTCGCAGTGACATATTGCTGCTTCTACGAGGAATTAGAAGGGGAATGAAGTTCGATGGAAATAGCCGGTATTTATGTAGTTTAATATATCTTTATACCAATATTAAGTT
Source organism: Trachelus iudaicus (assembly GCA_030142595.1). Classification (NCBI taxonomy): domain Eukaryota; kingdom Metazoa; phylum Arthropoda; class Insecta; order Hymenoptera; family Cephidae; genus Trachelus; species Trachelus iudaicus. The sequence continues at coordinate 2,828,361 of JARQTH010000323.1, read as the reverse complement.
CAATGTATCGGACGTTAAGCAGGTGGGAGCAATGGGATCAGGTGTGACATAATGAAACGTTAGTGACGAATTAATTAGAGGCAGCGTGAGGTAATTGAAGTTTGATTTTTATTTGGTAAACATTTATAGGTGTACCACGTATAATATGCTTTGTTACGTTAATTTGAAATTGAAATTAATGCGTATACGTCAATTAGACGCAATTAATGTCCTTTTCATTAGTCACTTTCCGTGTAACGAAAAGTTCCGTAATTCGGTCGCTAAAGTCAGGTGCGAGACTGTCTTCTTTGTTTAGCGAGTGAAACTTTGCCGTTACTTATTAAAGAATGAGAATCGTGTTTCCTTGTTCCCATTGTATTCAACAGTGGCAGACAAGCGCGATAATATACAGCCAGGTCGTCTTTTGACGTATTCACAGGTGAGAAGTACGTGTGACTTAATTGCTAATACAATTTTAACACCGACCTTTCACGGAGCATCAGAATCAACGTACAGAGAGTGCAGATGCGTCTGGCAGCCACATTTGGTAATCCAAATAAAATGAACAAAAGATCATTAAAGTTAAAATTCGTGCGCGGCTCTGCTGGATGACAATATTTTACTTGCGCAATGACTTCGGCCGCCACTCGGGACAAGCTAGTACGTATATTCCCGTATTTTACCACACCTGTATATACAGCTGGGCAATCATCATGTACAATTTTATTACGGTACCTGTTAATTACAATTAAAATGATGATGCGCGAGTCACGGCAACCAGCTGGGACAATAAATTTTCACTCTTTCGCTAACGACCACGCGAATTGCGCCTTCTGCGAGAGTTTTCCCTTAATTTGCAAAATTAAAAAAAAAAATCAATATCCCTAGCCGAGTAGCGACACGCAATAATTGCATAATCCATGCTTCGACGAGAAAATAGAAAATATTTCCCACGCCCTGGTGCACGAGTAACGATAATAAACAAAGAGAGGGGATGCTTGAAAAACAAGGGAGACTAGTTTTATCTTAACACGTCCATTGACTCTCAAATTATGGCATTGCAGTCTATCTGCACCGGAAGCACAGTACTCCACCCTCCTCGAAGTCCAAGACGAAGGGATGTAGGAGAGACAGTGCCTTGATCTCGTGCAGCATCCGAAGCCAACCCCTTTCCGAGAAAGGAGAGGGGCAAGGGTTGACAAGTGGTTCTGCTGAGAGCGGCTGGAAAAGATTGTTTACGTGGCATCGTTCAACCCTTTGACTGCCGCCATAATGAATAAGACACAGGGGAGTGTCTGCCGTGACAGTAGACAAACCATGAAATGCACTTATGGGATTTTTTTTATTATTCTCCAAGATTGCTGCGTTGCACCCGTGCAGCAGTGCAGCGTCCCCATGGTGAAAAGAAGAAGGGGCGGTACCTTGTCAGAAAAAGAATTACTGTGAGAATCTTACACCGCAGGCGGTACGGGGTAGAAGCGTGCTGGCGTTTATTCAACGAAAATAAATTCCATGGCGTTACAAGCTAGAGGTAACCCTGGTCCAGACCCATGTGTGTCTGTTCTACTTTGAAACGGTAGACAGGCAACACGCTTCTGAAATTGAAAGCACCGGCCAGACGTCGATTTGGTATACCTATAGGAGATTCGGTAGTGCCCAGTGGCGGCCTTAGGCCGCCATTTGCTCAAAATAATAGCCTTTCAGGGTAAGTTTGCATTATTCAGGGAGAAAACGTAAATCATCCCCATGGAAATTCTGGTATGAATAAATGCCACATGGTAAACGCACGGGGTTTACCGTACAGCAGGTACCTCGTAAACGTGTCAATTACAAGTACGAGCAATTGAGTGAATGACGTTGGTAGTCTGGATGCACGGGGGGTTGATTGTGACGTAATATGTGTATATATATGGCTGTAGGTTACTCGAAGGGTTGATGCAATTCGCTTAGGAGCCATAAAGATGCGCGTGGCCTCTCTGGGTGCCTTGGCCTCTCCTGGGTTGGGTAACTTTAGGCCTCGCAAGGGTTGGTTTTCTGTATGCTATGTATCTATATATATATATATATATAGGGGTTGCTATTGACAGAGGGAGGCTTGGTAATTCTCATGCCGCACTTTGCCAGGTTCTCTCTAGGCACGTCATGCTTTATAAAAGGGGGTGGTGGCGGTAAGACGGGTGGTGTAGAAGGGAATGCACATTCCCTTAGCTTCGGCATTGCTCACCAGGGGTAGAGAGGGGCGGACGGGAATGTGAGACAGGGGTGGAAGCTAACCAGCGAACCCTAGGGGTGCCACCAGATGCCCCCCCAAACTCTCTTCTACTTTATAGTGCTGAGCTGTCGCGATTTAGTGGCCCGTCCCTGGCTGAACGAAGCCACCCTATATGCAGGGGTTGAAGGGGGGACGAAATTGGAGTGAGTGCAGCAGGGAGATTTGCTACTGGGCTTTTCTTTTATTTCATCCGCTTTGGATTACCGCTGCCCCATAGTCTTTAGGTGTTTGACCAAAAAAATCACAAAATAAAATCGCTTTGCAAGACCCATGTGGAGTAGTAGTTGTACAGACCGCCGCTTTATTCCGTAGCGCTCGAGTCGCCTGTATCCGTCCAGGATAATGCATTTTTAGATGAATCTCGATCTCAGTACGTCGCTTGCAAATGCAGCGGCACGTTTATCGCAAATTCAAATCTCGTTCCGGTTAATGGAAACTGGCCTGCGCCGAACTTTGTTGTATTTGATTATATTTCAATTCCATTATGATACGTTGCTAGTACAAACATCACGTTTCTCACTGGCTAGCTTTGCGTCGCGTCGTGTGTCTCTGTGTCATGTAAATACGGGGCGAATAATCCGCACGTCCGTCTCCGGGAATTGCCACCAGGGGGCAGGTCGAGCGGTCGCGTTATATTGCCTGGAATATCCCGGCCTTATAGGGAACGCGGGCTTTCATAATGCAAAACGGGCTACTGGGCATTCAGCTGAAGAATTATTAAAGTCGAATGGCCGAAGTCTGTATTGAAGTGATTAACGTTGTGCAACTATATGCGTATATATGACAGGAGTGTTGATCGATCAGTTAACTTGTCGGGCCATTATGTAATTATGACGATTATTATTGGTCACTATTGGAAGATTGATCAAGGATCCCTCAAATAATTATACGCCATTAATCATCGATTCGATCGTGACGCCGATCCCGAGATGATGGAATATGACGATGATACGACGTTACCATGCGGGTTAATACTCGGTGACGAAACTGTAGAGATTTTTTTATTATAATCGGATAAGATCGATCGCGATCAATTTTTTGATCGCTCGCGATAACGGATTAATGAGTGTCTTGTTAAAATTTTTTTATAACCAATCATGGACCTTACTATATATATATATATATATATCTGTTCGATTTCACGTACAATGATACAGCTGTTAACTTCAGTAAATTGACAATTATAATTCCATTTGATTTCTAATGACCAAATATGAGGGGGTGGATTTTTGGTCCTGACGATATATTTTATTTGTCATTATCATTGAGATTCGTTGTTTCTCAGCATCCCCCTGGTCCATTGTAATGACACGGTCCTTTAATGTATAACGAAACTTTGTAATTACGTCTGTAGGATTCTCCTGTTGTTTTCTACTAGAAAATATGGACAGCCTTAAATTAGCTTGTCGCAAGGGGTGACTTGTAGAAATTAAGGGATCCATCTGTCTCTTCTTCATTTTACTTCGTCGTTTGCCCTGACGTAATTTACATGACGTCTACTGATTAATCTTTCATTTATATTCGCATGCAAAGCAACGTACAGCCGGATTCCTTCAGGCTTATCAAAACTGCAGGGGGTCCCGGTGTATATATATATATATATGTATATAGACGATCATCCTCTTCCAACGAAGTAGCCACAAACCACCCCAATAGTCACATTTGCCATAATAACAACGCGTGCCAATACTCCCCTACATCTATGTCTATTTTTATGTGCGACCACCACGTGGTCGAGTTATGGCCATAAGAATTGGATGCTGCACCCCCTTGATGTCCAAAATCAATTTTTTCTATCCATTTTTGACAATCGTCAACTCCCTTTCAGCTTTGAAGAAAAATTGCAATCTTTACATAAAGCTACCAACTGCACCAAGGATCTCCAAATTTTTCCAAAACATCAATAAACGCACTTGCCCCAACACCTCTGGAACTGCATCAAGTTGACGTCATAAATATGCATCGAATTCTGGCAGGCACTACTGCACCACTGACAACCGACACGTCAATATACATATATATACCTTCCTTGAGCTTAACACGTGTAGCTATGTACGTGATACGCGTGTAACGATTACTGAGCTTCCCACGTGTTTCGAGTAGCTATGTCGATTAGATGAACATTATCGAGTCACTTGTGACGTTCTTGACACGCTATCTGAAATTCCCTTTTTTTTTTTTTTTCATTTAACATCCAAAACATTTACCGACCGTGGGATTGCGTCAGGCAATATTCAATATTAAAATATTAAAATTCGATTAATTATCATTGGTAATTGCTGCAGGAGAGAATTAGAGATTTTTGAATTTTATTGATTTTTTTTTTTTTCGTTAATTCTTTTGGTTCGAACGAGATTCGATATCGCGCGTCTCATAATAAAATTACCATACGGAACGAGGTGTCTTCTCTTGTTCCTCATAAATTTTCTATGGCTCAACTTTTAACACGTGACAGAGGCACCGGCGCTGCATTCGCGTCACGTTTTTATTTTCGTGGGAGACGCGCGCGCCATGCACCTTGCCGTGCACACAGGACGCATCTGTAATGCGCCTCCTGTTGGATTCTATTTTTAGACAAGCAGAAGTCAACACAATGCGGGGACAAACGAAGGGAAGTCTAGTAGATGGGGGGGATCGTAGACGTCGACCGCCAGTAATGGCCGCCGCCATGGCCCCACGGTAGTCCTGTTTTCAGTAGCAAAAGGACGCACCCTGTTGTCAAGCGTTAATGCTCCCCTTGTCTTTCTTGCTTATATATATATATATTTTTTTCTTCGTTATCTTTGTCGCCGTCGCGCTCGATCGGCAAAAATTACTCGCGGAAACGAAAATTTGACGCTCGGTCGACTCTCTACGTTAATTCGTAACCTGCGACGGTGGCGCCGAACGTCCGTTCCCGGTACTACCGTGTTTACAGTCTCCTCTAACCGGGTCAACCGTCGAATACGATAAAGCTAATCTCTTTTAACGAATCTTTCCGTTCGAGCTTTAATCTTTTATTCTTTATCCTTAATCAATCTTTCTCTTTGATGCTTCTCGATCATCTGGAAGCAAACACACTTTACGAAGCACCGATCGTCCCTCTGAAATCTGATCTTGGTACGCGTACCGTGTACTGGCTTGTGTTTCCTTGCCGGGATTTTCAAATCGATATACCCACAGCTTTTGAGGGATCCTGCTGGATTAAATGGCACCCTCTGACTTTCTCTACTACCAGACTACTCATCCTCTTACGTCTTTTACCAACGGATCGGGGAACACACGACTTTCTCGTGTCTGATCCTGTACGCTGCTTGCCAATCGTGCCCAAGGATCATTTTACGCTCGATGTCTCTTCCGCCTTCGTTTGACTAATTTTAAGTTACTAATTAGGATCATTCGACAAGGTAGGACCTTAATTTTCATCAAATGTCGCGACTCTGATGCATGAAAAATAGGAGTCTCCTTGCGGACAGATAATTTTACTATTTTTAATAAGGTTACGTATACGTGTTTATCTGTACGGATTGGATATCGGCAATATGGCTTATCCTTGGTCTTTGATCAACCACGAATTCAATTCAGAGATGGTGCCCAGCGATCCGTAAATACAGCATCCAATTTTATGCTGTCTATGGTGCTGGTATGCCAATAAATTTTTGTAGGTCTGGACCAATTTTTTCTTTGCATACGCAAAATTTTTTATCACTGGCGTCAAGGGGTCCACGTGACACGTTTGCGTTTCGACGGGGAATGATTTTGAATTTTTTATTTTATTTCGAAACGAGAATAGCAATGGCTCGGATTTTCTTCGAGAGTCTTATCGGGGACGTTACGATAAGGGTGAAATTTGAATAGGGTAGCTCTGATAAGGGTTATCTCGTTGAAGGAGAATTCGAGTAGTACCCTTTTCATCTCAGCACGACTAACCTTCGAACGGGGATTTTTATTTCAATGGTATTCGAGAATTCTGCGGAACAGGATTGGTCAAGATTCTAAAAAGAAAAAATTGATTATACTCTTTTTCATCCTTTGGGAACCCTCACTATAAATCAGTGCTTAACTGATCGTTTTTTTTTTTATCGCTTCTCCGTCTCACTCGGTACTCTATATATATGTATATCCGAATCTCTCACGCATTGCGTATATACGTATTTCTGGATGCCTGCGAGATAATTTTTTTCTGACGCATTTAGGTCACTGCGTTAAAATCCAGACGAAGGTCACATGTGGATTGCTGCACGTGTTGGATACTCGCGAACGTGACCTGACCTCCGACATCGTCGCCCGCTGCTCCCACGCGAGAGAAAAAATTTTTCTCGAAATTTTACGTAATACACGATAAATCGGTACGCTGTGCTATACTGTATTGTATAGGTTCCGTTATTTTTTTTTTTTTTTTTTTTTTTTTTCTTGTTAAGGTGAGAAGGAAAAGATGAAGAACGCGTGCGATTCGCGTTCACTCCCCCTTGACCTCCCCACCGGATTCCCCCCCTTTGGAGATTGATGACGTTGCTAACGCTCGCTGGCTTTGTCCTATCTATATCTATATATTCGGTCTGGAGGTTCAATGGAGCATCCGAAGATTTGAAAAGTTTTCAACGTACCGTCAAGGGACGGGGTGTGGGTCCTTCAATTCTCATTCCTTTTTTTTTGGATGAAAAGAAAAACGATACGCAGCCGCATATGGACGTTTGTCAAATTCCAATTATCATTCGTCACGCCGCGTTCCTAGGGAATAAATTGCGATTCTACGGAACGATAGATCCCATCGAGTTTCCTTTCTACGTGTCATTCAATCCCAGACTTGACGGTCTCGTACGGATTCCATTAGTGGAAACTTTTTCGGGATTGGGTGGGCGAGGGCAGGGTGTATTATATATATATATTTTTTTCTTTTTTTTTTATCAATGGATACGTAGCTGTATCAGAAGGAATTTTGGTTGAAATATGTGAAATAGTAGATTTAATTTTTATTGGTGATTTAGGGGAATTTTATGAGGTTCGTAGGCTTTTTTGGGACAATTCTTGCGAAATCGTTGGGATTTTTTCTGTTATGTCTTTGTGTACGTAGGTCTTTTTTTTCTTTTTTTGAGGAAAATTGTAAAATTTCGAAAACGGGTCTTCTTTCACCGAACTATCGTAGTACGACGATTTTAAATATTCCAGAGGCTGCTTCTGTCTTGTTTGTTTTCAATGGGACTATTTCGAGAGACGGCCTAGATCCCGAGCGATTTAACTTTCTGGTACCTGATTTTTACTTTTTTTTTTTTTTTTTTTTTTTTGTAAGAGTTTGGTCCAGAGATGGTGAATGGTTAGGGGACGAAGAAGTATGTAGATGAACGAAATTCCCTAGTCACTAGATTAATTCATGGGAATCCGGCGAAACCGAAGCTATTCACAGGTCTTGTGGCTTAAACACGTCGTACGCGTGTATAAACCCTATCGATTTACGAGAGGCGTCCAGAGGGAGGTAAAAGGGTACCGGATGGAACCCAGCGGAAGGGTAGTAGGTTGGAAGGGAAACTGTGATAAATTAAGGGTGCACCAAAATTGGAGATTTTTTTTGTCTCGTAAAGGCGCAGTAACAGTTGCAAAAATCGTCCCTAAATTATATATGAAATTTTACGCAAAAGGGTGGTAAAATTTTTTAATTAATTCTCAATGTCAGATAGGGGTGGTGTAAAGATTTAAGGGTTGGAAAATTAGAAGAAAAAATTGTTTATCGCGATATGCGTATTTCTTCTCATCCGTGTTTTTAATTGACAAAGCGTCGCGCATAATGGATAAGGGTGGCAGTACCTAGGGGTTGCTAGGGGGGTACTTCGTAAAAAAAGTCTTTTACTCCTAGGCCAACGAGCATTATCGGAATTAATGATTTATTTTTTTGTTAATCGCCAACCAAGTCGCTCTTGACGAAATCTCATTAGGATCGGACCTAAGGATTTTTCGAAACCTCGTGAGAACTACGAAACGAAATTTCAAGGGGCGTTCTCACTTAACTACGAGCTTTACAGTAGCTTGGTCTAATGCCGATCGAGATTGCTACGGCCCTGACACGAAATCGGATTAAGCTACCAGAATTTCCCGTCACGCAGAAGCTTCATTAAGCCTCCCTGATTGCATACACAATGAGCCTCTTTGGAAACAGCCCTTTGACGCTTTACGAGCGACACAAAAGTACTGTGTTATACCGGTATATCTAATTGTAGTAAAAAAAAATTTTCAATTTTGTAGAGTAAAAAAATTTCATTTTTTGAAAGACCGTACTTCTGACAATCGTGCAGACTTTTCGTGAAATATGTAAAAGTCCATTTTTTACGAGTCCAAATTGTACATAAATTATTCATGAACCCGAAAATTCATGAAATTTTTTGCATCTTTAATTCCTTCCCATTGAACGCTTCGGCCTATCCAGGCAATTCGTTAGGGTTACGCCTATAGCCACACTTGACAATCCTGATCGATGGTCGTCGCGACGCCGGTCCCTGGGGTTTGATATCTGCAGTAAAAATCCTACAGGATTCTCCTGGACGTGGTTGCTTCCTGCAGCAGATTAAATCCCGACGATATCCGCTGGGATTCCCCTACGTCGTCAGCTGGTTCCTTATTTTGACGCATGGAGCGCTGCGACACACAGATTACCGTTTAATTAGAGGGTCCAAGGCCTCCTCGTAATTCAAACCGAGTCAACTATTTATAAGGATTAGTAGGATCGGATTAGTGCTCCCGCGTGCTGCTTTCTTGCATGAGGATATCACCCATTCGAAGTCGCTCATTGTAAAGTCACCCTACGTACATACCTACTGCACTGTCGTTTGGCGATATCGAGTGAAATTACAATTGGAACAGTACTGTTCCGTCACAATTCTTGATCCGATCTCGGACCATTATTCCCCGTTAACGACAGACTCACAGAATCGTTGCCAAGAGACAATTGACGATTGTACGTAACAATTCAAATTTCCCGCCTTTCATAACCTCACTTAAATATCCGTTTCGAGTGTCAACGTACCTTTCAAAACTTCGACACTTTGAAAAAGACAATTTTACACGCACCAGACGTGTATCTACCTTCAATGGAAACACTGTCGCAGACAGTGGAAAAACCCCTCGTATTGACAGAAGTCAGACCAGAGTACGGCCGGCATAAGCGCGAGTCCTCAACGCGCGACAAAACCCGTTAACGCCAAAGAGACAGACACAGTATCAAACCAAGAGCCCTCCTAGTACAGCAGCAGACCTATGTGAACCTGGCACTCGATTTAAAAATAGTTTTTGTCGCTCCAAGTAAGAACGCTTTTCCGTCGCTCTCATGAAAATAGTTCCCGATGAATAATGACGTTGCTTTCGCCTGGGGGTGGAAAATTCCATCGTCACCGGACACAGACGTTACGATCAATCATGTTTTGGGGGGCAATACCTATCGAATTCCCATGATCTCTCCACAGTATGTATATATATATATTTTCCCTTCATTTTTTCATGCTCATCTTAGAAACCCACCCTAAGTGCGTTTACCGTGTAAACAAGTGTCTAAAATCCACTAGGAGAATTCCTGAATGACTCACGCATATACTTTACCCCAAATGTAATTAGGGTGCGTACACACTGTAGCGATCGGCCACAGCGATGGTCAGGAGTCAGCCTTAATTAAATTCACAGTGTCGGCGACCGATGTGTCAGCTGAGACTCCACGTAACGCGGCTTGTGAACCAGACGAAAAATCGTCCGATAGTTTTTTCTCCTCGCAATGACGCACGTCCCAACGTCACACCAGGGACATGGATGGGACACGCGAGCACGATTCGTTCGTAACGCTATAATATGCGCGATCGTTGATAACGTTAAAAAGTGTGATAAGACTCTCGTCCCTCTGCTCGTGCTTTTCATTAATATTTATAATCATTTAATAGGGTTATCGAATAAATTAATATATATATTTTTTCATTAAGTCGCCCGATCGACTAGTGAATTTTTTTAAATTTATTTTTTTATTTAACGACCTAATCTCTTACAGATGCTCCAGAAGAGTCAGAGATAAATCTTACGAGTGGGATGCTGAGACTGATTGAAATTCTTCTTCATCTCGCTATACCTTCCACTCCCCTCCTTCTCCCCTTCAAGGCTTTTAGGACCCTATCAGGTATGGCGCATAAATATATACTTGGTATTTCTGCGTTTCTATTTGGCGACTGCAAAAAGGCTCGCGGGATTGTGCGACCCTTTCACGTGGGAAGACGATGGGATTTTGCGAGATGACATGTTTTTATGCATATGTGTAAATGGAAGGGTTGAGTTACGGTATGTCGTCTAGTAGGTATAGTCTAGGTGCATCGACATACGTCACTGTACTGAGGTACCTGAAAGGGTTAGGTATAGTGGGTGGCTGGGGGTAGGGGTGAATGTACATGTAAAGTGTACAGTGAAAGGGTTGACTGGTTGACTGACTGGCTCTGTCGACTCTTCGGAAAAGATCTGCCGGTCGCATGTACAAATTTATCCACCCGGTATACATAGGTGGTTGTGCGTCTATGTGTATATATATATATACATATATACTGGTAAAAATTGAATATGCATTGTGAACTTGTCGAATGTATTTGAAAATGGCGACTGAATCTGACGAAACGTCTGTGAGGGAAATTGAGTGAAAATTTTGGGCAAAATTGAATTCCCACAGTTAGGGAGGCGGGGAGGATGTATCGTACTGATATTATTATCGGAGGGTAGCGGCGACAGCGGCGGTGGGAGAGGGGGGGGGGGATGGAGTAAGATTATATTGAAAAAAAAAAAAAATGTATCGCTAAAGATTTTTCTTTGTGCGAAAAAGCTATAATCGCCATTCGCATTATTCGCACCTGTCGAATTTCGAGGGGCGGGGAGGGTGTTGGCGCCGTCGATTCGATTATCGATATTAACTTGGAGTGGGTTATTGGGGCGAGGGGCGTGGGGGTGGGGGGGGGGGGGGTTGCTCGATTAATTTTTCCTGACGAAACAAAATGGGAGACAGCCCCGCCAAAGGGAACTCAGAAGAGAAAAATTAAGGCCAAGCGGTTGAGTTAATGCGGAAACGAGGGTTGCTCGCTGCGGCCTTGCTTTGGACAAAAACTACCCCTTCTGCTCGGCTGGGGTGACTTGTACATTTTTTAGCCCCCCCCCCGGTTACACGTGAATCTCAGGGAGGGGTTGGTCTCGCGATACGATGAAAAAGTTTGCAATTTTTTTTCGCTCTTTTTTTTCTTTTTCTTCCTACCCTTATTTATTTTTCGCGTGCAGGGGTTGGTTTTGGAAAAAAGAATTTCTTGGCTGTACCCCGCCCCTCCTCTTTGTTTTTTTCTCGATTAAGCCGATAATTATGGCGACGAACGATGGCAACTTTAACGAGCAATTTGTCAACGGGGTAACTCGAAGCACTGCTACTACCACTATCCCGGGTCTCGTCCAACGCCGGGAAGACCACCCCCTCGCGCTCTCTTGCTCCACTTAAACTTCAACCTTTGACAAGGTAATGAATGGCAACGGGGCTAACTACCCTCCAACCCTTGTCCCGTAGTTCAGCCCACTGTATATGTATATTGTCGCGTGTGGGTATATTTTGTATATATAGAGTACACCCCTCCCAGGACTTTCTTCTCACAAGACCTAACCCTTTCTTGGCCTGCTGGTGCATGGAGGTTCCGCGCCCCTCGATGGCGATTAAACCACTTTTCAAGAGGAATTACGAGAAGCGACTTAACGATGCCCAATAATTTGCGTAACAGTAGAATATTTGTCTTTTGGGATAAATTTTTTTTTCCAAATTATTTTTCGATCGATTTCGTCGTTTTGAACGATTTTTACGACCCCCTGCCGATATAAAGGAGAATAAAAATACAGGCGAGTCGATTAGCCCGAGACACGATCCCTTTTCTGTAGTTTCTCATTCGCCGATAAAACACGAGCTGTTGTGACTTTGTATCCACCTGTCAAATCTGACAGCTGTCATCCGACCACGTGCTCGAGGAGAAACTTCGTAAGGCATAAATGCGGATAAAATTTTTAATCATCGTCAGTAAAATATGCTTCGAAGCCGACGATAAAGAAAATTGGTTAGCTCTGTTCCTCGATTATAAATTAATGATCTCGATATTACCCAGGCTTGTTCGAACTTCGCGAACAATTAAGCTCGGATCGTTAACGAGATTTCGTTAAGCGTCATCAATCATGTGGCACAAGGGGCCATTTCAGTGAAAAGGTAATTCTTGGGCACATGAGACACGTTTTTTTTTTTTTTTTTTTATCATTAGAGATGAGCTTGGAAGATAATATTGAATCCTTGGTCCATGCGTATATTTCATCCTTACGATTGTACCTACCATTTTCCTTAACCCTTTCGAATTTCACAAGTACCAATCGATAACGATTTATTTTCACGCTTCTCGGACCCCCCTCCCCCCTCCCCCCCTCCGAACACGTGTTGTCTAACCACGCTGTTTTTCTCTAAGCGGAAAATACACGGACGATATATATATATACACACACAAATACCTGTGTTATTACCTCAGGTACCCCACTTATCGTTACTTCTGCCGAGTGCACACTTAGCCTGGAGATTTTTCTCACTTGTTCCAGAACTCGGTGTATGAATTGTGCTTAAGGGCACGAAAGGAGAAGGAATCGTCCTCGCTGAGCATTGGGACAATGCGCGCGTGAGTGGGAGAGAGAGGGTGATAGGGGACGAGTGGTACGACGACAGTGGAGAGACAAGGACAGAGCATTGTACCTCCATAACGGTGAAAAATGTCGGCACGATTCGCGTCTCTTTGCAAAACGCCTAAGAAATTCTCATTTTTGCCCGGTGGCTGGAGAAGCTCTGACGTTTTTATTCGCGTTTCTGGGGAATCCGAGAAAGTGTGTCTTTTTTTTTTTTTTTTTTTTTTCGTTGACGCGCAGGAAATCTCACGGGTCTTTTCAGTCGACGGGATCATCAAAATTGTATGTGCTTGGCGCGTGGGCTGTGCACGTTGTCGGTGAGTGATTTGGCGTGTGGGTGGGGGTGGGGTGGGGGGGGGGTGATTTTTTTTCGACCATTTCGAAATTTATCTTATCACTTATTCGAACTTGACGTTTGCGAACGTCAGACGGCTTTTTCCACCCTCTTGCTGTATCTTCCCATGAAAAGTGATCATCCTCGAGTGCCAAGACGGCCACTTGAATAACAATTTTTCTACCGCTACGTGGCGGCAGGGGTCTTGTGGGGTAGTTTTTTTTTCTTTTCCTTTTTTTTTGTTCATGGGGCGTGGCAAGGTGAATGTCTATCGTGCAGACAATTTTTGGTAATGCGAAGAAAAAGTTTTTATTTAAATCGACTTTTTTTGGGGGTGGATAAAATTTTTTTTTTTTTTTTTTTTTGGATCGATCCAATATTTTATTTTTATGGGAAAGTTTATGGTGCGGGGGGAGGGAGGGATGCAAATTTATGGTGTACCGTCGTTACTCACTCGTCTTGAAGATTCGACGAAACAGTTACCTTTTGAAAGGTAACAACACGATCGAAACACCCTGTAGATCTGGGGTTGCCCTGGGGGCGAGCTCGCGTGTTGCCATGACAACCATCGCCGCCCCCGCCATCGTCAGTGGTTCTCATTTTGCACCCTTTTGTGGATAGAAGAATGGTACCCTAGGACTCGCCGCTCAGCCCCTCCTGCCATCAAATTCCCATAAGCGGAGATCAGTCCCTGAAAGGATTTCCGGGCTGCGAAATAACTTGGGGAGTGAGGCGGGAAAATTTGAAAAGTTTTTGAAAATAAATTTCGAATCGCTACGATCTCTCGTGACAGGATGACCCTTGAAAAATATATTGAAATATAAAAAGAAAACATATAAATTGTATTTCTGTGGATTTTTTAAAGTTCAAATTTATTTTTTAACAATTTTTATTGGCTTGGCAAAAAATGGAATTTTTTTTTACGACTGGCATATTGCCAAATTGCCCCTGATACATTTATCTGTTGTTACCCTCTTGGCTGTGGCAAGGGTGGCTCGAATTTTTAAGGGTGCTAAAAAAAAGAATGTACTCTTACCCCTTTCTCAAAATCGTACACACTTGACGCGTTTCAGTGAAATTCGGAGAACCCTTTTTTGCCAAGATATATCACCCCTCCTACTGCCAGCAAGAAGGTTAATTTATCTTATCAAGCCTTTTATTATTGCTGGCCAGAAGCATCCCTTGGATATAAGTACGAGGAAGAAAAGTACCAAAAACCCCCCTTTGTTCGGTATCGGAGGATCGGATAATGCAATTAACTTTATTTCCCAATTAATATATTATTTCGATTATCTCTTAATCGCAGTAAACAAGGTTCACGCGCATGCGCGAAAATGTACGTTACTCCGTAGGATATCAAAAAGGTAGTTGGGTCACGTAATAGGACGGCCATTTTGTATAAGAAACCAGAAGCAGGCATTATCCTTAATTTATTTTATCGTCCCAGCGTCGCTCCAGCAATCCCATGGTAATCCTTAAATCCTGCAGGACTCGTGTCGCCACTCAATCCAATTGATAACGCGTCCCGGCGGCAGGCGACGCTCAAGATTATTTTCATTAGTTCCCAATAGAACCGAAAACGAAATCTGACTCCGCGCAGAGTCGAGGCCGACGCATTGAATTAGGTGGGCTGAATTTAAACGAATTTCCATGAAAAATGGCTACCTCATTACACGCGGATAAGCAATGACGTTGAATCGGCCGTTTTACCATGAACAACCCCTAAATTCTTGAGAGCGTATCAACGGGGGATGATTTTTCACTCGTGCCGCCTCTGGTGTCCTCTTTGTCAAAATTCACTTTAACCTTTCTTACCGTATAACGTTACCAAGTTTAAGGGCCGACCCGCAATAGGCCTTAGGGCATAAGGGTGTTCCTACTATGTATTACATAACAGGCGTGGCGCGGGGTACGTGCGATATCGGGATCAAAAATTGTACCTGGACTCTTGTTTGTCCCGCTTAAGCGTTTTCGATCGGTTTGTAGGAGGGTTGAATTTTCACCCTTAAAGCCTCAGGGAAGAGTAGGGACCCTTATTTAAATACTCCGTGGGTTAAAGCCTTGCGAGCAGCTGTATGAAAAATTTATATTGATAGGGAAGACTTTGAGATTTTCGAAAGGGTGGTTTTTCCAAATTTTTAAGAACATACGAATACCTTGTACCCCTCTTTTTTTTCTTTTGGTTACTCCGTCCGGCGAAATCTATTGAAATTCTTGGAATAGAATTCTTCCGAATAGAATTATTTCCATTCAATTTTACTTTCGAGAGCCACCCCTATTTTTTATTTCTGTATGGGACCAGCCCCCCACCCCCCGACCACGAATTTATGGAAAGTCCACTTATTTCTCGTTCATCCCCGTTAACCGGCATCATCCCTTTCAGCTTCGCGTATCTTATTCCTGGTTCCTACTACCCTTCAGATTTTACAAGCACTCGAGCTTGTTCCATGTTCAGTCGACGTGACGTCATGGGACTTGGGGGTTGGTTACTCGGAGACTTGGTCCAGTCGTTCAATCTCTAGAATATTTTTTTGTCCAAATCGTATCTGTATACTCTTCCCTGTTACGATGTGTTTTTTCGTCTTATTTTTTCTCCGCAATTAAAACGTCAAAATGCGACGTACACACCGCACGCGGCAGACTCGCGAAATTACGTCGAGAACGATTGGCCGGATGCCATAACGTCTGCGAAAATTTACCGTTGTATATCCGCCAAATCGCCGATTTGTTCTTTTCGCAGTGCACTTACGGAGAACTTTTCTTTTGGGATTCGCGAAAATGGGTTGAAAATTAAGGGTTGAAAAACGCACCCGCTAAATTTTGAAGAAACACGTTTTAGTATCTTGTTTCTGCATGGTAATAAACTATGCGGTTTCAAGCAAGGCACCTGCTATCGTATGAAAAACACCCCTGACGATTTTCGATGAATGGACTTTTAATTAATGGTATTTAAAAAAAAAAAAATGTATTTACCCTCCCCCTTTTTTTGCATTCGGTCAAATTCATTCAAAAGGGCATTGCGAAATTACGCGCGCGACTTCAGTGCCAAATTATACGTTTCTAAGGGCGGGTTTCACGTGGTCGCAGGAATCTCGGGCGAATTTTTATCCCCATGAATATTTCCACGCGTGCCAATTTACCTTTCAACGATTCGATCCTAAGGGTGGTTCTTATGAATTTCTTCGCGACACCCGTTACCGTTGTCTTTTGAAATCTTATTGTCTCGTCTCGACGGCTCCTTCTTTTTTTTTTCAACCCTTACTTGCCTCTTTCACAAATATATTCGATTTCCGTAGAGTTTTTCTTCGCCACCCTGTGAACTCCGATACGAGGCGACGATAAATTAATGGATAACGTCGAGTTTCCATCGTAAAGCTTCTTTCGCGACGAACGAATTTTACTTGGGAAGTTAAGTTTTCTTGGGTTTCTAAGTCTTTTGTCCCCGAGGGAGCGAAGACTGACACTTTCGATGAATTCCTTTCTCCCCCTCCCTCCCTCCCTCCCTCCCTCCCTGCCCCTCTCTATTTCTCTTTCTCTTTCCCTTTCTTCGGCTCTTGGGGCGAGAAAATAAAAGCCCTAAAAAAAGATACGACCCTTTCCTCTCGACTACTGTCATTTTCTTATTGATCGATAATCAATGCTCTTTTTTTTTTGCCCCCTCTAAAATGACCATAACTATTGCTAAAGCCTAAGGGTTGAAAATAGGGTCACCCAAAACCTACAAGTTTAATGCAAGGGTGCTTATCGTTAAATTCATCAAGCTCAAACCGTACTGGATATAGAGGGTGACGTTTTTAATTTAGAATAAGGGTATAGTACACACAAAGAAAAAGGACCGACTCTCCTGGTGGTTAGGGGTGAAAAATCTGAAAGACGTTTTATAAGGCGAAGGGGGGGGGGCGGGAGGAGGGGTAAAAGCTTCATCCCCATTAGGGGGGGGGGTTGCGCGGCAACTCCAGACGCGCATCGTGATCTTTAGACAGCAGCAACCCTCGGTAATGACCTACCTATCCCCTCTTCCTCCCCTCCATTTCCACCTTAATAGAGCATTCCTATTCTCTGGCTCCGCACAGCCGGGACAGAAGGGTTGAAATATTTTGGAGGTTTCCCGTCTCACAGTTTCCGCGCAACCCCTGCGCGAGTCTTCCTAACGAAGCGCGGTTGCCCTGGCGTTTAAGTTTTATTTCGCAAGATGGCTGGAAAGGAGATTCGTTGAAATCGCTCGTAACGGCAAAGTAGGGGTGGTGGGAGGGGTGGGGGGATGCCATTTAAACCCTATAAGGACAAGTCTTTTCACCCTGCCCGATACCACCCTTCGCTTACTCCAAGGGAAGGCACGTCTTTCCACCCTCTTTCACCCTGAAAGAATATCCTGTTTAAGTTTCTCACCAGCCACGAACCCCCACCCCTATTTCGCAATTAGGCGCGGCAACCCTGTAATTTCTTTCCCATGAATTTTTACGAGCTTCTTCGACTGTCGGCGAAGCCTCCGCCGGCGTGGAATTGTCTTTGGCCGTGAGGAACGGCGCTTTGGTTTCTTGCTGATTTTTATTTTTTTTTTTTTTTTTTTTTTTGTTTAGAGAGGGAAAGTATGTAAACTCGAAGTGTACGCTTGCGCTGGGGAATATATAGTAAAAAATAAAAATAAACGACGTACAGGACGACCGTTAAATTCCCTAGAGTAGTTGAGGGGGGGGTGGGGTGGGGTGGGGGGGGCTGACTGTAATCCCCGGACGCTGTGACCGTAAACGAAGGGCGGAAAAGAGATGCATAAAAAAATGCTTAAAAAAAAAGTGTTCTGAAAAATATGCGAGTCGACGTTTCTTGCAAAATTTTTTTTAGTGCTCCCTTTGGACGTGGACCAGATTACAGTCATATCGCGAAATCATACGGACTCATTCGCGTGGAATTTTGCATAATTGGTGGTGAAATGCGTGAAATATTGCAGAAAATTGCATGTGTTTTTTATCTATCGGCTTTCGCCCTATTACGTGATGATGCGCTCGGTCGATCGTCGAATCGCTGAATTTTCCCGTAAAACGTGCGGTTGGACGAAATTTAAAAGGGAATTTTTGTCTATTTTGTATGAGAGTGCAAACGAGAAAAGTGCATGATTGTGAGCTTAGGACAGGTTTTTATTGAAAGTGGTGGAGCTCTGAAGTTTTAATTGGGGCACTTAATTAGCTTTGAAATGGCTCCTAATCTTGCAATAGTTTTTATTTTGATTTTCAACTGTGTCGTTTCCAGCTTTATTGGCGACCCTGTGTTTCGTGTCTACAAGCATTCTTAGCCCCCAGCTTGGTTACGAGGGTGAAAACTTTGCCGTTTCTACTTGACGCTTCGCACAATCTCCCTGTGCTATACGGGTCTGCCAATTCTGGGCCACGCCGGACAACCGTAAACAACAGAATAGGATGGAGCTATAGTCCGTACGGATTAACGAAAATGCCTGGTGGATTTTCAGTTGGCAACTCTGACTATTCCCATTTGAAAGTTATGCAGTAACATTCAAGCCTCGTCCACCTATATAATTCAAGCTAGTTTCCATCGGTATCCAACCACGTTAGCTTTCTAAAATTCTTCATTTTTACCAGCATAGAACCTGTAAGGCAATACAGTGTAAAGTCTATAGGAGTTGTACGATTTTTTGTTTTTCAAAATTTACTAGAATTCTTATGTTCCTAGTGAATTCTCCAATTGGGAACGACACCCCTCGGTGCATCATGCTACTTATTCCTGTCGAGTGACTCAGGCGAATCGACGCTATCTTTGGATCCATTTTTTATCTAGGGAATCGTCTGGCTACATTGGCTCTGACGCGTCGTCGGGGATTCCCCTCAGTATCCCTAGGGAACGATCAGGCCAATTCCGGACCAAGTTACACGCGCGGCTGTCTCTTCTGCCTGTCGCCTCGCAGAAAAGGAATCGAACTGACTTTACCCCTGAAAATTCGTAAATTACATACGCATTACTTATTCATATTTGATTTTCAAGGTATCCACGGTACTTGCCTTTTCCATTCCCAGTCAAAGTCATTCACACCTTGGATCTTTGTAGCGAAGGTATTCCATGGGTCGAGAAGTACTAGAGGGTCGCCTAGGAGAGAAATAGAATAGTAAGCAGGGGTGGATTTTATATTCAGGATGCGCAACACTTTGACAACCCCTGGGATCACACTTTACTTTATTTACACTTAAATGGATATTTTTATACTTTTGGTTGCGTCATTGTATTTGACTCTGATATTGATGGGAATTTACGTGGGGAATTTAATAAATTTATTTTTAAGGTTTTGGTAAGTCTTCTTTCTTTTTTGTGCTCGTTATGTATTCTAGAGATATTGCTGTTAGAGAGATTTGTAAATTCCACAAAATCCAGGAATCCCATTCCCTGGAAAAATATACCCCCATCGTTGTCTGTTCCATCCCCTAACAAATTATAACTTCCCGCTCGACCGACCAAGCTATTAGTTGCTCATAGTTTGGCATAGGGTGTATAATTGAATACCAGGGGATTCCCCTTTTCTGGGGGTAGGATCCTCCTCCTCTCCTGCAAAGGGATGCCGAAGGGATAAAGTGTCCCTGCAAGTTACCTTGGGAATCACTCACGGCAGAATCCACACTTGGTGGCAGCGAGTGTCGGTAAGCGCAGCCACTCCCTCTTCACCAGCGGGTTGGCACCGTTATTTCCGGTAGTGCTTGCTATATCTACGTAAAACCGGAAGCTCCGTCGGATCTCGACTATAATTTCCGTGAACTTTTAATTCGTATTTCCAATTTGTACAGACGACTCGTTTCACCCATAATAGCGATAAGTACGGAATAAATAAAAATTCCTACGGCCCCCATTGAAACTCTAACGAGTTTGAGAAACTTTTTGAAAAATCCAACAGAGCCAACCTTTTGAATTTCAGAGAATTTCAAATATCGTAATGACAATCAAGATACGGGTAATTTAGTCAGATACCCATAATAATATTCAGATGTCAGTCAGTCAACGAATAAAAACGTGTAATAAATTTTCGCGAAGCTTCTACGTACGATTGTGAAGTTTGCTATCAGCCGCGTATACAAACCTGAGTAAACAAAGGTTGTACAAGGTCCATGGAAATTCCGCATATGGATATGCAAATCGACGCATGAAAACCGGCAACAGTACTCGAAAGCTGGGCGACAGTGTCAACGTAAAATTTACGGTCCGCCGAGTCATAATACGAGGCGACAGAAGGTTTTCGCTGTACCGTGACTCGCCTCCGCGTAGACGCCGCCATATTGTTTATAGCGAGACGCCTCGAATTTTCCAGAATATCCAGCCGCCTCTCAAGGACTGTCGAGCCAGCCAAGGAAGGGTCGAGATTGAATTCCTCTCGGTTGAATTACGACTCTAATTTCCCAAGCAATTGGCAAAACTGAGAAAGCACCACGATAAAGTCCAAAAGCGTTCCAATAACACTTTTCCTTCGGACTTGTACCGACTGCAGCGCCATTTTTTTTTAAGCCGAACCCGACGAGCCGAAGATTGCGCAATGTTTTTTTTTTAAAATATTCGTTTCAAATTCTTTCTGCGCCACGCGATTTTACCGGATAAGGTACTTTGTGATCCTGGTATTGTTATCATGCTTTTACCCAGAGGCGATAAATTACAGGGGTCACTACCTACCACTACTACTGCACTTCAGTCAACCCTCTGTCAGCCGCGCGAACAGTTTGCTTAAACCGGACGACCAAGCACTAACGAGGCTTTGTCTTTGTCCTTCTAGAAACTGTTACAGCCCTCCACCTACATCACCTACCACTGGCTAACTGACGCTTCAATGCTACCTGATTGTTAGGATTCACAAGTTTTCTAGGTTATGGTGTTACCCGTGCTTCGTTTCAATTAATTCGTATCACTGAAAATGAGGGTACGCGTTAAAAGGTAAAATTGTATCTTCTACCTCTCTGAGATATTCTACCTTTGTGTTGACAGAAATTATAGTAATTTCAGATCTACTTATAAACTTCTTCCGACGGTCTCTGGCGTGCCTCGAGTCTTTATGGAATTCTGTAAACCGGCACTTTTCTCACTTTTAAATAATCTCGAGTCATCGCTTTATGGAATTTAACTATAACTATGTAAAATCTTCTTACCAGCCACCGTAGCGCACTGCGCAGTGAATAAACTGAATTCAAAACTTTCCCAACTGCCATTGGATTAGCATATATAATCGGATCCCGACGACGATGCCTCGTCACGAACCGTCTTAACGAACCGTCGGAACGCTTCTACGCACACTTCGGATATGCAAATACGTATCTTGAGTCTGTAACAAGCTTATTTATTGTCTGGCGGAATTCCTCTATTAATTCCTTACAAGAGATACGTCCGTGGCGTTCGGACGTGTTGGCTAATTTACAATAAAACAGTATAAAGGCAACGCGCGCGTCTCGGAAACGTCGCGCGCGATCTTTCAAGAACTTTTTTAACGTCTTCCAGAGAGTTGCGAAATTCTCTTTCCTCGCGGTAGACCACATTCAATGCATATAAAAGTTTGAAAACACGTGACGGAGCTGAAACGAAAGCACTCGAAAGTTTAAACGTTTCGCGTCTTACCGTCGGACAGAAGACGTACTCTCGAGTATTTCGCTTCTGGGTAAATTTTCAACGTCCTTTTTCACAGTCCAGAAAGCATCAAAGCAGTTCTGAGTTTTTGTTACGTTGTAGGTCTGGGGTCACGTAAGAAATAAGGGTGCGTCAAAAATTGTCCCCTTCTTATACCAGCTCCACGTATATATTTTTTACTTTCCACTTTATTATACATGTATATGTATAAGCACTGAACCCCTCGTGGCCGTTGATAAGATTTTAAATCGGACCACGGTAGTCACCCTCGCAAACGATACATAACCTAAAATTGCCGAGGCTAAGCTGCGCTGTATTAAGACGTGGATGAGCGATGTATATAAAAAGAGGCACAGCAGCTTCGAAACTTACCTAAAGATCTCTCGATATTTTTTCTTTCAGATACCTCGGTGCCTGATAGTCTAAACATGGCGAGACTGGAGACACAGAATCGTCGTAATTCGACGTTGAAAAGATAAAAATAAAAGCTCGCCATGCTTTAACCAAAGGTGGTTGGACTGCTATGCTAAATACAGGACAGGGAGACATAACCTAAAGTGTCCTAATGAACGTGAAGGGTACCGATGAGCTTACCAGTAACGTTTCAGGGCCTTACTGGCGCTGGAAAGAATGTCCCGCGCTCCCGCGTAAATAGTCGGAGTTAAAAGCCCATTGAGCAGTTTACATGTAAATTCGCGAGCGACAGTCGCCATGACGTCTAAAGGGAGTACGTAACGTAGGGGCGACGCAGCGAGGAAGCGCCGGTTACGAAAGTGAACGTGTTAAGCACAGTTTTAAACAGTGTTTCCTTAATAAATAAATAAACCGTCAGCTACCGGATCGCTAAATTATTCGCGTGCATCATGTTTGGAACGAAGCTGCGTACTTGGATGGAGGCGCATATAGTGCGACCGAAGAAGAAGAAGGACAGAAAAAAGGGAGACAAAGGTTTCGACTCGAATTGCAATTCGCCAAGCAGTCACAGCGCCAATCGGTCACCGGCCTTGCATCAAGTGAGTAAAAAAAAATGTATAAATAAAAATAATTGATACCGATTCTCTTTGATCCCTTGGTCAATCGTCCTCCTCTTATTCATATCTGACTCTGACTCTGACTCTCGCTCTTCCGTATATCCTTCTCTCTCGAATCTCCCTTATAAAATCGCTCACGATTATTTTCACGCAAGAGCCCCTCCCGCTATTCGGATCCTCTTAATATTCCACGGCCGTGCACTTGGCCCTAATGAAACCATCAGAGAAAAGGAGGAGAGAGTCAAGCGATATTTATGGGACGGAATATTAACCCCTTCGTCATCTCCACGGTATACATGTATACTGCATGGTCCTGCCGAGCGAAGATAGTAATTCAGCCAGTTAAAATTCTCCTGCTCTTAAACGACAACATATACGTATACAAATTTAATTAAATATTTTTTTTTGCATAAATTCACCAACGCCAAGTACAATAATTCAAAATCGACCTCTGTTATTCATATGGTAACTTTTTGGTGCAACCAGAAGATATGCATCCTCGATGGACACAGGCTGCGTTCAGTAGAGGGTGCAAATCTGTCTACCAGAAAATTTGTTCAAGTCAGAGGGTAGGTTCGTACCCATCACTAGTTCTAGGTTGAAGCGGCTTATTTTACTCTCTCGCTGGCGTTTACTCATTGTATACGTGCTCCTCCGCTAATAGACCTCCGCTCTCTGACCCTTTTGTACTGGCTGGCTAAGAAGACCAAGAGAGAGAGAAAGCAAAAAGAGAGTAAATGACAGAGAGACAGAGACTGAACTAAGAGAAGCGTGAAATGACTTAGTACTTAGGTCCTTCATTGCCATAAGACCCGCACAAGATTTTCTCCCTCGTTTCATATTTCTTCTCTTTTTTTTTTTTTACTTATCTTTATCTTTTCTCCCATACGCATCTTCAAACTCACCCCTTTGGTGCCTCCGCTTAATTCCACCCCACGCAAGACCGTGTACACCCAATTAGTGCTCGTTGGCAATTCTTACCATCCCCCTCCTACCCTTATACATCCCACTTTTACTACATTTTCCCGTTTCAACGTCCGCAGTGGCACCAGACGCTTGCATGAATTCTCAAGAAGGTTGCCCAGACAAACGCCTATATACAACACTCAGCGGCTATCAAGGATCATGGGAGTCGTCATTGAGCGATCATCAGAGCAAAGCGTCACTTTTGAATAATTAAATAAATTATTAGCCAAGGCAGTTTATGCCGTTGCTGACCTTCGCTACTTGAGCTTGCTGGATCGACCCTTGAACCCCAGATAAATCAATCTCCGGGCGTTACCTTACTAAAGCTTCTTCTGGGTCAGACTTCCTCACGTGATGTTTTCTTTCTCCCAGATACACCCAGTGGAGGCGCCAACCAAGAACGTCGACAACATCCATCTGCAGACTGGTAGCTACACTGCGGTTACTACGTCCTCGGGTACTTCCGGTGGTACCGGAAGCGTGAACCTATCGTCGCCGGAGAGTGCCTACAGTACCGGATACTCGACCGACGGGACGTCGCCCGGGACGAGCTTTCCTCCTGAGTATTATATAAATATTAGGACAGGAACGCACTACTTTCAAAGCGGCAAGGGCAGGGCCAAGAGGGAGGCGGGACTCTCGACCCTCGCTGGAAATGGAAAGGTCGGGGACACCCAGGAGTCTAGGGAATCTGGGAAGATGCCTAGGGAGAATAAGGAGACGAGGGATCTCAGAACGAGCACCCCTAACAAGGTAAGGGCTGGATAACGGGCTGGCTATTAGCATTATGGGCGCTGAGGGGTTGAAGCATAATTTTATTTTCTCTATGTACTGTACACTCTCTGGGGAATTTGCCAGATAGTCGCTGATTGGGGGTGGGGGGTTACTGGACGGGTAACAGAGGGTGTACGTGGACCGTTGGACAGGAAGATGGTTTGAAAAGTTTTTAATTATCCCCAGGGTCATCCTGAGTTCGGGTTGAGACAATTATTCATGACGTTCTTATTAATGAAGCTTCGCGTTGGATTTCATTAAAGATATTCAACTTTTATTCTGGCCTTTGTGCACTGTCTTTTTTTTCTTTGTATTTTTTTTTTTGTTACCTTCTGTTTTTAGTAGCCATGTCGCTAACTCGAAAATTACTTGAGTCTCAAGGAGATGCAGGATTTTGTTTCTGGCTCAGGCACTCTCGGCTGACCCGTAGGAAGGTTCAAGAGGAAATTTGCAGATCTGAGATTAGCATCGCTTCGTCGGGATTCACCTCTGGGTTTAACCTCTCAAAAGGGCTTCCTTTTCCTACGGTCTTCTGTTACTGGCAAAGCTTTGACTACGGGCTGCGGCGGACCCGTTTATCTCGTTCCGGAAATACACCGTGTATAGTTTCGAGGGACGTTTTTAACGGGAGATAGAAAAACGTGGCGGAAGTATCGTTAAGATATTTTATTCTTCCATAATTGTTGCGGAGTTATCATGTATTTTTTTTTTTCTGTGGAATCCACTGCTATATGCATTACTAATGCGCTTTTGTCAAGCAGACATTCTAGAGACAATGGAAGCAATTGTAATTACGTTGAAAGATTTTTTTATCCATCAAAAACTTTGTTTCTCATTTACATTTTGTCCAGAGTCAAAATAATGACTAGATCTGCGAGTATATTCACTTGGAAAATGCCACGTTGGGCTTTCGTACATTGCAAAATACGTATATCTGGCATTTTGCAACGAGGGAAATATAAAGAGTGGGATAGAAAGAGTCGTCAGAGTATTTTACTTCTTTTTTTTTTTTTTATTTTCCAACCTCCGACGGGCAATAAGCGCGGGACGCTTAATATGCTAATTAAATTACTGGTTGTCCAGATAAAATTTCCAGTTCGACAAATGGTTATTTGAAAATTTTCCAGAAACAGTCGTAACAGTTTCTTCTCTAAAATATTGCTCGTCGAGCCTTGCAATCAATTGAAACTTTTTTTATCACAAGCTTTTTGTCCTCGTGTCGGAGCTCAAGTAACTTCGTGTTCAATGTATACGTCGCCTCGATCGATCGGTATAACCTAAAAGGGTATGAAAAAAAAAAATATATTGAAAATAAATGACAAACACCGAACACCACTCCCACGTCCCGTCCAGTAGCTCAGTCTCATCCCCGTTGCTCCATCCTTGGCAAGAGAATCCGATAGCAGACGATAGCTTCGATTACAGTAGATACCCTGAAGTAGAGTCCGGACGTTCGACTCGAGTTATCGAATCGATCTAATTACCAGCGATTGGCGTCACCGTCTCGAACAAAACCTAACTTCACTCTGGACAAACTTTGTGGACTTCGCGAGTTCAGCGCGCAATCAGATTTCGTGCTTTGTCCTACAGGAGGGATCCCATTAGGTATTCTGGGTCTGAAGAGCAAACTAATTTCATCCCCTTGAGAAAAGGGGTTGAAGCTGTCTTATTCCACCAATAAAATCAATGAGGAGCAAGCTGAACAGCTGAGAAAATATTGATACTCTTTGAATCAGGGAGTCTGTTGGCTAGTAAAAATTTTGTAGATGTGATTTTCCACTCTTTCTGAGAAAGTTAAATTGATATTCTCTTTTTTCCAGGATCCCGACGATCCAGTCAACCAAGTCTCCAAGCAACAGCAACAACAGGAACAACAGCTGAAACCAAAACCCTCCAGTCACAGACGTACCGAGTCCTACTCTGCTGATTCGTCGCGAAATAATTTGCCAGTACCTTCCTCAATTCCGCCACCTCTTGTTTCACCTCCCGTCCAATCGCCCAGGCAACGTTCGCGCATCAGGACGAATCCATGGCTCTCGGCCAACTCTTCAGGCTCCAGCACTGCTGGCTTCAAGTCGAGACTCACCCTCGACGAAACGAGCAGCAGCTCTGGTCTCAAGCTGACCGAATCCTCGGGGAGTGCCAGTGACGTGAACGTGAACAACCCTAGGGACAGTCTTAGTAAAAGACGAGAAGGTCGTCAGGAGAGTCTCAGCGCTGGACGTAGTCCGTTAGTATCTAATGATCCTTGTTGATGATGTCTGGCGTCAGACCTGGGTAGGGTAATCTTAATTAAAAAGCTGTCACAGTGTCTTGTCTATAGACGAATAACAGAGTACGCTTGATAAAGGGAATTGGAGTGATTTGTACCTTGGGGACTTTGATGATGAATGAAGAAGATTAGGTTGGTTCAAGGGTCGTCATCAAAGAAAATTCAGTGTTTGTAAATTTTATTTGAGTCTTTCTGATCATTGAGTACCGCTTGAAGTCTCTTCATGGTCTTTAATTAGCAGCGACGGGACGTGACAGCTCATCCTCCTCTTCTTCTTCTTCTTCTTCTTCTTCTTCTTCCTTCTCCTACTTATCCTCTATCTTTTCTCCTTTTACGTCTCGTCGTATTGTCGGGGTATCAGATTGAAATTTACGTTCTAAAGGAAGTCGTTATCGCAGCACACTCAAGTTCCGGTAGTCGAAGACAATTAGGGGAAGGAAATGACGAAATAATAACGTATCGCTCCTATTTCAGGATCAATCAGAACTGGCGAATTTCACCGGGTATGGAAATCAGATCCAAGGTACCTCTTCCCCGGCGTAGCAGCAGCAGTTCATCGGCGTCTTCGGTGACCAGGAGTATTCGCTCTTCGGAGGACGACATCACCCTCAACGAGATGATGGGTAAATTCGATGAGAGTTACGTGTACGAGAAGGAGACGGACATCCTCTCGGATAGCGATCCGACCGATTGCGAGGACTATATAGATTCCCTCTCGGATATAGACACTGGTCAGGATGGCGGCGACGAGAACGATCCCTTCGAGAACGACGATTTCGACTACATCGACAACGGCTCCTTCCTCGACCTGGATAAACTCGACGGCGTCGGACACTTTCAAAATACCGGACACTGCACGTACTTCACGTTCACCAGCGAGCTCAATCGGCGTGGCACCAGACTTCGGGAGTCGTTTTTAAAGCGTCGCTGCAAGGAGGACAGCGCGTCTCACAGATCAAGCGTTCGAGGCGGTGCGAAGCGGCAGAGCATCCGGCATAAGAAGGTGGACGATAAGCAGACTGATAAGAGAAAGAAGCGCGTGTCGCAGCGAAGAAAAACAAACGTAGAAAGGTGTGACGACGAGACGGCTCATCTGAATCGTGTACTGGTAGAGAGGATGCTGCTTAAGAATTCAGGATTCAATCAGGGTAGCAGAAGCGTGGGCGGTACGCCGATTTGTCTGAGGAGAAGGAAGCACGACGTTAACAAGAATTTATCGCCTGTCAAGATAAACGATAACCGTACGACACAACCTACGATCGTCGAGAGCGAGATCGTTAAGAGAAGATCGAATTCGGTGAGCTACGTGAACGGCAACATCGTCAGGAAGCAACTGACCGATAACACGTACATGACGACATTCGCCTCGGAAATCGCATTGATGGAGGCTGACAAGGAGGCCGACAGGAAGTACAAGGAGCTCATCCTCGAGGCAGAGAATATCCTGGTGAACATGAAGAATCATTCGTCGCCGATCATACCGTCACCCAGGAAGCTTCACAATGGCCTAGCTAACAAACGTGTCGAGCTTATCAAAAATACTGAACTCAACATCGAGTTGGCTCTGTCCAAGAGTCGAAATTCCCAACCGGAACTGCAGAGCGGAAGCATCAAGGACTTGGAGCACACCAGTCCCAAGAGACAGTTCACTCAGCCCTGTTCGCCGATTCATAGATTCATGGAACGCAATTCACCAGGTACCGTCGTTCCCAAGGAGAATCCTTACAAGCAGGACCTGCCCAAGTGTCCTGGTTCTCCAGCAATGTCTAGGAAGACGCCGCAGAATTCACCCAGCAGGAACTTCGTCCAGGGACGTATACGCATCGCGGAACCCGAGCTCAAAGAGACCCTTAGAAATCAAATGACCAACAATCTTTACAATGGCTTGGGCTCGCCGAACCTCAACGAACGCAATATAACGTCCCTGCGCAACAAGAACCAAGCGCTACCACCTCAGCGGGAGAAATCTGTGTCCACCAGAAAGGACATTCGCACTCCTAGGTTCACCAAGGAGGAAGGACTGACCTCTAGTTCATCGGACTCCGAAGAGCGTTGCGAGGTCAGACGAAAAGCTCCTCTGCTGACGTTCAGGTGATTTTTCGTTGTATTTTTTATCTTGAAAACAAAAAATTCCCCTCGAACAGCGCTTTTGCTATATTCGTTAATGCCAATCGAAAAGGTATCTTGAATCTCTTAGATCCGTCGACATGGGTCCGATCAGAGAAGCCTCGTCCTACTGTCCTCAGAGCGAGCCGGTCAAGAGAAAGATTTACGCCGGAAGTGCGACCTACGGACGGATTCAAAAGACTCTGGGCGAGCATCACGCCATGCTTAGAAATTCAGACGGCGACACAGCGACCGACGACACTGGTATATATTTTATTTATCTCATCGAACGACCAAATGATCTGTACACAGTGTTCATACATTAATTTCGTTAGTCGCGCGACGAGTATAACTCTTCAGCTTTCTTTATGGAAGTTCTATGTTGTACGGATTTTGCAGACGACTCGAGGCGATCCTTGAGAGAAAAGGTTGCGCAACTCAGGCAAGAGAGACTCGAGGCAGAGGCGAACATGAATGCTCAGGACACTCAACTTTTTCAGCATCAGCTCTCTCAGCTGCGCCGACAAATGCTCGTGCAGACTATCGAGGGCTTGAAGCGCAGCCTGGAGGATCAGTCAGCCACGTTGAAGCAGACCTGCTTAGAGTCTGTTATAAGCGACGACATGCCTTAGGCAGTTTCGTTATCGCCGAAGTACACTACTTCGATGTACATGGTATACTATATATTTGATAATACGGTACGGACTTTTCGAAAAAGGAAAAGAAAAACGTAATTCAGGATAACATTACGAATTTAACGGGGATGGCCCTGGGTGCGTGTGAGGAAATAGAATGACTTTGGAATTCAATTGTTATACAAGGTGGACTCTGACGTTACGTTGTTAACGGTGCAATGCATATCCCTGTACTATTTTGAAATTCGCACCAGGGATTTCCCCAAATTGGTATCATAGCGTTTTCTCAGTACTTTGAAAAAATGATAATGGCGAACGTGACTATACATAATATATACGAGTATGCTCTGTGCGCGACTGGATATATTTTTCTGCCTGTGTACGTGGGTACGAGAAATTAAAATTTAAAGATCCTACAAATATTTTCTGGACACATTTTCCTCGGCTGTTCGTTCTGTCAATGTGCAAGGGACGCTATTTTTGACACGCAAGGGTTTCTATTTATTCGTTTATCCGCCCATTCGAGGATTCCTGAACTTTCGGAATCAGGCCTGTACTCTTATCGATAATTTCCAATCCAACTAGTTTTAGAGGGCGTGAATACTTATGGGGTGTAGATGATCCTTTTTTACACTTTTCATTGTACAGTTGATTTTATTCGCGTCGATTATAATTAAATCGGGATCTTCCTTTCTTTACCGTCTTTTATCTAGTTCGACTATAGCGCTATTAGCATTGTGAGCCTCCTATCGGAATACTAGTATGCGTAGGTGCATAGAATGGGCCTATTCGAGGGTCTCTTGTTATCCTTAACATGCCTAGTGTGACGAAAATGAAAATGCAAAAAAAAAAGTGTGACGTGGAAAAGAAAAAGAAAGAAATAATAAAGTGACGCGTAGTAACGTTAAACGAGGATCAAGAAGATAGATTTAGAAGCGATTAAAAAAAATTACCCTGCAGAGACACTCTTAACCTATACACAATAGTTGTTTAGTAGATGATTTCAAGAAATAAATTATAATCGACTACCCGTTAGAATGATAATCGTAATTCGTTAGCCCAGTGGATATGGCCCAGTCCTGAGTAAAACAATAATTAAAGAAAAGTAAAAAAAAAAAGAATAATACCCTCCAACTCCTTCTATCGCAGAGTACACATAAGAAGATAAAAGCGCACTTTCAGACAACTACTTTTTGAAAGAATGATTAGAAAGTTATTCAAGGGAAGTTTGATTTGATAACAGCAGTAATAACAACAATATTAATAATAATAGCTTACCACTCTCGAATCGCCTTAGATTAGAATCAACTTATTATCGTTAATGCCTTTTCAAATGGTGATTTAATCTGTTTCTTCTGTATATTTTATTTTTCTTGTGACTCACACTAATATTCCTTTTTGTTTCAAATCATTTCTAATGGCAATGTTCCTAATCGACACGGTCAACTGAGATTATAAAGATAATACAATCTGCAAAGACACTTGTCACTTCTGCCGATAGAATGAGGATTTCCCTATCGTATACCAAAGATAAAGGATTAGGATAAAGAAAAAAATATAATAAAAGATCTGCATAGTTAAACAATGGTACTACACCGAGATTAGTATACCTACCGTTAGTAACATTATAATAGAATTACTCGAGAGGAGGTCTGTAGAACGTCTAGATTAGAATTTAGTGAAGGATAAAAATTCATCTCTGAGAAATAAATTTGTATTTCTTTTCTGCGTGTGCCAGGGTCGTTTGCAATTATACTTTTCAGTTTGATCTTTCGGAGTAATCGTATTACTAATTTAAGAAAATTGATTAATGATTGTTTCGTAGACCTGTAAGAGAATCTTTATGGTTTAATGGTGGTTCGATAACTATCTTTTAACTGCAGTATTTGCAAATTTTGGTTTAACTTTTTCATTCGTCATACCTTTGACTCTGGTATCACTCTAATCTATGATGCACTTTCAGTCATAGTGATATTTTTGTGAGAATAGACTGATAGCGTTATCAATTCTCGTCGTTTAAAGTTATTAGCGATTATACATTCTTATGTGATTTAATTTAAGATTTTCTGCGAGATGGGGACGATATCGTAATGCGCACATATTTATTTGTGTTAGATATTAGGAGGTCATAGGTCAATATCAAACATTTAGAGACACTTGAAATAGGATTAGGTGAATACCTTGCATAGCGTATTAGGGCACTCAGTATCTTAGAAAGGGAAAAGAAAGAAAGAGAAACGGTTTTTTTTAAAACTGGTTTTAATTCGGTTTTTTATTGGGGTTTTTTTTTCGTAATTGTAACTAAATTATTCAACGTAACGTTGGAGCGTTGATTCTTTAATCGTTAATGTACGTAATACGTGCGTTACGAGCTAAACTAATTGGCGTAACTTATCTTGTGGATTTCGAGACTTAAATGATGTACATAATTAGTTTAATGTTAAGTGAGAATCATGATTCTGTAATTAACGTATAAGTTGAACTCTGAGATATTGTGGATCTTTGTTCGTCTCTTAATTTTTATGTCAGGACATTCCAGGAGCACAAAATTATTGGAAGCTGTATTAACTTAATGATTATTCGAGCAGTCGCCCTGCCACCGATTGGCTCTAGTCATTTGATGGACCTCGCAGGGTGGAATTGGCAAATCGAAAACTTTTCATTAGAATGAAAATATTGTTACAAACAATATTACCTATGTGAACGAGCCATTTATGAAATTAAATGGGGTTTTTTGTATATGATTATGAATAAATTATATTATGTCGTTGGATAAATAAGCTGTTTTTCTTGTCATTTATTCATATTTTATTTATTCTATATTGCAAGGACAGATTTACATTTTATCTATGCTATCAACAAGTCTGTTATTGATACAATATAGATATAAAGAATCTTAGAAGAAAATAGTACATTTTCTCCAAATAATTATCTCATTTATTAATCATTTTTAAATACATTAAAATGGCAATAAGTCTCATCATTTACACTTCGCATGGAAATCCAAGCGTCGAAACAATCAAAATCTTAATATTGTGTCGATACACGTGTTTAGTTATAATTTACTTTACCTTCTCGAATTTGTGTTCAATCTCAAAAATCCCACAGGGGGTCTTAGTCTTATCGCAATAATCAGCCCATTCGCCTTCGGATAGATCAACATCCTCAAATATTCTTCCTTCGTTAACAGCTTGTGCACACCATCCTCCTCCTGGTGAAAAGTTAATAGGCTCTATCCCTCGACAATCAAATACTACAATCTGTTTGAATTCACCACTATCATCGATAGTGTACGGCTGAATGGTGTCTTCTAAAATGGTCATGGAGTTCTCTCGATGACACAGTTTGCATTTGCTGACAAAGTGATTCACCATGTTTCCTCGTGGTGACGGTGTAAATACTGACAGAGACACGTACTGCCATTTCTCAAGGGCCTCATCGCAGTTGCTGCATTTAAATTTAAGACACCATTCAAAATCTGGACCCGAAGGCTTTAGCTCCTGTATGCTGTCCAAAGAAGCTTTCAGGAAAAGGGCAATTTTAACCATTTTTTATTTTTTTGGAGCTGTTACTCTTGATCCTAACGTCCAACAGGTTATATTTATAAAAACGTATGATCAACGTTTCACTTATTTACAGGATCCTCTTCAGCCTCTACGAAAAGTCGTAGCTCTATATGAGATATTACATTTTCTAGAAAGTAACGACTTATCGGGAATTCGCGAAACTTCTATCTGCTTCTTTAAAGTATAAGAAATTCAAAGTATTTACCTCACTGTCTCATCGCCGAACTCCAAGATTACAGAACGATACAATCGTAAGCTGGAGTCACAAATAATAATGGGATTGTCTCAACGAAATTCAAACGTCCGAACAGAGACGAGTAGAAAGATGCACAATGCACAGAGTTTTAGGCGATACCAAAAACGTGGCGTTAAATCGTAGCGGCCAGTCCGGGAGTAGGATTTGGTGATGATCGCCTCCGTCGATAATGCATATCCCGTCGTAGTCGAGCTGAACGTGATCACGAACGGGTACCCTGGCCGGCAGAGGTTCTCCGCACCTTACCGCTGGTTCCCGGAGCAACCCTTTGAACGATGTACTTATACGTTGGTACATGGTTAAGCTGTGACGTGATTTTCGATTCACGGTCACAAGGCGACTCCGACTGCCGATACGGATAACGCTCTCCCTTTGGGGTCACCAACCTGCTCGGAAGCTGCGCTCTCGGGTTGATTCGTATAGTCAGGCCAATGCTCTCGGAAGATTTCGGTAGGGTTTAGTTGAGGTCCAGGTGCTCGAATCTGCCGTGGGGAGATAGTCGCGACGTACAGAGTTGTCCGGCAGAGGAGACGACCCGACGGAGACGTCTCCAGGACCGGCAGAAGCCCGGGTGAGATACCGGCGCCCTGCTGGAGATGGGCAAAGGGCAAAGTATGTAGCAAGTACACTCAATCCTTCTGTCCCGGACTCGCTGCTACGATTTAGCGCCATGCTTTTGGTATCGCGTAAAACTGGAGCGTTGTGCATCTCCCCACTTATCTCTGGTCTGAAATCGTTGACTGTGTCGATAAGCGAGGACAACTAGCATGGCTGACACCAGCTGACACTGGTTCATATAGTTACAAAAATGTGGTGCAATCGAGAACTTTTGGCAGTTTCCCTTATTAGTTTATTCTTAGTAATAACAAAATGCATTGCTGAAGATATATTGGGATGTGGTGGTTTCGTAAAGAGTCATGCGGATATTGATTTTTCGAAAGTTCATATAAAATTGTAAGTAAAACTTTGTGTCAGGGTTATGACACGGCATGTTTCAGTCGTAACCAGCTATAAATTTAAAACTAATGAATTAAATTTATTCCTATATCAGATTTACTAAGGCTGGCAGTTTGAAGGATCAAACGGAGTGTGCTCCAAACAATGGATATTACTTTCTACCCCTTTACGATAAGGGAGAATACATATTAAAGGTAAGGCTGAGTCTGTCGAAACTGATTTCACTTTACATTAATGCTTGTTATATGTCCTACCGCTCTAGTTTATATAACAAACAAATATTATTGGAATTCATAGGATCCGCTATTAACAGACATTTTAATTTTTGTTTAGATCGATCCTCCTAGAGGTTGGAGCTTCGAGCCCACTGAGGTCTTTCTGAACGTAGATGGTTCTACCGATGTATGCAGTCAAGGAAAAGACATTAATTTTACATTTAAAGGTTTCGGTATCACAGGAAAGGTAAGCGTTACTGCATTTTCAGCATTATTCAATAAAATATCAGCCGCAGGTAACTTGTACTTATTTATGTAACAGGTAACCAGCAGTGGTACAGATTCTGGTCCGCAAGGAATCACCATATCCTTATACACAGAGAATAACAAGTCCACACCAGTTGAAGTCACCACCACTGCACAAGGTGGTACATTTTACTTTACTCCAATTCAGCCAGGAAAATATATACTAGTAGCTTCTCATCCGATGTAAGTGTAAAACCATTATCCTGGATCCTGTTCTTCGCTAGACACACGTAACACAAGTGTGCTATTGATTCTCCTTGTAGATGGGTAATCGACAAGTCTACAGTACAAGTAACGGTACAAGAAGGAAATACTGAACTCCCTGATAATAGTTTGATCGTATCTGGTTATGATGTTAGTGGTCGTGTCAGTAGTGAAGATGAACCAATGAGTAGAGTTTCATTTATTTTATTCGGGGTAACGTTAACAGAATCTTTACTGCAGTACAAAACAAAGCTGACTATTACATAACCTTTTATTTACATTGGATATACCATTATAGACCGGCAAGACGAAAAATTGCGCAACCACTCCGATAAAGGGCTTTGAGTCGAAGAAGCCACTTTGCCACGTTACTTCAGATAAGAATGGTAGATTTACATTCCCCTCGTTATCACCTGGTGATTACAAACTTGTACCTCACTATGCCGGTGCTCAAACGAAATTCGATGTTCTGCCAACGGAGTTGTCATTCAAAGTTAGCCACGACAGTCTTATTCTTTCTCAAGATTTTAAAGTTACCGGCTTCACGGTCAGTGGCATTGTCCTCACAGCATCACAAGGTAGTCCTTTGGCAGGAGCGAAGATCTTCGTGTCGGGGCGCGAAGTGGCTGTCACAGGTAAAGATGGACGGTATATTGTGGATAACATGAAGGCTGGACAGTATTCTTTAAAAGCGGAAGCTAGTGAGTATCTGATTGTCAGGTACGGTGCATGCAGTGATAAAAGAAGAATTGTAACGTGGGTTTAATCGCATTGTAGCTGATGTAAAATTCGAAGAGAAAGTAGTCAAAATTTCACCAAACTCACCAGAATTTCCAACACTGTCACCTTCTTCGTACAAGGTCTGCGGTAGAGTAACACTCTCAGCAAAAGGGACATTGCACCATCGTAAGGTTGCTATACAGAAAGTTGGTTCTACTTTCTATGAGGAAATAGACACTGATCCTAAGACTGGAGAATTCTGTTTGTACCTGACACCAGGAAGATATCAACTTAGTGTAATAGTTACTACCGAAGAAAAATCCAAAGGATTACAGTACGCATTGCTTTATTTGTTGTAATACAAAATTTCCCATTGATCTACAACTAAGAATATGTATTTCTAATATACAGATTCTTCCCGTTGCAACAAACAATCGATGTCACGTCTAGTCCAATTGGCAGCATTAATTTCTTGCAATTGAAAGCTACTCTGAAGGGTACGGTTCAATGTCTGAAGGACTCTGACTGCAGTCAAGCTTCTGTTACCTTAAAAGTTCTTGATGGCATTACTATAAAAACGATACAGGCGAAAGGTGAGCTTATAATTGATATAAAAATTATTCCCGTACACCTGTTAGCATCATTTTTTTCAAAATCGCGATAACGAATATGATAAAGTATTCTATTCGTTATCGCGACCAGTAATCGTTTTGAATTATACTACTTTCCCGTTCTGTGAAGTGATTTTTCGATACACAGATGGGAAGTACGAATTCTCAGACGTTCTCCCAGGATATTATGAGGTCCTAAT
The DNA here is from genome assembly GCA_030142595.1 of Trachelus iudaicus. Taxonomy (NCBI): domain Eukaryota; kingdom Metazoa; phylum Arthropoda; class Insecta; order Hymenoptera; family Cephidae; genus Trachelus; species Trachelus iudaicus. The sequence continues at coordinate 2,791,682 of JARQTH010000323.1, read as the reverse complement.
AGACACTGATATGTTCTGTTGGGAAAATCCGAGTCACAGAGTATCCGTCACGTCAGAACGGGCGGAAATACCACCATTTAAACAAAGCGGATATTCGGTTACCTTCATCTCATCCCACGATACGGTTCTTGAATATTCAGAACCAAACGAAACAGTAAGAATTCACCTGACTCTTCCCAAGGGAAGTACACGACACTGTGTCTCGAATCCTGGGGAATACAAGTACACCCCTAAGAGCTGTCATGTTTACGCAAGAACCTCTTACAATTGGAGCACGAGCAATCTGTCTCCAGTTATTTTATCATCCACCGAACACAGTCATAAAGGAAGTATCATTAGTGCTGCCCTTGTGGAAGGTGTTAAAGTAAAGATTGAAAGTGTTGGAGAACCCATGATGTAAGTATTCAGAAAATGAATACATAACCTCAAAGAACAATCCACTGTATACTGTTTCACTCACAGACTTGGTCCGCTGAAGGGAGAAAAGAAAGGAGATGTGTACAAGTATGAATTTGAATTCAATGCAAACACCGATAACGAATATACCATTACTCCACTTTCGGATATACTATTGTTCAGTCCACTGTCACTGAAAGTAATCGGTGTTAATGATTGCCACGATGACATAGCAACATTCACTGGCGATTTAGGAAAAGTAAGTACACCGTATAAAATATTCTTACAATATTATCAACTTATTTTTATCTACAGATTGTAAGGGGTAGCATTTCACCTCCTTTGGAAGGAGTTACGGTTAAGATATTTGGAAAGGATAAGGATGCCCCTGTACAGACTTTGGTAACACAGAAGGACGGTCTCTACAGAGTAGGTCCTCTCGATGGAAAAGTGGAGTACAGGTAATTCTATTTAATAAATTATATTACAGAAGTCTTCGCTGTACTGTAAAATATATATATTTCATTTAATACCCAGCGTCACAGCTGAGAAGGAAGGTTTTGTAATAACTGGACCAGACGCCAAAGGAATTTTCTCCGCCCATAAACTCGCTGAAATAATAGTCGAGGTTTCCGACCAGGCCGACAACGCACCACTCCAAGTAATGGCTTATAACTAAATAAAAGAATGAATTTCTCGATAACAAATAACCTATACATCAAAATTCTCGACTTTTTACAGGGAGTCCTTCTATCGCTATCCGGTGGTCAAAGTTACCGAAAGAATAGCGTGACCGGAGAAGATGGTCAAATGACCTTCAATTCCTTATCACCGGGAGAGTATTATCTCCGACCAATGATGAAGGAGTATCGTTTCGACCCACCCTCAAAGATGATCAACGTAGCCGAAGGAGCGACAGTCCGAGTAAAACTATCAGGAAACCGAGTCGCGTTCAGTGCTTATGGATCGGTGACATCCTTGAACGGCGAACCTGAGCCAGGTCTTCTGGTAGAGGCGCAGGGACAAGCGGAATGTTCGTCCCTCCAGGAAGAAGCCACAACAGAGGAGACTGGAAACTTTCGTATCAGGGGTCTTCAGCCGTCCGTAAGTATAAAATTCGTCCCAATAAATCTTACAATCAGTCACGGTCATTCCTCACGCGAATATCTTATGCGCAGTGCTTCTACGCCATTCGTCTGAAGCCAAACGCGGAAGCGAATTCGCATATTCAACGGGCAGCACCCAGCTCCATCGCCGTTCAAGTCACCGAAGATCTGCATGGACTTCGTCTGATAGCTTTTCATCCAATATCTCGTACAGATGTTTCAGTTCACGTTGTTTCGGCCCAGCCCGAACACTATCGCACGCTGAAGGTCAAACTGTGCAGAGAAGATATGCCGGACTCACCGATTCACATATCAAAACTGGACAGTCAGCACAACGCCAAGATTGGTACCAGCTATAATTCTGGTTTCCTCATTCATTTCCCACCTCTGCAAGCCGACGGTAAAAAGTATTTCGTACAGCTGGAATCGTCCCTTTCGCAAACCTTGCACAAGTACAAAACCATTCCCGTATACTTCGAAGCGAATTCGTCGTTCAAGCATGTGAAATTAACGTTCAGTGCCGAGAGGAAGGTCGACCAGGGTGATATGAATCAGACGTCTATCGTCGCGTTGCCCTTGATAATGCTCGTGGCCTTGGCATTTTTAAATCGGGAGAAATTAATGATCTGGTTAAACGCTGTGGTCGAAAGATGGTCCAAGCCGGTACCTGTCTCTAGGGCTCCGGTACCAGCCATTCCGATTGATCCTCGTGCCGACGATATTATCGTTGAACAGATCATGAACATTAATAAGAGAAAGACTAAGCCCCGTAAGACATAAACAATTATGTGTTTTTAATTTATTTATCTACTCGTTTTAGTTCCTTTGGAATCTATTGTTCTTTTTGTTTTTTTTCTCTATTGGAGAAATTACATTTACTGTGCATGTACAGATAGAGGTATAATCTGCGTGAAAAAGATCAATGGCGGTTTTTCCGAGTATAGAAAGACTCTCGAGGAACATTGTCAGTGATAACGTGAGATGTAAATGAAACGTTACTGCAATATTATGACTAAGAGCAATGTATCTGTCTGATGGTAGACAAGAACAGAAAATAATAATGCAATTGAATTGTTTATTGAATTCATTAAACCTTGAACACTTTAAATTGACCAGCTACGTGATCTATAAAATAGTTTGCCTTTGAATTATTTTATTTCTGTTATCATAAGCTATTCCGTAAATTTGTCCAGCAGTCTGCAAAATAACGCTGGTACTGTGATTCACAGAAACATAATTTTTCAAAGATAATTATATATTAGATATCTATAGTGATTGATCCTGTTCGCGTTTCCTGTACTAAATTCGCTGGTGTAAAAAGCGTACATTTTTTATTACACTTGTAAAATTAGTTCAGAGCAGATAAACAAGTCAAACGACGTCGTATTAAAGAAGTCGTATTACGTAAGTAGAGTGACACAATACTTTGGGCGTGTAAAGCATGAAAAAATATATTAATTACATACACCTGCTTTCATTACGATATTATAACGATATCCGATACGAATAATTATTACTGAAGTTTCCATTAGATTATTCCTGCCTTCGTTTCGCAATATCAATTTCCACTGTTCTTCGCGCGAATGCAAATATTAAGACTGTGCAGTGGGAATAAAAAAAGAAACGGTTTTTTACTTATACAACATCGTTATTATTATTTTCAAAATATACAAGTTGTTTTCAGGTTTTAATCTGAACTCTGAACTCTGGCAACGGAGTAGTCTATAAGAAATTCTTCTTCGATACTTTATTTAATTGGAACGTATCGTTTTACCTCCACCAGTGAATCCTCGAAAGAAATCCGCCACCAGAATCACATTTCCTAGAGCAGATAATACGTCTGTAAACAGAAAAAGAAATTTGGTTTAATACAGGACGACGTATAATGTCCATTTATTTAATAATCAATAAAGCACTTATCATTTGCGGTAAATGACATAAATCGATAAAGTATCGTTGATACTTGTTTATGAATAGTATATAGAATATTTGGAAACCTGTGGTGATGTCTCGAAATAACATTTCTGGATGCTCAACGATCGAGCGCATTTGTCATTATTCGATAATGGATTTTGCTTCTGGCAAGTGAGCAACGTCTGGACAATATTTCCTTTTAATTCTTCGGGCAACAGAGCCTCTACGACTTCTGTTTTAACGTTATCATTCTCATCAAGCTGATAAGGAAGAAGAGTAACATTAATGATTTTTTTTTACACATTGCTTTCTTGCTCCCTTGCTGTTTCATGGCGTTCACTTACCAGATCCATTTTTTGCCAAAGGCAATGAGAGTAACACTGTCAACGAATTTGCGAAATTATTTTAAAACGTTCAAGATATCGCGGGTTAAAATTATTTAACAATGTCAAACACTTTAACTCACCCCTATGATCTTTCCGTCTTCAAAGTTCCCGGTATTAACCTTTCTAATTTGTTCTGAAACAACGCAAGTCATAAGAAAAACTGTTAAATTCTTTGAAAAAAAAGAAAAAATCATTTACTCACCGTCGGTTATACTAGTTGTATTCTTACAATATTCTGTCAGAGGTTTTGCCAGCTGTACAATTGCATCTGTAACGTAAGCTGGCTTGCCCTAAGCGAAACGGACGTTTTATTAAATCTTTCGTTGAATCTCGTAGTACTTACTGGTCAAGACTTACAGCATCGATTAACGGAGTATTGACTATTAATAATATTGAGAAAGTCGTTAACGAAACTAGTCGATCCATCTTTTTTTCGTATAATAAATGACTGACTGAAAACCTTACGTTATGCCGAACAAAATGACTTATTCCTTGCGCTCTCAAGAAATGACGAATCTTTATCCAAAACGTCGGACCACATATATACGTAGCTGCTTTGACATTCGAAAAAAATTAATATGAACGATCGATTGAACTTTTATAGCCAATCAGAAACGACGATTTTTTAAACTGCAATTTCTAGAAAACGACATATCGGACGGAGCGACGTTTAAATCGTCCGCGTGACTTGGATTAATCGTGAAATAATGAACGACAGTCACGAGAGCTTTGCTGTAAAATCATATATATTTATCTGACACATTCATGATACAGGTATCGATTGATATTTTGTGTTTTACTTTATAAAGATAACACCAAGTGCATCGTATGCGTGCAGTGATAACGTATAATTAAATAAATAATTCCAATGCATTCGGCGACTTCAAATTATTGAGCAGTTTGTTTTTAAACTTGGTCTTATATATTTCCACCTTGATATTCTTCTCGACTATTAGCCTTAAGTGGACGTCATTAAAACAGATAGTACGTCTGCAAAGAGAGAAAAAATTTTGTAAATTCTTCCGATCATTAATCGCCATGTCAAATCATTATCAATCGTAATTACCCTGGGTGACTGTTCCGCGTAACACTTGTTGAATGTATACGCGTATTCGCAGTTGTCACCGTTGGCTGAAAAAGCAATGAAAAATATGCCAACTGAACGAGCACAAAAACGAACGAACGAATAACATCAATAACTCGAGTATCAGGAAGAAAAATGTCATTCCTCAATTTACTCGACGTCACGATCATTCAAATTACCAAGACGAACATCAATAACCCTCCAAGATTCGCGTGGGGGTCTAAAAGGACCCCACAGCTTATATTTCCGCCAGAATAATTTTCTTGACTATTATCTATTTATTAATTGACATTTGAGTGATAAGACAAATTGATTCTCCTATATCTGTACCAACGTACAAAGAACAATAATTTCCAGTGCGAAATAATATTATTGCGTTGGTCATCGTAACATATTGGGTTAACAAAATGGCTGCCGCGCCAGTAACGGTGTTAGAAAGGCTGACGCGGACTTCTTCGGGAATAACTCGAGTAGAATGAAAAATGCCATTTCTCAACTTTCTTAACGTCACGATCATTCGAGTCACTAAAACGAACAATACACAGTAGATACCGAAATATTTACCGATCCTCTTGCAAGTGTTTACTGCTTTCAATACTTCGGCACGGAATGCCGGTATACGCTGGAAAAATGTCAGCATCCCGTTGAGACTCAATTCCCTCTTATCGTCCACAAGGCCGAATTGTTCCCAGAGGCAGTACATGTAGCACTGTGCATATTAAATATTGCAGTGATAAGATTCACGTGAAATCGTTTGATCTTTCGTTAACGATCGTTAATTGTATACTGGCAATCGTTTGTACCTTAAGGGAACGTTCCTCGGACCATTGTCCATTACGTACGGCTTCTATGTCGGCTGAAACGAACGGTATATAATTTTTACAAAATTAATCAAACCTCACGAATCAATCGTGTGATATTAATTATTCTAATGATTATTGTACGATTAAAATATATACCAGTAGTTACTCCTGTCTCAGTCTGGCACGCGTTAACGACACTTGCGGCCATAGCTATCATGTCATCGGAAACGAAGCTGGGCCGCGTCTGAAAGAGTATTGATTAAATAATTATTTAAATATATTGATATTCTATTTTTTTTAAGAATATCAAATATATTGATATTCTATTTTTTTAGCAAATACGTCACACTGATATATAGATTAGATATTGAAAAAAATAATTACTCGATACCGATTCATGAATTACATTTTTTAATGCCAGGATTAATTATTACAATGACATTCTCATGCGTTTATCATAGTTCTTTATTAACTTTACTAGATATACGTATTACAAGTAAATACATATTACGTCTGTACTTGTGCAACACGGCAGACGCTCTTGTCTAGTAAAAATTATTGTGATCTGTCTACGAATTTTATATTGATTTCAAAAAGTTACGTCAATATAGTAACTGTGGTTAATCTTGAGTTTATTTGTACGAATTTATCATACTGTATTGTTAATAATGAAGATAAATGAATCGTGGAGGACTTTCTTTTTCTATATTTGACCCAACAATCCATCGTTATCATTCATTTCACATGACAAACGTATCCTGGTAAGTTAAATTCGGTAATTTTAATTCGACACTCCCTCAACCCCCATTATTCAATTTAGCACGTCGATGCACATACCCCGCAATGGACGATCGATGCTTGAAGAATACAGGCAGCAGCTACCACACCAAAAATTCTCATTGTAGATCGTATATGCTTATTTAACTTGATTTCGACTCTCATGGCGATTTGTATTATTTAATAATGGTTATTCAACTTCGCCTGTAATTTGTATTGAGAATGTGAGCTTTACTCGGAGCCACCAAGGGTGCGACTGATCGTCGAGATGAGAGGAACGACCAGACGCGAGGGTGGCAGAGGAAAGCAGCGGAGAGGAGCTGATGGGAAGCTGGGATATAGAAGAGGGTCCTGTCTATATCAACATGCCCTTTTCAATCGAGGAGAGCCCAGATCAATCGTTTGCTGATTTTAGGAAAATCATGTTTATCACCAGAGCTATTTTCCGGCTGGTCGTTTGGCTGTGGTCCAATATCCCACTTCCTGGTAATAAAAAAAAAAAAAATAGGAACGTGTATAGTGTCAAATTTTATGTGCGAAAAATATATATTAAACTTGTTAAAAATTCACAAGAATTTATCATGCTTTATTCTTGTGTTTTGGCTTCTAAACCATTCTGTTAGCATAAGCGTGTATATATACAATTTTTTATCACCGGATGCTGCCAGTTAATATCGAATATACTCTGTACCTGTTGTAACACTCCTTCTGATCAATCTATGTTATTTTATTCAACTTTTATGACTATCACGGACAAGTTTGTCACGACTAGACGTTATAGTTGATGTTCCGTAGCTCAGCGCAATTGTGTTCTATGAAATTTTCGTATTTTTTCTAGCATTTACTCAAACATAGAACTCAGAGACTTAATGATATTCGTTGTTATATTTTGTGCGTTTCGTTATAAATTATTTTCTGAAATATTTTCCACAGGATCTGTCGAGATACTGTCACTGTTCTTCCCCGTGTACAGCCTCCTCGGTTTTGCCTTTAAAAATAAATGGAGGAAATACATGACTGTAAGTCAGGGTCATTATCTTTGGCAGGATATGTAATACTATACCAAAATTAAAGATACAGCAGAGTCATGAGATGGCCAGAAGGTAATTTCGTGGGTCAATATAATTCCGTCGGAGGTGCGCGAGTACACCCGACTCAACCCGGAATAATCCTGCTTCGGGTACAGTCGCCCGCCGAAATATTGACCAGCTTCCTAATCATTAATACAGTCCCATAGAATTTCAATGGCCCTACCGCAATCAGTGGAGTACACGTGCTGATAAGAAGCGAACCTTTTTAATACCCGTAGGAAGCTGTAAAAGATCGGAGGATGTAAAGGAATCGGTAGTAGCGGTAAGAAGTCGTCCGGGAGTCAGACAAAACTAGATCCTCGACTGTACCTCTAGCATTGCGTACCAGTACAGTCCCAGAGACGCTAAATGGAGTTAGGAATTTGAAAATGTCGTCTGGCGTGAACGAAAATTACTGAAAAACAATAGTAAAGATTGCGTATTATCGGGAAAAGATATGCTACGTGGAGGAATAACTTTTGGCGCGGATGCCAACGTACTGGCGTTAACTATCGCGGGGACAAAATAACTTCCACAGACTGTACAGCTGGCGTTTCCGTACAGTCCACGGAACTGTAATTGACGACGCCTCGCGCGTAAAGTGAAAATTTTCAGTGTGCGTTTAAATTTATCAGTGATGCGACACTTGTCGCATGCAGGATGACTGTCGGGTCTGTCGATTGATAGAATCAAAGAGGTTTCGGTGGAAAATCATTTTCTATAATACAGTCAAAGCCCGTGTCGAGTACACGGGACAAAAGAATCTCGACGGACTGTACAGCCGATGTTGTATTGACCGAAGCGTTTTCTTCGTGCTGCTGCATTTCGCTTAAACCGGAATGTATTCCGTGCGTTACTTGTGAAAATACAGAGCCAGGCTGGTTCCCCGTGAGATTATAAACCGTCAATTGTACGGAAGAAGGATTGTGCTAGTGCAATCGAGGAAATTAATTGACTACGGTCAACCAATGGGACTGCAATCCACGGACGCTCGAGTCTCGTTGGGATCGTCGACGCGATGATGTCCAAAACGAGAAAGAAATCTCGCTTTTTGAGAGAACCTGTAATTAGGGGATCGTATGCGAGCCAGGACATATTCGCTGATGCTTTTTGCAATTAGCGCGGAGAGGAAGACGAGAGAGAGAGAGAGACACCCTGTTTGTTTAACCTGAATTGTTAGGCTTTTGAAAAAGCTACTTGTAGAGTACTGCCATTTGTCACGTGGCCTTGTTTCCTTTATCACGTCACTTTCGCGTGAAATTTAAATTCCCTGTGCGCTCTGCCGATACAGTGGTTTCTATATTTTTTTATTTAGCGTGTAAGAGATAGTGGGAAAAAAAGACAATGGGCAAGACTAGGGGTGTTCATGAAACTACACCCGAGTTGAGAAATCGAATGGTGGGAATGTACGAAGCTGGTTTGGGACTCAGGGAAATAGCAGCTGCTGTAAATTGTTCTGTGAGTTTTATACATTTATTTTGTGTTTTCTTTATGTTTGTCTATTGATTCTTTGTTCTGATTATCATGGTTTTGTTTCAGCAACGCACCGTTAAGAGGTGGTTGAATCGGTTTGATAAGGAAGGAACAGTTGAGACTCGAGAGAGATGTGGTCGAAAGAGAGCTACTACTGTCGAACAAGACGAAGCTATTATACGTCTTGCTACGCAAACTCCTATAACAGCTGCGAAAGCTGTGCTCCCAGCTTTGGGTCTTACCTGTTCTGTAGACACTGTAAGAGAAAGGCTTCACAAGGCTGGAATTCATAATTGGAGTCCATCGAGGAAACATATGCAAAGGATTCCACTGGGGTTGGTAGATTGCCAGCACCCTAGTCACGATAAGTAAACATTCTTCTATCGAGCCATTGGCATTGTTTCTACGACTTCTTACAGATGCCAACATACTTTGCCTTATTGGATATAACGACACTGTCTTTTTTGAGCTTATGAAATTTATGTTTCCTTATTCCATAATGCCGAAAGCCAAATCGATGGAAGAACGTAGATGTATCTTGAACATTTGGAAATTAATTACCAAAGCGCTCTGATTCTCAATTTTTTAACGTAGCTTTCCATCGTTTGGTACCCTTACGATGTTTCCAGCAGCGAAGGTGAAAGCGCAGCAATTCAACAAGCTGTTTGGCGTCCCACCGGTACTCAGCTGGGTAAGAAAAAGGCAATAAAAGGCTCTAGCAGTAAAGCGAAGAAGAATCCAAGTAGTGGCAAGAAAAAGAACGTACCCAAGAAAGTGCGAGCAAGAGACATCTATGTAGGGGATGGTGCTCCTCTTGAACCCGTTAAGCAACCAATTATCCAGCCGACATTTGTATTTCCTTCTCAACACAATGTACAACCGTCACCAAGTAACGAAATGCAAACTCCACCGCAACCTTTACCCTCGAGTCAGACCCAGTTCAGCAACGCTCTAAGTCTGGTTCAGCAGCCACAGCCTGTATATCAACATCCGGGACTGAACGTCGCCCAAAATTGGCCCTTGGATTTGGTCCAAGGAAGTCATCATTATCCGCAGGTTCGCATTTCAAATCAATGATAATACTTTTGTCTTAGATATTTCGAAGATAAATTTCAAATTGTATAAGACTGATTTTATATTCCAGGGACAACCTAATCCAATACCTCACGATCATCCACCTCAACAGCAACAACTTCAGGAACTTCACACGCAACAAGAGCAGCAACAACAAGCCCAGCAGCAGGCACAACAGGCTCAACAGCAAGCTGAACAACAAGCTCAGCAACAGATACAAGAACAGGTTCAACAGCATAATCAGCAGACGCATCATCAAAGTCTCGATCATTCCCAGCATCAACCTCAGCAACTACAGCAACAACTCCCACCCCAAAAGCTACCAAGTCCTCGGGCGTGTAAGAATGTCAGATCGGATAGTTGCTCGAATTCCTGTAGCTCGAACGACAATAGTCAAATGTCAGACGGGGACGCCGAGTGTAGCAAAGATGGCATGAAAGACGGAAGCGAAGGAAAATCGAGAAGAAAGAAGAAAGGTGGCAAGGCGAAAGGAACCCTGGAAACCAGTGTGGAAATCAGAAACAGGATGATAGGGATGTCGGAGGCTGGACTATCTACGTTATCCATTGCACTAGCAATAAATAGATCAGTAAGTGATACTTACATTTATTTTACACCATAACAATTCTGCACAGCCTGACCCTGACCGAAAGGTATGTAACCTGATAAATTTATCTTCAGGAGCGTACAGTAAAAAGGTGGTTGGAACGTTGGCACAAGGAAGGCAACGTTCAGACAAAAGAAAGAAAAGGTCGTAGACGAATAACAACGAAGGAGGAAGACGAAGCAATAATCGCAATGGCTACGCAGCATCCTCTCACGGCTGCTAAGTACGTGGCACCAGCTTTGGGATTGAAGTGCAGTGTCGATACCATCAGAGAGAGGCTGCACAAAGCTGGAATTCATAGCTGGAAACTTGGAAAGAAACAAGGGTAAGTAATTCAAATAAATCTTTAAGAATACGAAACTTGCAGCTAACCCATGATCATCTTCTTCAGGGAAGGAAACGCAGTGCACACTGTACACCTTTGGCAACCTAGCGGTAACCGTCCTAGCAAACCAAAGCTTCCCGGTGAGAAGAAGAAGAAATCATCTGGAGGTAAAAAGCATGAGCAAACCTTGGGCGAAACACCGAAGAGAGCGCCCAGGAAGAAGAGGACGGAACCGGCACCACTGAAGATGGTGCCGCCACCTGCAAATATGATACCTGAACAAAATACAATACAATTTCATAATCCTGCAACAAGTAAGTATACCTGTTATCGTTCTCGTCCAAGAATCATAATGATAATTTGATCTCTCTGGTCTCAAACGCATCAAAATTTTATTCACTAATGATGAGGACGAATTCGCTACCCAGTAGCGAGCTATGTTTCAGCACCTAACATTATGCAGCCAGTACACAATATTTCTGCACCACCTCCAACGCTCGCACCTCCGCAGCCACCTCCACCCCCAGGTCCTCAGGGACCACCGCCTGGTCCACCTCCGATGCAACCTATGGGCCCTATTATGCAACAGAGGCCAGACTGCAGAATGATACCACCGGTTTCAAGTCAAGGAAGCAACGCTGTTGCTTATCCTTCCTGTATGGTCGGTAGCAACAGTCATGCAGGTCATATGGAACAGCCGGATCCATTGAATTACGAGCCATACATTTGGAGCTTCTAAATCAAGTAGGTCACCAGATTAAAATTATGAAATTTGTACAGGCAGTCGTGCATCTTTATTTTATCTGGATGAATATCATTTAACGGTGACTTCTAGCGAAGGAATTTTAATATAAGGTGATTCGCAATATTAGATTATAACAAAGATGCATACGTGCAATGCAATTATCATCCCAGTGAGTGTTTAAAAGTAATTTTGAAACGTTCTACTAGCTTTTAAGATTTTAAATCGTGGAGTGTCCTGGTGATTTTTAGTGTCGATCGGTTAGTCCATCTTAATTAGTCTTAAGGAAGCGTTCGAAGGATGTATATAAAGTGATCATGTCAATATCAAGCATCTATTACATTCATATTGATACGCAGTATAGATTGAAGTAATAGTGAGCTACTAAGTCGATCTCGAAGTGAAAGAGTTTTGCGAGTATATATATATATATATATTTATTATATATGAAGTCTGAATTTTATACTGAATTAACAGTTAGATTTAGGATAAAATGGAATTTTATTGTTTTTACTTTCTACGCTGAGGACAATGATTCAAAAGCATTGTCTTCGCAGTAAGAATTAAGTGTAACTACTTCGAAGGAATTAGGATTATCATTATCTAGACTTCGTTGAGTCTGTAATATCGTTTATTGATACTGAATAGTGCATTAAGCTTATATGATAGTTTTTTTACCTACACCTCGTGATTTCCTTTTGCGAAATCCGATTTTAAATATGTACAGAAAAAACAAAGTATTATTTACCAAGATAGAAAAGTCAGTTGACATGTGATTCTGATTGATAAATGAATATTAAGTTCTCAGGTACGTTACTTATTAAAAGTATCGTTGATTGTAATGACATCGCAATTATTATTACTTTCTTCTTTAAATCTCTAACAAATTTTATTTGCCTACTGTAATGATATTCTCTTCTATGCAAAGTTTACTTTATAAATAACTATTTTTGTTAACTACACGTTATATAATGATGTCTTTATGAATCATATATCCACAATGGTATTCTGTGCCCACTGATCTATATTAAAATATCTTTATTTTTGTCAGGAAATTCTTTTATCATAACTTTGGCAGAAGATAAAGGATTGCAACTTGGAAGATGCACTGTAAATTGACGTCTCAGGTTACATTAATTTATAAAAGACGTAATATCTTCGCAAATTCAGGTTTTGTCAACTGTATTTGATGCGAGACGGATCAGGTTTCTTTCTAAAATGTACAAAATTGACGAAATCAAAATGTTCCACATAAATTCTAGCCGAATTTCGTAATACTTTACGTAGACCTATCACAAAAATTAAAAACTAACTGAAGGTCTTTTATCTTGCAGATACTTAGATTACTTTAATAGATTTCTCATAGCAAGGAAGCATAGTATCCGCGTTTCGTTTATATAAATCTCAATGGGATATTCAAATTCAATACATTAAATACGAAATTTTATATTTAGATCCGATGTACATCATAAGGCATAATACAATTCTATTCTGCAGAACTATCAAAATTCTTTACAGCAGTGTCGACATACATTTTCAATGGTAGGGTATGTTACAAAAGTTTTACCAGCGACAAGGATTTGTATAAAATTTTACAATTATAATGGATATATTTTCTATTAGGTGAGTTCCCATATCTGGGCTACGTTGTTCAATACTTCCTCTGGATTGTTTTTGTGAAACATGAAAAATCCTTGGATCTGTGCTGGACTCACGTTTCTCTTGTAAGACATAACACTTTCGGCGAATTGTTTGGCAAGATCATTTGTCGTCTCTCCTGGCTTCTGATAAAATCTCAGGAACATCTGTTCCACTTGGGCTTGACTGCACCAGCCTGCAAAATATTAAGTACTAAAGTAAGAAGCAGGCATTGCCTTATAGTGAATTGTGATCAATTTTTTATACCAATATATTCCTTGACGTCTACTCTACCCGGTCTGACAAGGGCGGGATCTAACCTCTCCAGGTAATTAGTGGTCATGAATAAAATACGTGCTTCGGTGGATGCAACACCGTCTAAGCAATTTAATAGTCCACTAAAAGTTACCCTGTTGAGACCATCGTAAGCTGCTTTTACTGTAATGTGAAAATTTTTCGCTATGTACTTACGAAAGTCATTGGTGATTCTATAATTTAGTTGTTTACGATGGGTTTTTCTTTGAGTTACCTTCTTTACTTTCTTCTCTACTACTGAAAGCAGCATCGACGTCCTCCAGGAGGATTATGGTCTGCTGAGGTGCTACTGCTAATAAATGATTTAATCTGTCATCCGTAAGACCACGTTCAGACAAATTTAATACACAAATTCCGCGTTCCAGTTCACCGGCTAATGCAGTGATATAAGAGGATTTGCCACAGCCCGGAGGTCCATGAAGTAAGTACCCCCTTCGATATGGGATACCTAGGAGAATAAGAATCATATTCATTTGTAGAATTAGAGATTGTCATTAGAATAAAAATTGTTGCACTATTAAAAATTACCTCGATCGCTGTACCACGCAGGATTCTCTATGAATTCCTTACAATCCATTAATATTCTATCGCTAATGCCAGTGTCTAAAATAACAGAATTCAATGGCCTTCGTTTCCTAGGATGACCAAATGGTCTCCACTCGCTTCCCAAGGCAGTGTACATAATAGTTTTTCCTTCGTGTTCTTTCAAGGCCATCTGCCTGGCTGTAAGTTAACGAAAACTATCAGTATTTCATGCTTATTAGTCGATTTATAAATATTCGTATATCGACACAACCTTCTTCTAGAATATTAAAATATATGGTTTTGTCCCTTCCCAGAGAAGTGAGTTGCACTGTTTCCCAAGGGATGCCCATATGTAAATCTAACGTCTGCTGCTCTCTTGTTCTTTCTACTTTTATCCAAGTTCCATTATACCTGCGAAAGACAATGTTTCATGAATTATCTTTACTTTTAAATTAACAATACTTATTCATCGTAAATAAAGTCTGACCTAAAGAAATGTGTTCCAATGCTTGGTATAAAATCATATTTTGTTTTAACATGACCAGTCTCCTTCTGCTCGAAGCTAGTCTCTACGGAAAGGTGCTGCGTTTTCCTTGCACCCTTGTGCGTAATCCATTGTAAAAGCCATTGGTAACTCTTATCTCTGCATGGTACTTCCAGTGTGATCATGTAATGACGTCTGCAACGAAATACAACTGTTTAAGATGAACAATTATGAAGCAACAGGGTGTATTTGCTGATCACAAGTAGCCACTTATGTAAGACTATTTCAACAAAACAGTATGAAGCATTTCCAGGCATCGTACCTGAAAAATATCATTCCCACTTGCATCCCTTTTCTTAACATAGCCGCACCAGCACCAATTCCGAATAAACCAAAGCCGGCTCCGAAATAAGGATTGTTCGACAGAGACTGAATATACTCCATGATCGTCATCTTTGATAACTTTAATTGACAACTCACTCAAATAGCAGTACAAAATATATTGAGTCTTGAGAAATAATTTTTCAGTCATCCAAACATTGCGGATACTTTAAAATAAGCTTTTTTTACGATTCGACGAAGCCTGCATCGCGACGTACAAGCTCCATTGACACGCTTCGGCATGGCCGTGTTAAAATGTAACGTCGCATGCCAGCGAAACTTTAACCATGAGATATCTTACTACTGTACACTTTTGTGTAAGTAAGTAACAAGAAAAAACCAATGTAAAATAACATAAAGAAACACAGATGTCTCTAGGCGATAAAGAGAATAGGCGCGAAGAAAAATCTATCAAGCGAAATTTAAAATAGCGTCAATGAAATCAAACTCGAATAGGTATATTATATTAAGTAGAATATAGTCCTTTCGGAGTAATAGTAATGTTTATTGTTAACTAAAATATTTCTACAATTCGGGTAATCGGACGGAGACTTAAAAATCATATCTTATGTCGTGTCGTGCTCTAAAATGGTGACTGAAAATTTGATCACAGTATTTAAACCAGCTTTTCAAAATACTTGCGGCTTGGAGCTATAGACACTATTGGCTGTTGTCCAATTCGTACGTTTTTTATGGCCAATGAACCACTCTCTTTTATCAATAGCTGCTGTCGTTATCGTGAAAGCTCAGTGCAGGCTGTTTCAGGCCCGTTTGTACATGGGGCTATACGCGTCCATGCGTATGATAATCGTGCCAGCAGTGCATTTATCGTGGTTTTGTAATTCTTTAGCACTAAGCGGCACGTGCGCTGCATGGATTGGTTGCTGTCATTAGTGTATTCTTTATAATTAATAATAATACAGTATTTAGTCAAAATTGCAAGGCAAGTAATAGTCAGATTTCTCTGATACATTTCACAAGCATCAAATAAGGGTTACACGTTGGTTATATCGTGTATATTAGAATGCCACGACAGTGCATGCACACTGATACCGAAACATCTGATTTAGATACACAATATTTGTGTATTTTTTCATGTTAATTTATATATACGTATCTCATAAAGTAATTTTTATTAAAAATATATACTCCCAATGTCTTCCATTGCTCCTGTAACTTGTGTGGGAACTGGAAACAATTTAGAGTTTTTGTAGCTTCATTATGAAAATATCCATTCCAGCGATTCTGCAGTGACAATTTTACAAAGGAACCTGTTTTTGAATAAAATTTATGGTTATTTGTTATCTTTCTACTTTCAGGAATAATGCTTTATTGTGTCATTTTGTTTTTCATTGTTTCGTTAACTAAGGTTGTTGCTGCATGAGCTTATTCGTGCGACTAAAGCTATTTTGTTCTTTTTCAGATGTGGATTTTTGTATTTCTATATTCGTTACTTATATGCTCAGGCCAATCGGAGGCTGATAAGAAAGTTAATAAATATGTGACTACGTTAATTGATGCAAAATGGAGAGATACCCCCTTGTTGCTCGAAGTAGCAGAATATTTAAGCGATGAAAATCCTGATTACTTTTGGAGATTCATCGATGCAGTCTCTAGTAGAACCAACGATTTGGTTGATAATGGTTAGTGAAGATGTATGACAGGTATTCTAATAAATGCATAATCGTATTTAATTTTTCATCCATAGCAACGGAGAGGGATCAATATAATATAGCGATTGAAATAGCTGGAAAATTTTTAACGCACACCGAACTGGCAGTCCTTAAGTTAGGACTTTCTTTACGAATTTATTCAGCGAGAGTGGAGATGTTTTCTCAAATGGCTTTGAATAAAAATGCCTCTGACTTAGGATGTAATACTGTCCTCGACGTAGGTGGTAAATTCACTTGCTCGTTAGAAGAATTAGACGATTTAATTACTCAGGTAAAGTGCCTAATTTGCTTTATACAATTTTGCAACGGTACCTTAAAGTTCACAATTAATGGTTACTCATGATTTTAATTATTTTTTAACCTTCAGGATGAATGGAACAAGATAGACACTTACAATATAGATCATCATTACCCTGGATCGCAACAATCTAAAAAACAAGTTGTCTTTTACGGACAATTAGGAACACCAGAGTTTCCTGAGTTTCATGAAAAGTTAAAATCCTTGGCAGAATCTAAGCAAATCGATTACGTCCTTCGTCATTACGTAAAAGTATGAAGCAATTTTATGATAAAAGCTTTTAAAAATATATACAAACATATTAATTATATTTCATTATTGCAGGATAGGTTGGATAGACGATTACGCTTGTCAGGATACGGTGTGGAGCTTCAAATGAAGTCAACTGAATACAAAGCAACAGACGATTCTGACATAAAGGATAATTCCGGTAAAGACGACGAAGATGAAAATGATGGTGTCGAAGAGATCGATGGCCTCAACTTTGCAATACTAAAGTAAGGTGATATTAAAGTTTTAAAAAAGTATCCAAACAATAACGCAATCCGCTTCGTTTCATGTGAAAATTGTCACGCACTCCAGGAATTTGTATCCAGACAAAAGATCCGAATTGGATGAATTGCAGATGCATCTACTGGATACCAGCCACGAGATCGGGGCTCTCAAAGTTTGGCAATTTCAAGAGCTAAGTCATCAAGCAGCCGAAAGAATAATGAATTCACCATCGAGCGAGGCTATAAAAGCTCTTACTGATATCTCACAAAATTTTCCAATGCAGGTAAGCAGTCTGAACGTAGGATCTATAAAAATAATGGACTGAAGCTCTTCGGTACACAATGTAATTCACATCACAGGCCAAATCATTGATTCGTACAAAAGTAAGAAGCGACATGAAGAAAGAGATGAAATTAAATCAAGAAATATTTGCTGCGAGTCTAAATATTCAACCCACCGATACTGCTTTATTCATAAATGGTTTGTTCTTTGACTTGGAAGCCATCGATATCCTGACTCTTCTGGAGTCGCTACGTGGGGAATTGCGTGTAATGGAGGCACTTCATAAAATTGGTAAATTATTCAAATACACCAATTAATCTAATCTGTCTCAAAGAAAATACACTCGTTAATTATGAACTTAAATATTAGGATTCAATAATAAAAGAATGAGCAAGTTACTGTCCTTGGATTTATCTGGTAACACGGATAATCAGGACTTTGCTATGGATATAAGAGATTCTGCTGTGATATGGGTGAATGATATTGAGAATGATTCTCGCTACTCCAGATGGTCTCCAGTGTTAACTGAATTATTACGACCAACCTTCCCTGGAATGCTAAGGAACATCAGAAGAAACCTTTACAATTTGGTCAGCACACGATGAGATAATATAATTAGATATCCATATAAAACTCATTGTGATCTAACTTGAGAAAATTTCAGGTTCTCATAATTGATCCATTGAGTGAAGAATCAACGCCATTGATTGCTCTGGCTGAATCCCTCTACGCTCATTCAGCTCCTCTTCGAGTAGGATTTGTCTTTGTAACAAACTTCAACACTTCCATAACAGGTTTAACCGATGCCAGTGTGGCAGTCAATAATGCCTATCACTACTTCGCAGAGAGTAAGAACTCCAAGGAAGCCTTAAATTTCCTGTCCGATGTAAGTATAACTCTTTTTAAATTTATTCCAATACCTATAACCTACTTTTATCTTCCAGTTGGGAAATTACGTAGGAGTGCATGGTGCCGATGTGAGTGACATAAAAAAGGCAATCAAAGCCAGAGATTCTTCTGCCGATATAAATTACATACTCGGTGAGGAATCTGAGTATGACGTAGGTCGTCACCTTGCAAGTGACTTCGTAAAGCGCACTGGCTTCAAAAAGTTTCCTCAAGCATTACTCAATGGCGTTCCATTGCCATCCGGTCAACTTAATTCTGAATCCTTCGAGGAGGCTGTCTTGTCAACCATAATAACCCTGACTCCGTCGATGCAAAAGGCTGTCTACAGGGGTGAAGTGACGGAAGGGGATGACGTGGTGGATTTTATAATGAATCAACCGAACGTAATGCCTCGATTGAACGAACGTATTTTAAAAGTCGATAAAAGTACCTGGTTAAACTTGGTTGGCGTTCCTCCCGAAGACCAAGAATACGTGAAATGGAGTTCTCAGGATGCTTCGGCGTGGCTCATGGAGAATATGCGATACGTATCTGCTTCGCGTCGAGACAATATGCATCATTTATATTCTCTTTGGATCGTTACTGATCTGAAGGAACCTATGGGCAGACTATTGCTTCGCGAAGCTTTAGAATACGTGGTACGTGCATAAGAGTTAATTATCCTCTATACCTAGAATCATTCAGGGTCCATTATAATTGCTGTTTCCTTTAATTCAGGAATCGAATGCAGATGTAAGAGCTTCTATAATAATAAACAGTGCCGATGAAGCAGGATCAGAAATTGATATTAATAAGATAGCAATTGCTGCATTGAATGCATTGCCATCGGACAAGATCCTAGGTCACTTGAAGAAATTAATTAAGGAGGATACGGTGGCTCTCATTGCTAAGGGTGATTATGATATCGAGGTAAGAAAAATCAAGAAAAAATGACAGAGACATGATTAATTTGTGAAATCTTATTTGAATTTCAGAATGAAGCTGTCAAGGAGCAGGTAGAACAACAGAACTTTATTCTCAGTGTACATAGACATTATGCCAAGACTGTTCTTGGACTTGAGAAAGGAAGTAGAGCGGTTATATGCAATGGTCGTATCATTGGTCCTCTTGACGAAAACGAGGAATTTACTAATGAAGATTTTTCACTTCTGGAAAGATTTAGTCACAGTACGTACGGAGACAAGTTGTTCAAGAACTTATTCAAGAGTCAGTTGTTTGACGATGACGAATACGGTAAGAATTTTATTGTATATTTCTTCAATCGATGTGAGTGTGTCTTTCAATATTTTTGTGGATTTTAGAAAAAAATGATATATCTGATGACATGATCATGAAAATCTCTTCGCTATTGGTGCCAAGACCTCAAACTCGTAGTCGCTTTGATATTCCGTATCATGGCGATGAACATAGGTGATTGTTAATACAATTGTGCTTATTATAATATAATTGTTTTTTACTATTGACGTTACAATATCCTTCAGTGCCATAAAGGTTCCAGCAGCAAATCCGGACGGTGTCGCGTTCAATCTTATCGCCATTGTGGATCCTGTCTCGCGGGGCGCACAAAAGTTAGGACCTATATTGAACGTATTACAGCAAACATTAAATTGCGAGATAAAAGTATTTTTGAATTGCGTGGAGAAAAATAGCGACATGCCATTGAAGAGGTTAGTTCGTTAAAAATAATTATTAAATCCTCTAGGTTATGCTTGAGCAAGTTATTGGGAATTGGATTTATAATTGTGAAAAATATTTTGCACTCTTAGTTTTTATCGATTCGTACTCGAGCCTGAGATACAGTTTACACCGGAGGGTCATATAATTGGGGCAGTCGCACGTTTCACTAAACTGCCAACCTCCTCATTGCTTACGCAGTATATTCATACACCAGAGAACTGGTTGGTTGAAGTGGTCCGCAGTGTTTATGATTTGGATAACATTAAACTGGATAACGTTGCTATAGGAGTGCACAGGCAAGGAATTATTAAATTAAACTGCTGCGCAGTCTTCCTTTATTTTGTCTGTAGTAATTACTGGTTCGCAACTATGATCCTACAGTGAATTCGAGCTGGAGCATCTGCTTCTCGAAGGACATTGCTTCGAAGCTGTAATGGGCAATCCCCCAAGAGGATTACAAATTACTTTGGGAACCGAAAACCAGCCAGTGATGTTCGACACAATTGTCATGGCTAATCTAGGATATTTTCAACTGAAAGCTAATCCTGGTGACTGGCTTTTGCGTCTGCGACAAGGACGTTCTGCGGAAATCTATGATATCTCGAGTGTCGATGGTCAAGATGTTATTCAAGATGGTAACAATGTAAAGGTTCTGATAAGTTCGCTGAAGAGTCACGTTTTGAAATTGAAGGTCTCCAAAAAGCCAGACAAAGCAGGAATGGATCTTTTGTCCGAAGACGACAAAGGCTCTGGATTATGGAACTCGATTTCTAGGTATGCAGCTGTACTCGATATATTATTTTTTAAATAATTTTCAGCTGATACACGAACTTATTATTACGAATAGGAGAATTACTTTGTTTAAATCCTCATTTCGTAGTGACATAAAGTAAAATAACTTTCCTTTGTTCTCTGTTTTTTTAGCTTTTCCATACTTTGGTAAGCTTCCTAGTATTAAACAGAAGTTTGAATATTTTTCACTGTATCAACCTGAACTTTATAATCACGGTTTCGTAAGACACACAGTAAACGGACACGATAATTTCAAATCATCGATATTCTGTTTCTCATAATATTTCCAAAAAACTGTTTGCTCTCCACAATTTCTTCACAAATTTTACCTACAATCCTCTCGAAAAGTCTAAAAGGTTTTTGCTTGATATCAGGACCTTCACAACTGCAGAGGAATCCGAGGACCAGGATGAAAAGTTAAATATCTTCTCACTCGCGTCCGGGCATCTGTACGAGAGATTTTTGAAGATCATGATGATCAGTGTAATGAAACACACAAAGTCCCCAGTGAAATTTTGGTTCCTCAAAAATTACCTGTCACCCACGTTAAAAGTAAGTCTTCTGGTAACATGACTTTTAATGGCTTATAAAAAAGATTCAGTATAAATAACAAAAATCTGATTTCCTATAAAAGGACTTCCTACCGCACATGGCAAAAGAATACGGCTTCGAGTATGAATTAGTTCAATATAAATGGCCACGCTGGCTTCACCAGCAAACCGAAAAGCAGAGAACAATATGGGGATATAAAATATTATTCCTGGATGTGCTATTCCCACTGGATGTCAAGAAAATAATATTCGTGGATGCCGATCAGGTAAAATCCAATAGTCCGTCTCGTATTATTCTGTACTATAAAACTATATTGAAATTATTTTTTTGCAGGTAGTCAGAGCAGATCTCAAAGAATTAGCTACCTTAGATTTAGGTGGTGCGCCGTATGCCTATACGCCATTTTGTGATAGCAGAAAAGAAATGGATGGATTTAGGTTGATGATTATACCTATAATTAATTAAGAAATGTAGTTCTATGAAAGACAAATGCATAAACATTTTGTCTATTCTCATTTCCACTAGATTCTGGCGACAAGGGTACTGGAGGAATCATCTCCAAGGTCGTTCTTATCATATCAGTGCTCTGTACGTTGTGGATCTAAAGCGTTTCCGTCGTATAGCAGCAGGAGACAGATTGAGAGGTCAATATCAAGCTCTTAGTCAGGATCCTAACAGTCTTTCAAATCTTGATCAGGTAAGTTCTTAATTCTAATCCATTAAAATTGTCTAACACGAGTTTCGTTCATTTAACAATAAAAGTATGCATCGTGATAAGCATTCGTATCAGTAAGATAATTATAATTACAGGATCTACCTAACAACATGATACATCAAGTAGCAATAAAGACATTACCTCAGGAATGGTTATGGTGTGAAACTTGGTGCAGCGATGAGTCCAAAAAATATGCCAAAACAATTGACTTGGTAAGTAACCATTAGCAACAAGTGTTCGATTCAAAATTTTCATGTATAACCTCTCTCCATATTTTAAATTCTAAGGCTACGCACAAAATTCTTATTTTACCTTATCGCAGTGCAACAATCCTATGACCAAGGAAGCCAAGTTACAAGCAGCCATGCGCATCTTACCAGAATGGATAGGGTACGATGAGGAAATCAAAGCTTTACACCAGAGAATAGAAAACGAAAATAGACAACTGGAGCGAGAAGACATTGGTACGAGTTATTTTTTCAATTAAATTAATTTGAGATGCGTACGACTACACGTTAAGTCAGTGTCCTTTACCGTTGTCTCTGTTTAATCATTTTTCAGATATTAGCGACGATTCTCCAAAGCACGAAGAGCTGTGAAGTGTATTCCCAATATGCATAGAATTGACTAAATGCATTTTTACGATATCTTATATGAGGTTTTTTATAAAGTTTTCTGTAAAAAGTTGTTTGCTATACTATAGGAGATAATGGCCAAATATCAATAGGTCGTTCTACCGCATCATCCTCCAAAAGATACACGAAGCGAAACGCAGTTTTTCTTCTCAAAGTATTCTTACTTCTGCCACCGTAATAAGTGCATCGACGGTTTTTCATGAGTGTCTTGATAATCGTTCTTCGAGAGTTTCCTCGATTCGTCAACGATAGATCATTAAATCTTTTTACCGCGCATTGTGATACTTTGTCGATTACGGTGTAACTGATCAATTTATATAAAGATTTATAACTATTTGAATCGTAATGTGGAATATTGCTATCTCGAGTGAGATTTCGCGTTCTACGAACATTCGATCGACGAGCTCACAATGCATAATAACGTAACACTGTCACACCGTCCTTCGTATAAAAATATAAGGAATAAAACAGCGATGAAATTGCAAAGAATTAAAGTCTCCAAGGTTCTTCAGTATCCCCGTGTTTCCTTCGTATTTAATTGTACTCGTCGATAGATCTTTTCTTTGCACGATAATCGCCAATGATCTGTGTCATTGTCGTTCAGTTATATTGTCGCGTAGATTCTGGTAAATATGGCTATTAGAAAAGTAAATATTTTCATGACTCCCATTACGTTTGCAGAAGTCGCATGTTCTCAGTTTGGATAAGTAATTTCGCTTTGCCGAAGTATTGTGACTGATATCATCTGCGCCAAAGCTTCGCACCCGATTACTTCGATTATGGAGAGACCTTCAAGCTCGAATCAAAAATACGCCTTGTGAGTACGTTTTTAATAAACCTTTTATTTTCCTGAAATTGCATGACTATGATAATTACTCGTTAATAGTTACTGCATTTCCTTTCAAATACGGTCGCGAATATTAATTCTGCTCGATGTTATTTTCCTGATTTTAATTCCTCAACAGACATATTTTTTACTCATAAAACGTATATGGTAATAAGTCGCAGTCGTACAGCAAAACTTGTATGTATCAGTCATTGCTTGCATGCATACAAACACGATGCACAGTATAATTTATTGGTTTAATATATCAAATCAGGAAAATAAAAAAAGTTTTAATTAAACGCTATTAAAAGTGCATGATAAATTTCCTCGAAAGCTACTTGTCGCCTATTTCCAACAATCCTATCAATCTTTCCACCTGACTGTACAGCAGCTCGTATCTCATTTCGTTGCCTAGAACTTCCAAAAATTCCAATCTCGATCTGATTCCAAGAAAACAGAAATCATATAATATTTAAAAGCTCCTAATACGCAATGCATGCAATATATAATTTAAATGTAATTTAACAAATCTCCGTAATAACTGTCAATACTGTATAACCAATAATACATGATATCAATCGCAAGAACAAAAGCAATTACGGTACAATCGATTGAACGGCTTTTACGTATTATTTTAAAGTTTCCAATGATCTGCCGTAACTCAACGATACTATCAAAAGACACAGAGAGCGTAAGAATGTATATCGAATACCAAAAATCCTTGGTTGATTCATAATCTCATATCTCGTTCGGTCTTGTCACGATATCAATAAAGCATAGTCAATATCAGTCATAATACGGAATAAGCTATACACTGGTAAGAGGGTACGGTATCTCCTTGGAGGAGAGTTAAGCTATCTCGTTAAACAAGCTCGAGCCAACACTCTTCCAAGACAGTCCGGTATGCCGTGTAGACGTTTTATTTATTTATCTAGTGACATGTGCAGTCCTTCCACATAGCGTGTCCCGTCGTAAGAATCAAATGAACAAAATTATTTCGCCCTTACGTCTGGCATAGTTAACGCGCACTTTAATCCAACGATGGAGGAAGAAAGAATTAAACTGTGAGTGAAATCAATATTATTGACTATCGAATAATCGTTATACCCGGTATAAGGCTTGGGATGCGAGTCTTAATTAAGAATTCCTTTCGCTGGTAACGTACATTTTTAAGCGCCTAAAACTTTTTTCATGGAATTAACTTATCAGATAATAGTCGTCCTGTGGAATTCGGTTGGATTGATCTCTGTATATTCTGATGTGATCTATACAAATTTTGTATCGTTTAGGGTAAATCCACCGGTAAACTTATATTTAGGATACTTCTTTAGTGAATGAAAATCCTTGGTAAAATTACTGTGTATATACATATAATTTATATGAATGTTTATATTGACTGGGATTGTCTCTACTCACTGGTGGAATCTTCCCAGACTACGTGGTAACAGCTTTTATCGGCAATCGATATTCTGTAAAACGTTAGGTGGTTTTTTTAATTTTCCATCGTTCGTACTTCGATTGATCGATCGTATAGTTTTTCTTGGTGTACCGTTATTCAATGCAAAATCTTTGTCAGCTTAGCCGGATCAAGTACGTTGTTTCCTTGCCTCGATACGATTGGATAGGTCTGTTCATCGGAATGGTATGCTCGATGTAGGTGTTCAGAGACTCGAATATTTCCAATCGATTGTTATTCAACACCCAGTATGCATAACGATAAGCGACTGGAACTACGTAAAATATAAGGCGGCGTTTAATATTATTAGAATATAGTTTTGGCCGAGGCGCCTTCAATTGTAACGTCGTTCGAACGCGCACGCGTTTGTCGCAACAGAATTAAATTGGACACAGGAAAAAGAAGAAATAATTGGAAGACCGTTCGAGTCTTCATCGCAAGTATATAATAAATGATTTCTTCACAGATCAAAGCTTGTACGTTTGGCTGTATAAAAGTTGCTGATATTATTTATAGAATTTCCCATAAGTTAAATATTAATTTATCACACGCAGATGCAGTAATTCTTCGTTAATTCAAAGATTCATACGCACGCCTTGCACTCTATAATTTACTTACTTCCTACGCAGATGTACTTGGTACAGAAGTTTATTAATTAGCGAATTAAGATTCGCGCAGACCGTTGCAGATTTTATTGTTGCGAATACAGTCCCATCAATGCCAGTCATTGCTGATAGCAAGTGCAGTTAGGATTGCGCGACTGGTGTACGTGTACTAAGGATTCTTGATACTTACGCAATGTTCGCGTGTATTATATATAGTTTTTGAAAGTTTGATAAGGGTTTTTTTTTTGAAAGAGATAAAATTTCTGAGCGAGGTATGACCGACGAGGGAATTTTGGACCTGACGCCAAGAGCCGAGCAAAGTCATTTGTTTGACAGATGCTCCAAGTGGGGGTAAAATATGTTTTTCTTGATAAATGGATATTCAGCTGAGACCCCCATTGACATTCTTTGTTACCGTCGTGGGAACTTGAAAAATAAGAATTATTTCCACATTATTATTGATACACACGCGTAGCGGGAAAAGATAAACGATACATACTTTGGACGTCAGTTTGCACACGGCATTATTGATTACTCTTCCTGATAATCGACTGAACTGATAGATAAGAGTTAATACAAAATTATTTAGAAGTTCAAATTGAACGACTTAATCTATGTAATTAATTGCAGTGCTTACCCAGCATCCTGTAGTACGTAGTCTCGGTTCAGTACTGTTGGTTTCAGTGCGACCTTCCTTTTCAGATTTAAGGACAATGCAGCTTTCGGATATGGAACCAGCATTCCGCCAAATAATAACGAGTGTGACGAATCGGATTCACCTCCCAAGCAGGTGATCTTTTGCGTCCATGGAAAACTCTCTGGTTGTTGTACAGTTGTTAAGGGTAGCACGGGGGATGAACCTTCCAATTCGAAATATCAATTCCAGAGGAATACGTCGCTCAGTAAGATTGTATATAATTAATAGTACCAGAAGGTAATGATTATACAATGGCTAAATACTTTTTAGTTGAGGATCATTGCCACAGAGAGAGAAACGAAGGAATTGATAAGAAAGCCAGAAAGAAGCTAGTGCTTGCCAGTGTATTGTGCGTTCTTTTCATGATTGGAGAGATCATTGGTAAGTTGAGTATCCGTAGTTTTATTTTACTCCTTCGTAACAGACTCGAAGATGAAATAATGTATATGCCTTTCGCAGGGGGTGTCCTGTCAAACAGTTTAGCCATTGCTACGGATGCTGCTCATCTGCTCACTGATTTTGCATCTTTTATGATTTCATTGTTCTCAATATGGGTTGCCACCAGACCAGCCACTAGGAAAATGCCATTTGGTTGGTACAGAGCAGAGGTTTGTTTAGTTTACAATTGTATAATTGTCAATCTTGACTATGACTTTATTTATTATACAATCTTTTTTTACCTTTAGGTAATTGGCGCACTCACATCTGTATTGTTGATATGGGTGGTAACGGGTGTCTTGTTCTACCTTGCTATACAGCGAGTGATTAATAAAGACTTTGAATTAGATGCCACTGTAATGTTGATAACGTCAGCCATTGGTGTTGCGGTAAATCTAGTGTCAGTTTTGCTTATATAGCAATAATACCTCTGAAACCTCAGAATCACAGATTTATGATAATTCTACAAAGTTTCATGTAAACATATGGAAATCATCTTTCTCTATCTGTCTTGCAGGATGGGTTTGACTCTTCATCAACATGGCCACAGTCATGCAGGTCATCATGGTCATACCCATGCTGATGTTGACCTTGAGCACGAGAAGGCTCATAGTGATTCCAAGTCTAGCAAATCCAAGGAAAAGAATATAAATGTACGAGCAGCTTTTATACACGTGGTCGGTGATTTTATACAGAGTGTGGGTGTACTGATAGCTGCCCTCATTATTTATTTCAAGGTTAGGACCATTGTATTTCCATATTTTAATATCCTGATGATAAGAACACTGATATCATTAATGATAATTAATACAGCCAAGCTGGAGCATCGTCGATCCCATTTGCACCTTCCTGTTCTCTATTTTGGTACTGCTAACAACAATTACAATTATCAAAGACGTCATGAACGTCCTGATGGAAGGGATCCCAAAGGGTTTTGAATATTCCCAAGTGGAAAGTACCTTGACCCAGATCGAGGGAGTAGTCAAAGTACACAATTTGCGAATCTGGGCATTGTCTTTAGATAAGACTGCGTTATCTGCTCACATTGCTATAGGTAAGCCCTATTCGATTATGCGATATTGGATAAGGCACTAGCCATATATGGAATGTCTTAATTTAATTGTCTCTCATTGGTGTTTAATCAGAGCCTGGAACTAGTCCACAACAAATCTTGCGTATGGCGACGCGGAATATACATGATAAATATAATTTCTTCGAGATGACGCTACAGATAGAGGAGTTCGATAAGAAAATGGAAAATTGTCAGCAATGCAAATCACCGCCCATGTAATATAAATACTTCTAGAGCTTATTATGTTTGATTGGGATGTATCGAACAGTTAGTTAATCTGTGAATAATATGATTCATAATGTATTCGTCACTGTCTGTGGATCCTATTACGGAAGCAGCAGACGACAATTGGGTTTGGTTTACTTATTTGGTTTTATACCTCTGAAGACAAGCGGTATTAATACTTTGAGAATTTTTCAAATTATTTTTCAACTGCCAGTAATTAGAATTTATTCACTAAATACCAGCAGTGCGAATGGATCCTTATAAAATGTATACTTAAGTTTCATACGAATGTTCATTGTCACTTGGACATTAATCCAGAAGCAGTATGATTCAACTTTTGCGAGGCTATCCTTCTCTTTCTCTAACACAAGTTCGCCCTTTTTTAAAGACATTCAGGCCTAGTACAGAGTTCGAGTTTTCACTGAATAATAAAAGAACGTTTCCTGCATTATTTTGAGACCCATGAACCTGCTTGTTGAGTACAAATATATATATATATATATCATTTATAGAACTACAAAAAATATTGTAACAATAGTAGCCTGTGCTTATCTTAAAACAAAACACTTTTTATTGCTATTGGTTACACATTAAAAAATGTTGTACCATTACCTTTCGTAACGGATATCCAAAAGTGTCATGCTGTTTCATAAAAATTCTACCAAGACGAAAATCGGCAAATTATTACATGAAATGATAGAAATTAAATACTCAGTTGATTTTTTAAAAAAACGCAAATCTTTTCTTTTTAAATATTTAACATCCTGATCACGGATTTTCTGTAACACTATGCGATCTAAAGGAAAAACTATTTTGATAGTTTCTTTGTGTAATAATTTTCTAAGAAATTGTTATACTCTATAAATATATTCCAGTTAGATATGACTAATAAAAGTATTATTTTCAATTGCTTATATCATTAAAATCATTATAATTTGGTACCAGTACTGCTCCTACTATTTCTGGTATCGATAATGATTATGTTGTGTGTGTGTGTATATATATCAATTGAAATAATTTATATTTCAATTGAAATAATTGATGTATTCCTATAGTGTACTAATGCGTAGATATAGATATACGCAACTTGAAACGTGCTGCCACCAACGTTGTACTGGGTACTAAATCCTCCCTCTATCCTGCTCCGTTTTTCACATCGCAAATCGGAAGCCGGTAGGTGAACTGGTGAAGACGTTTATCTGAAAAATGGAGACTGACAAGTCAAACATATTACAAATAAACCGCGAAGCAGGTTCTGCTGGCGGTTCAAAAGACGTTGAATCACTGTCAGAAATATTTGACAATGCTTTTCAACTCTTCAACAGCATTAACAAAACTGATGAGGCAACGAACAGTCCTAAAGTTCAGGTACGTTCAACGTCATGATGAATATTTGTGTATATTCTTGACACTATCTGTAAACAAATGTTTTAATCTTAACTATCATGTAATGCAGTAGTGATATAATGCATATTTTATTATCGGTTCCATCTAGCGATTGCAGTTTTAAAATATAATTATTTTGTTAAGTAGTCTGACGTTCGGAGAGCTATGAACATGTTTGAGAATGCAACGAGATTAGTCTCTATGGCTAATATGTTCAGTGAGAATGAGAGCTTTGACGAAGTAGCTACTGAGAATATCAAGTACTTTCTTCTGCCAGCTCTACTTGGCTCTCTTACATTAAAAATATGTGGTACAGATGATCGAATGCATATTGTCGATGTGGCAGAGGTTTATTTTATAGACTTTTTGAAGAGAGTCAAAGCCTATGGATTAACCGATATCCAGATACCGGAGACTAAAAATGAAGAGCATCAGGACGAGACTGCCGTTGCACGAAAAAAATCCAACTCTGAATATATTACTGAAATGGTACTCGGCATTGGATTTTTATATATCGGTGTGGGATGGTATCCTGTTATCCTGAAATAACATGTTTTTCAGGTAAACTCTAGAAATACGAAATTACAAAGATATCGAGAGCAAAAGGAATTAGAAAAGAATTTGGAGGTATTCAGGAAAAACCTTGACAATCCCAATATCGATGAGGAAACCAAAAGGGAGTATTTCGTTACGCTTCTCAAGGTTTACATAAATCAAGCTATCGACGAACTGGCTTCCCTGGCAGCCGAGAGGCCACTGTTAGAACACATGAAAAAATTAGGCCGCACTGAGAGTACAGCTTCGCAACATCAGCATAAAACAAAAATACCTTCAGCAAAATTAAAGCCGATTATAATAACCCGCGACGAGGTTCAAAAGCAAGTTTTCGGAGCTGGATATCCCAGCCTTCCTGTACTCACAGTCCAAGAGTTCTACGACAAGAGAGTCAAGGATGGAGAGTAAGTTTGCAAATTATTAAATCTCCCAAGCACATAGCGTATAAAACAAAACTAAGAAATCTCTTTTTCTTACAGTTGGCCCGATCCATCTCAGCGCAATCAAATGAATGGAACTTGCCTGCAAGACGTGGCCAATACCAACAACGACGGTATTCCACAAGAGGACGCAGAAGCAATAGAAAAGGAAAATAGAACTGAAAACGACGATCCAGAATTACTGGCTCAAACACGAGCCATGGACGATTACAAGGACACGCACAGACGCGGATGGGGTAATCGAGCCAATAGAAGTTAATCAGCTCAAACATGATTATCCATTAGCGACGTACAATCCACTAATGGCTTATTGATTATCTCGAATAAGTAACAAATCTAATATCTATTATCTACTAAACCATATGTCTAGTAAAAAAAAAAAAAAACAAAAATCAATTGAGACAAAAATCTACAAGCAAAACATAGCTGAGCTGCGCTTAAAACTCATAAGTCAACCTACTTGTATAGACGATACTTAAAATAATTCGAAATAAAAACTGAAAAACAATCTTAAAGCTTAACGATCAAATCTGTTATATCCGCCGGAGATGTCTTCACCGCATAATCTTGTTACATACACCAGACACGGTTCATTCATTTCACCGGGATGTTACGCGTGCGTAGATCTCTCAGATACAAATGGATACAAACTCAATATCCGTACCATCGGGATTTCAGTTGACTTCCTACAGTCCCAAAGTACAGTACCGAGCTACGGTACTTCATCGTCACCCGGTATATAATTTACCGTAAAGTGCGGGCGCACGTAGCGCACACTCTCGAGGCATTCGTGAGCATTTGTGTGCCGTAACGATCCCGATAGAAGATGGCGCCCAACCCTGAATTCATTGAGGCGCAGGTGTCACGCCGTACAGTAAAAGGGTGAACTCTTGTTTGGGCCAGTGTGCAACAGGTTGTCGGAACGAGACGACGACGAATGGAGGTTATTTTCTATTGTGAGTGCTACTATGCAGAAAGCGTTAGAAAATTACCGATACGAAGTTTGAACAGTGGCGTATAAGGGAAAGCGGGACATCTCCGCTTGCGTATTCGTTGACTGGCTGGTAATCTTTATTATGGTGGGCGCTGTTTGGAATATATTATAAATCTCGACAGGTCTATAGATTACTTAAAGAGAGAAAAAAAATCTTTCAGATAAAAACGTACCGAACCATTCTATTAAAATAATTAACGGTGCCAGTACCGGACACTACGACGTTGTTTCACTTGATCGGAAATTACTCCAAAGCGTCCAGAAGCACAGATTTATTTCTGGAGACCTCCTCTTCGTCGACTCTGCTTTGAAACTTCGTGGGAGATTTCATTTCTCGCTATTAGGAGATTTATTCGTATGTAAGACTGTCGCGTTGTTGGGTCTACGTAGCGTCCTTTCAATCTGTCAGGTAAAGAGGTTATGTGGTTTAATGACGTGTGACCTGTTGCAATTTCAAGGAAACCAAGGTATTTCTCATAATTAACAGGATTCCGGATACGACCGAGTTCTTTTACCTACAATTTCACGTTCGAATTTTTCCTCGGGCCTGACTTTTACTTCTGACTTGTTTCTTAAGCCCACTGGGCTTAATATTGCCTCACACTGTGTCTGCGCACGTAGGCATCATTTAAACGTACATTTTTTTTTAAATTTACGATGAGGATTTCGAAATTCCTTTTATATCTTATACAATCGGTACAACATACCTAGAAGACTTTCCTTCGTCCTTATAATTATTATCGTTTGTTTTACGACGCGTATTTTCATTTGACGTTGTAGCCTTGCTCTGTGTCGGTAATTAATACACCTGGCATAATAAAACATTTATTGTGCAATTCCCCATTGTTTATCAATTGTTACGAAGCCCCTGCGTATTATAATAACGTTCAATGCGCCAGTTCCTGACTGGTTACCTTGTAAGAAATCGCGAGGATAACTACGCCAAGCGTTTCTATTATTTATAAGAAAATTTCGTAACGTAAGTCTTCGTCGTTTATATTATTTTTATTAAAACGTCATTTTTACAAAATTCTAAATATTCGAACTCCCATAGCAATTGATCGAATGGCGTTAATGTACAACGACCGTGAGTCTCTTATCAGTAATAGCAAAGCTAATGTTTACACGATTAAAAAGTCATTGAAATGATTACAGGTTTCTCGTTGAAATTGTCAATTACGTATATTGACTATGTACCGATGACACTGTCATGGGTTATCATAAAACAGTTAATTGACCTCCGTAAGAACGTTTACACTTGTCAAGCAGATTAAGACCAAAGACAGTCTGAAATCCAACAACTGTGCATAATAGCGTATGAAAAAGGAAAGTAACCAGGTAGCTCACGAGGAGGAAGAAGGTTAAGGTCGGAGAGCTTACACAGTTGAACAGTGCGTATGCAGTGGCAATAAAGAATTACAAAATTGAATAACAAAGAATATATCTTGGTACAAAGGACAGCTTGTATTTATACTGAAAAGTAGTAAATCGACTTTTTTTTTTTCTTTAAAAAAAAATACGCATTTATCAGTCTCCTCCGTCAATAAGTTCATAGAATATTTCATCAGTGCACTCATTCACGATTGAGAAAGAAGATGACCTTCGGTATTATTCATTGTTGCTCATCGCGATTTCACGCGCACAAAGCATACTCCGATGCTGAAATCACTTTAACCAGTTGATAATATTAATCATATCCATTTATAAGATGACAGGATTGAAACACAGTCAATCTGTTTGAGTCATTTGTAAATCGTCAAAGGAATGCATAATGTAGGTGTTCAGAATGCCAACAGCAAGAACCATTAACAGTTTGAAATGCTTGTTTTAGAAATCCAAGAAGAGCAATGTGCGTAGGAGACCGTGAAGTTGCGCCTGGATCGTAAGCTTATGTTCCTGATAGGACATGAGAGCCGTGTCTCCTTGGTAAATCATCGCTGAGCCGGAATTTGCGGATGGTCAACAAGTACAACGAATAAAAAAAGATGGAGAGATCGCACGGAGCTACTTTTGGTGGTGGAGGCACAAACCTCCAGGAATACTGGGAAGAGTATCAGAAGATGATCGAGGAAACGAAGATGTTGGACGATTATCTCGACGAGGAATGCAGTCCACGTAGTTATGACGGTAAGAGAGATTGGGTATAAAAAAATCATCATGAGCACTAGGTATAATTTTAGATCAAGAAGATACTCTTGCGGTTGGAATGCTGATTGGCATAATTTGATATCCTTACACAAGGAAGCATCGTGTTTCAACATTGTATGACGTATCCACGTGCAAGTGGGTAAACGTGGACATTTCAAAAGAGATACCCACGTTGGTATGACCTAGAGAAAATCCTGGTTGTACGTATTTTGTATTGCAAGACGGTTCTTAGGTATTTGAGGACTTAGCCACCTGTTAATTTGATAACAGAGCTATCGTGATCGAGCATTGCTAGGAGCAAGGTCGCTGGGCTTAGAGAGATTTGGCAGATTAATTTGAGAATGCAAGGAAGAGGTCACATCGATCATAGTTAAATTTTTATTTAATGATCCATGTCATTTTACGTTTCCAGAAGGCGAAGAAGAAGCGGAATGGCTTCGCGCAGCTGGTCTGGGCGAATTGACTGAACCCTGGAAAGCCGGAAGAGAGGTGCAACCGGAAGAGCTGGGAGCAGCCTTGCGTCCCTTGTCTCGTGCCCAGGCAGAAGCTGTGAAACGTCGTGTACGCTCCCTCAATCATACTGTCAAACAGCGTTTCAATCAGCGTCCTCGTGTTCGCAAGCCAGACATCAGGGATGTTTTCAAGGATGTGGAAGTGAGTGGAAAAGTTAGAATTTCTCATGTAGAATTAATGTTCGGAGTCAAACTGTTTATTCGTCTATTCTTCAAACTCTTGATATCGTGATCAGGTGTCGAGTATTGGTACCAGGTCACGCAGCGCTACTCCAGACTCTTTGGATTCTGTACCTGGTGAAACACCTGAGAGTGCTTCCCCTCCATCGCCACCAACCGTAACCGTTATCGACGTCCATCACGAGAAGTAAGCTGTTCTTAAATATTTAAATTGTGCCTTCCATGTCAATGTTAGCCATTTATTTTCTTCTTTTCTATCAGCGTCAACGTCCCAAGTTTCGTATCGATATTCAATAGAACACCATTAGATAATAAGGATGGGGTACGTAGATTGCCGAGCGCTCCTCCTGTTGCAACTGCAGCTGCAACTGCACCTGCACCTGCACCTACTCCAGTACCAATACAAGAAATATTTAGGCGAGCAGGTCACTGGTCTCAACGTGGAGACGTTGCCAGTGATTCCGGTACGTTTTACACCTTACGTCCTCTCTATAATCCTTGTATCTCTCAATTGTCGTCACACGAAGCCTAATGTATCTAAACGCTTTTTGATTCACAGAAGGTATCAAGCTAACGGCTTATCAAAGACTGGGAACGATTCACGTTGCAAGGCCAGTTATTCAAAGGCGCAGTGGTAGTGATCCTAGCGAAGTAGCCAACACAGCGCGCCTGGATGCAGAAACTCCTATCAAGCTAACCGTACCCAAGGATCATACCACGTTACGGTATTACTCAATTATTCTTATCATTGCCCAAAGAAGCTTTCGTTACGTATCATTTAATGATATTGCAATTTCTAACGTGTCACAGAAGAAGTTCAGGCGCCCATGCGACTGTGACAAGAAGTCACAGCAGTCTGTACGGTTTCTCAAGACCCGCTGATGAGAATTTAATAACTCATCCGCTGAATCGTACCTCGTCCCACGGGCACCTTAGTTTCGAGGAGATGTGCAGAGCGAACGAAGTGAAATCTCAAGTCTGGACTCCCGAAGTCCTTGCCACGGATGACGGATACGATCGTCAGGGCGTTGAATTGTTATCCCAACGCGATCTCACCAGGCTTCAGCCATTGCTGTGGCTGGAGCTTAGTGCCGTGTTCGACAAGTACAACGTACCTCTTACCAAACGGAAGCCGAACAAACGTAGAAGGAAAGGTGAGCATTGCGCAATGCGAAGATCAGTTGTAATCGCGGTACCTTATCGCGATTCAGAATCCGAATAGTACAACCAGAATTAATTTTAGCTGGTAATCTATTCGGCGTATCTTTATCCACGTTGCTCCTGAGGGACAGTCAACTCACGAACGAGGAGAGTAATATTCCACTGGTGTTTCAAAAGCTTCTTCACGAGCTGACGAAACGAGGCGTGATGGAGGAGGGAATATTACGGGTCGGGGGACACAAGCAGAAAGTACGTTTTATCAATGTTCAAGCACCCTAGATCACGTCTGATAAACGTACGAACTTGATTGTTATCCTTCGCAGGTCGAGACCCTGTGCACGGAACTCGAAACGGATTTCTATTCTAAGCCAAAGGAGGTGGATAAATTATTTAAGCGTTCGCCGTGCCATGACCTGTCGGCAGTCCTGAAGAAACTGCTCAGAGATTTGCCTCAGCCACTTCTTACCGTGGAGCTCATCGATGCTTTTTATCAGAGCCACGGTTGGTATTGCGTTGAGCACCCATTATTATTTTAATATTTCTTTGTTTCATTCTTATTCATCCATAATTATCAATATTCTTCAAGGCGTGAAGAATCCAAGCGACATTTCCTATTCTTTGAATCTGCTGGTGCTACTACTTCCGGTCGAGCATCGATGTACCTTGAAAGCTTTATTGACTTTCCTGAAGCTCGTCATCGAGCGCCAATCATCGAACAAGATGTCTATACATAACGTGGCCATGATCGTGGCGCCTTCCTTATTCCCACCGAGATATATTTATCCAAGAGACCAGGCCGATCTGACCGCTCAGGTTAACATGGCTGCTGTATGCTGTCAGGTGACCGAGGCTCTTCTCAATAACGTAGATAAACTCTGGTACGTACCTACCGATCTGATAAATCAATTGCGCAGACAATCTGAGGAGGAACGATATCGTAAATACAAGAAAAAGTATTATTGAACATCACTGCGAATCAGTGTCATCGAAAAATTTTCATTTGTGGGCTTTCTCTTGCGTATATGTATTCGTCATGATCGCAGTGATTATGGTGCTTAGGTTTTTTATCTTGTAAGATACGCGGAAGCGCGTCACGTTCTTCTTTTATTAATTGACCCGCAAGTTGAAGTAGTAAATTTGCAAATGAAAATTGTATCTTGATCGTGTACAAGGAACAATAGGTCTTAGGGGAGTCTCACGGTATTTTTTAATGAAAGTGAATACTTACGTGGATTGTATTTGCCTGTTTAGGTAAATATTCTTCTCGCCATTGTAACGTTATTCTCTTTGCTTAATCGTGATTCTTCCTTTTTTTTTTTCGATACTACGTCTATGCGACTTTGGACAATTGACAATGAGGTTGTTCCTTTTTTTTTTATTATATCCTTATACCGTAGAACGTTATATCCCATCATTATGATTTATTGTGTATAACCATGAGTAATGTCGCGTGTAATACTCCGGGAGGATCTTTTTTTTTTTCCCCCATAGTGCAATAGCGTGGACATATTCCAATTGTAAGTTTAGCTCTTAGTCGGTAAGTTTACTTTAAACTTTTAAGAAAAGACCAAACCTCGCGTTAACGGTACCACGTGACACGAAGCTTGACCTTGGATTTCGAAAGAGTACAACTCGTTATAAATTTACCGGCTTCTATGATAATTTGTAGAAGATATTTTCAATACGTTTCTGTGGAATTCTTTTTTTTTTCCTTGCGCAATTTCGGTATCGCACTTTCGAATACGGAATAAGAAATTAATTGCGACGGTCGTGGAAAACCGAGAATACGTTATCGGTGTAATCGTAATTGGAAATTGACACTTTTTATCTAACTGGATGATGGAGGAAATTTTTTTTTTTAAATGTAACACGCGTGCTATAGATCTTTAAGTTTTATACTAATGATATTTATTTTCTATTTACTTGATTATCCTTATCTTATGCTCGCACACGATCCTCGAGTGTCGCTCAATAATAGGAGAGTCGGGGGTTTCGTGTTCTTGTTTTATTTTCATTTAGCTACTGCAAAACAGTGGATCAAGTGCAACGAAATCACCAGTGTGGCATTTTAGTTATTACTTGTAATAGATAATTTATTTCTAATCATTGTGTCTTTAGGTATACAGGATTTTCTAAATCGTTCTATCGACATATCTAATCGCGTTCAGTAACGTCTGGCCTTTTGATACAGGCAATCGATATTGTAATAAATTTTAATGCTCGATTGCGTTTGTTAATATTTATTAGATCTCGTACGTCGATTCTAAAGTCCGTCTACGATTGTTAACAACGACATAGGTAACGAGTTTGCAAAGTAATTTTTTGTTTTTACAATCTCTGTTCGCACTAAGCACTTTTATCTTACGAGGCGTTAAAATTCTTCCACGATTTAACGTATCTTTTGGATGTTTTCTTTTGGAAAATTTAACGTGCACTTTGATGTTTTTTTTTTCTCTCTTTTTCATATTTTTGCCCTCTTCCTCTTGCGCCAAAACGAATTTTCACGACATATCATTTCCACGTAGGCATTTTAATCTATGAAATCATTACTGCTCGACAACGCCATACTACTCTAAGAATCTGTACATACATTTTGTTCGTAAAATTTTTATATTACATAATAAAAGTGCCAAAGAAAATCTTGCGTGTGACACAACTGGTAGCATATCTGTGAGAATGGCGGACGGGTAAAACGTAAAAGTTAATAAAATTATGAGATACTAAAAATTCTGTTTTTCGAAATTGTACAAAGCAACAGATTGCGCACGCTGAAGCTGCATCTTTTGTCCTTTATTTTGCTCCTTACGTATAATCTTGTCGTTCTTACAGTACAATCTGCAATTTAGTACTTTAATAATAATTTAACAGCTGTAATTTCTAGGTTATGTGTGTGTTATGTAATTAACACTTTATCAGTTAGCAGATCACTATTCGTTACCTCTTTTCTAATTATATTGGAATCACTCGTTACTGGGGTCGATGCAGTTGACTGAAATTATAAATAATAATTAACACAGTCTCAGTGTGACGAGTCAAGGACGCGCAAATTTTTGTGCGAATTTTCTTCTTGTTTTGGCTACCTCGGCTGTTTGGTCTGTTGCGTCGGATAATGAAAATATTCGTGCGAATGGCAATTCCTTTGGTAAGCTTGTAATCGGTATCGTTGAATCTTCGATAGTCTCCTTCTTGTCGCGGTCCAAATAAGGTTGCAGATTTGTAAGTTCAGTTGTTCTGTCTAAAACTATGCTCTCCGTTGTTGTAGAAACAAGACGATTATGTTCCAGCTGATCGTATATATCTTGTGCTAAGTCTTTACTGGTTGACACCAGTTTCATAGTCGTTGATGACTTTGTGGTG
Organism: Trachelus iudaicus; assembly: GCA_030142595.1. Classification (NCBI taxonomy): domain Eukaryota; kingdom Metazoa; phylum Arthropoda; class Insecta; order Hymenoptera; family Cephidae; genus Trachelus; species Trachelus iudaicus. Next base: position 2,752,502 of record JARQTH010000323.1, on the reverse strand, counting down.
CTCTCATTTAATTGTGCATCTATTGTTTTGTATAAATTATTCAACCCTATTAAAGATCTTGGAAAGAAAGGCAATAATGGAAAATTTGTATTAAAGTGTTTTACTGGTCAATGGGGAAGCATTGTACTCGGTTGTAAGATCCATATTGGATATAGGCGAAGAAGTGGCTTCATTTTTATCAGAATAGTCTTTGGTCGATGATATGTTATTCATTATTTTTGTTGTATCTATTTCAATAGGGACTGTCGCTGTGTCTTGCTCTAATATATTAACAGTCGTTATTCTTTGTTCACCTGAAAATTTGGTTTACTAAAGTCACACGTAAAGTTTCAAGAACATTGAATAAAAATGTTGAATTAAAATTGACAGTAGTGGTATATCTTTTGGGTTATTTCAAAAATACTTACATTTTGCTGCTTTTTTCTTGATTTCTGAAACAATGGAATATTATGCTTTATTACCCCTTAATCAATATCATCGACTTCAACTTCTGTGTATTTACTCACTGTGAAGCTCTTGAATGACTTCCATCAGTTCTGGGATATCAAAGAGAAATACATTTGCACGACTATTCAGACCTATCGTTGCCAAAGGTGTCAAGAATTCCCAATCATCTCTAAGCCCAATTACTGCCACGTAATGACCTGCCAACTTTAATTGAGTCAAAACATCAGCAGTGTAATTGGCACTCGTTGAGTCCAGGATGGCAACTGGAGATGTCATGGATAATAAACCACAAGAAAATAACAACAAAGTAAACACAAACAAGGTAACATACTTATCAGAGTCTTTTGACCGTTGTACATCCAAATGTCATTGTACAACAATGTCGCATTGATCTCACTAGACGCAGTAGTATTCGTTGCAAGGCTACTTTGCATTTCTTGAATGATTTGCAGAACGTTACAAGTATCTGATTGATTCAATGGAATATGAATAGGTGGATCAATAATTTGACACATCATACCCATTTTGAGATTATGATTGACACTGCGGAAGAAAAATTATTAATCATCAAAATCTTCTGTTTCATGCCTGTCAGTGACTTACGGAAATGCTGTCTGTAATCTTTCGGTGAGTGACAGTGAGAGAGAACGCATTTTCAAGTTTGAATGATCCAGGATGATATAATATCCTACGCTTCTCTGGACTTCATGACTCAGAGAATGTATCATACGAGTAGTGTACTCCTTGGATTCTGAAATCAAGAACACAAGATGAAGTAGTCACCAGGTCTGTTGTTAAAAATTAAATTCTTCATAGAAAACGTGATAGCACTATCATAGTAGATAGTATTAATAAAATTACCAACGCAAAGAGGAAATTCCAGCCAATTTTCTCTACTCGTCCAACCACTGTGAACAGTACAGACTATATTTTTCATTCCCATAATCATTGTACCTTCTTGACAAGTTATAAAGCATTCTTTTCCAGTGGAAGTAGTGTCGCAAGTCCACGTGCCATTTTTAACAGGAGGAGGATCATCGCACGCTGAAATATTTAAATACATGTAGGATTACACTGTTTTTCAAAAATAAATTAAGAAAAGAGTCTTACTTATTTTACAAACAAACGGTTGCTTGCTGTTACAGTCGAGTCCATAGAAATGTGGCTTGACGTGATCGCTGCGATCTAAATTCAAACAAATCGAACTTTCCCGGCTGTAATCACTACGTAAATCAACCAAAGCCCAAGGCGGAAATCCGTTACTATCCCTCTCGACGGGAATAACACTTTCGTTGTGCTGCCATTTCCATAAATTATTTTCGGCATTAAAAAATCCACCCATCCAAATATGAGAAATTTCTTTTTTTAAAAAAAAATCATTATCATCATGTTATCTATGATTGATTAATTAATTTTGTTTAAATACGTAAAGTTATCTACCCCTCGGATGATCCCCCATTGCTTCAATTATTAAATTCGTCGTATTCATATTATTCACGTAAGCCAGTACGCTTCCACGTTCACTGCAAAAACTTCGACTCTCATTCCAAGTCTTATCCATTGGATAAATGATATAAGTACTGTTCTCATGTGTAAATTTGGCAGGCTCGTTCAACCAGTCATCCTCTTCGTCCTCAGAATCTGCAAAACAGTCAAGCGTTCCTACGCCCCTTTATGCAAGGTACAACAAACGTTCATAAAAACATAACGTTACACTCTTCACAAATAAAATCCCGTTTCTTGTCGCAGCTAGTTTCCACAAAGCTGACGCTCTTCTCGATATGTCTGTCCAAGAGTAAGCAGCCTTCGTTTCTTTGAGGTCGTCCGAACCGCCATGGCGGATATCCGCTGTCGTCGGCAATGGAATTCAAAATGGCACCAGTAGCCATCCACACCCATTGACCATAAGAAAAATGTGCGCCAATCCAAGCAGTTTCGAAGTCTGAAAAAGGAAAAATTAATTTTGCCGTGCCACTTTCAAAATACGTCCCAAGCGAATTCTAACCTGGTCTCGTCTTAGTCATACTCTTTGTCAGGACGTCTATGACACTGGGATTCTTAACAACGGCGAGACGCATTCCCTGTGAACGACAAAAGCCAGCAGCCTCGTGCCAGGTCACTCTCGCGTGATACAAACTGTAAGTATTCTTATTCACGTGAATCCATCTTGAGGGTACCGGAATCCTAACGGCTTCCTCGGGTTCTACGATTAAACTTTCGATAGACGTCACAGCCGCATTCCGGCTTTCCTATCGGTAAGAAAAATCTGCAAGCTTACTCTTGGCGCATATAAATGGACGCTGAAGTCTACAGTCGAGATCGATAAAGTTAGGCATGGAATGAGCACGCCTATCCATAGCAAGGCACTCCTTGGTAGGTCTGGTTGGTTCTCTGCTCCAAGGTGGATATTCTTCGATGCCAGAGTCCATGGGAATTTCATTTTTCTTCCAAGTCTCGTCTCGATCGTCAACCCAAGTCCATATGAAGTCAACCCTGCGTCCAGCCAGCCAGGTATCCTCCATCACTGCGATAAGTGGGGTTAAGAGATAGATTTTGAGGTATAATTATTTTTTCTTCACTTTTCTTTGAGTGGCAAACCTATATTTGAATCGGCAATGGCTTCTGCTACTCCTAGTGCTTTCTCCATGCTGTCCAGGATTGCAAGCTTTGCGTTATACTTTGGACATAATAAACGAGCTTCTTCCCAGGTGACGCGCTCGGAAAAGAACAGATATTGCATTCCGTTTAAGTAGTAATACTCGACTACTGGTTGATGCTCATTTTTACCTGTTTAAGATAAAGTTATGGGCTCACTGTAATTTGTCTTTTTGTTTTCGTGCAATTTACTTACACTGGTCATTCACAAATGCATCCTTGGTCCAGGCAAAGTCGCCTATAACTATTGGAAATTATAAGGAAAATTTTTTAGGGATTTTTATGCCTTAATTGCTATTCTCAATATTCTTTTATCATTACCTTTCTGCTTTGGCTGATATTCACCATTGTAACGCGCATTCAAGTTCACTGTAAATTGTATTGTTAATATTATTAATATTTGCGATAGAAGCAATGTTTATTTTATTATTAACCTTTTGCAAAAATTGTTGAAGGAATCACTAGGAAAATATAAATTGACCCTCTGATATATAACATGTTGCAATTCGTCCAATGCATATTATATCCACAGCATCGTATCATTTTAATGTAACAGATTCATGTATATTTACAATAAGTTTAATTGTTTAATAATGATCAACACTCAATTATACTGAACAACCTCCTGCCTTGGTGCTAACTCTATCAAACTGGTGTTCCATTCCTATGCATAGTTCAAACCGTACCTGGCACTGCTTTACAAACATTTCATTTGATTGATTCTTACTTTTCTTTATAGCTTTTTCATTTAAAAATCAGCACGTTTGATTTCCTTGGCGTATAGCAATTATGAGCACAGGGATATCAATTCTGCACGTTGTACCATAATTTCAATTTGACTTGCCTGGAATTTCGTTCCGCGCCTCTAGCGAATTTTTCCGGAACTAGTGGAAATTTCCGGAAATAGGTGCTCAAGAGCTCCGTATGGTCCATCTTACAATTAATCGATACACTTTCTATTTATTGTAAGTAAACTTATCAATGAATAATGCTACTGGCTCATGTGAATTTTATTTATTAATATGATAATAAATAATAACATATACATGCAAAGCACTAGAGCACACACTGACAATTATTCCTTAAACAAATAAATAACATAATAACACGTTACGTAATTATTTAAAAAATTAATAATAATTTGCGTCGTAAAGATCATTGTAATTCGACATCCAAAGACTTTAACGTATCGATGATATTACTTGATCGAATGCAGCGTTACCGATTATCGGAGTAAATAAGGAATTGGCCAGTTCGCAGGAGCAGCAATTAGTAAGGGCTGGTAAGACAAGCATAATTTGTGCAAGTCTGCGTTTTGGATCCTCGTGATTTTCCAAATGTCTTACCAGAATTTCGTAAGCGGAATCTCTTGCTCTCGCAACAAGACATTGCGTTTCGTTTGTTTTCGTCAATTCTAAAACGCAGGAAAACAAAACGGCAAGAAGTTATAAATAATTCAAATAAAGATCAATAAATTCACAATAACAAAAATTGAATGTCTACCTGGTCGACAGAGAATAAAAGTCTCCAAACTGGAAAGCTCGATTTGATCCAATTTCAATTTCAAGATGGCCGCTCTGGCCGCAGCCAATGAAACAGCCGTGGCTACATTCCCCGCGGAATTTCTCATTTGCAGATCGGAAATATCGATCGGCCAAATCGACGAACGAAACGTGAACAATCCAGTCCATCCTCTTCTTAATATAGCATTCTGTTCATCCATCTCCAGCATTCCAAAATCCCGATGACGTCGGGCACAACGAATGGCGGCCAGAAGAATTTGCGCCGACACTTCATACTGTATAGCCTGATCTGCAAAGAAATTAAAAAAACCTGTCTCATCCCCCATTAAAAAAATACACCACAAAAAAACCCTTACTGGACAAAATAATCCTCGGTACGGACGGTGGACACAGCAAAGGCGAAAATAACAATGGGTTGTTAACTTGAGCCTCGTAGTAAGGCTTGGGTTGCGAAATGCCGGCCTGTGGCATTTTACACGGTAAAATCATTCCAGATCGAATAACCTGATTGAACGCGCTTCCAGTTAAACTTCCAGTAAAACATCCAGTCGCCTTCCAGTTAGTGCCAGAGGTTGACGATAATTTATTCCTGCATCGAGGACCACGTTCCTCCTGTACAGCTGAAAAAGTGCCGAATATTTTTACGAATTCGACCTGATGCATCGTACGCTCTACCGCGAAACGAGTCCCCGTTAACTTATGCAGTAACCGGTAAGATTGATTGCGTTCGCATAATATATCGTGTTCTATTGCATTCCATAAATCCAGCTGCTCGATCCTACGTTTTATATCAGAGAGCCTTACGAAGGCCGCGAACTATGAATAAGAAGCAATAGAAAATCGTACGAGCATTTCAATGTACCATACCCGTACCGTACGTACTGTACGTATAAGACCTTTTATCGTACGCCGATGACTATGTGACCTGAGAATACTAACCTGAAAGCCACGTACTACTCGTATGGTATAATTGTCCTATTGCCACCTGTTCCCTGCTCGAACCATTGCTTTTTAATTATTAACGCGAGCAGACCGATATATCATTCCAGGTTAAGTATACTACGTGAAATAACATTAAGCCTGGCACACAATGAACGGTACGTATTCAATTTAGATTCTGAACTAACGTATGACACAGTCTTAATCCGAGCCCTGATCGAATGATTATTAATATTTTTGTAAAGTTAATATAAAATAATTACGTAAACAGTTATGCTATATTCACAATGTGTATCGCAGTTTTTTGTCAACGATATTATAGGTTCGTGTGAAGTCCCCTTTAGGTCTTTACGAAGAGGGTGAATGTTTGTGTGAACATGGAATAACCAAAGGGGTGGCATTTGATGTGATTTGATTGTCGTTACGTTTGACATGTTACGGTTTGAGCTGTCAATGCTTTGTTACGACATTGTTGCCTTAGCGTGTTCGCTGGTTCCAGTGACAAAAGACTGGGTTACAATGGTTACGACAGATATACGAAGTTAAATTACCGTTGCGCGATACAAAAGGTAGGGCCAAAGGTCATTTGGTTAAACAATATTTTATTGTTAAACAAAAATTTTAGCCGTCAAACGTATGATTTTTTGGTATACCGCGTACCAGCTTTTTTTTAACTGCTCTTTTTAAAACAGTTAGCACAATTGACAGATTTCTAAAGTACATAGAACCAGCCGTGAGTCGGCTGTCAATTAAATTCTGTTGACAGGCTGGTTAGCGTTGGTTAGTATAATGATTAGAGCGCGTGTCCGACACGCGACCATTGTTTGCATCTCGTTGAGTTGGTCCTAGCCTCCAGTTATGGTAACCGTAAGTTAGACATTTGTCTTCTTTTTTTTTTAGAGCTATTGTTACTTCCGTGAATTTTAATAACAATTATATGTGTCGTGTAATGTTTTCTAAATACTATAAATTTCTTTGTTTCCTAAATGGTTATAAATTTGTTTGTTTTCTAAATACTATAAATTTTTTTTATTTCATAGGACATACCTGCCGTATTCATGCGAACCGCAAAGCACTTCTTGAGACGACAATGGGGACACCAATTTCGTCTGACTTTGTCAATTGCACAGTTGCCGGTACCCGCTTAAATAAATAAAAAAGAAAGTAAGACATTACCTCTCTTTTGAAATTAGGTGAATAGCCTCGTTATACACTGCGTATATAATTAAAGGAAACACTTAAATTCTAATTTGTGATTAAACGAACCTATACAATTGTAAAGTACTCCGCGTCGTACGGATCTCTTGAAGAAACAGGAGCACCCGTCGCAGCAATAAACGCCATAATGCTTCCCATAGGAACGGTCGCCACAAACTTTACAAGTTACAGGCGTAGGTAAGATTCTGCCTGTATAAAAGAAAAGACGAGAGAGTGAAGGTAGCATCGACGTAAAAAATTAAATTACACAAAACTACCTTAATTCGATAAAAAAATCCAGCATACAAAATTCATATACAAATTTATGATAAAAATTTATCAAGCCAAGAAGTCCAAAGGAAATGAAAATTCGTGTAAGACAAAAGTAATGATATTAAATCCAGCTGTGTGTCACTTACCCATTCTTTGACTTTTCAATGATGTCCCAGCAAAGTCTTCAGTCTGACCTGCAGCGCTGGAAATGCTTCTGCCGGTGATCAAAGGTCGAATGAGGCATAAGGTTATCGAATAGGAGCTATCCTGATAGGAAATATGGTCAACGCGCAGGTTGACACCTCGAATTGAAGGGTAGAAGCTAAAGTGGGTGGTCGAGGAGACACTAGAAGTGCCTACCATGGGGGGTGGTGGAATCGTAAGGGATGAAGGCGGGACTCGAGCTTGTCGTCCCGATGTCAAAGCAGTGGCAATGATAATATTTATCATGGATTATTTATTCTACGACGTATATATATCTATTTTCATATATATATATATATATATATATATATATATATATCTCTATACGTGTAAGAAAATCATAAAGATGACAGATTTTTAACGAATCTTTATTCATAAGTACATATTCGGCAATGTAATGGGCGGTTACTATGTCTTTCTTCTATAAAGTAGTTCAATAACATTATTATTTATCTAATCGGGGTACGAGTCGGATAAATCCTCCAGGATTGCGATAACGCCATCACGTGTTATTATTTACATGTAATTTTCTGCACTCGCTGGCTAAGTACACAGTGGCGAATACTCATTAAGATTACTAGCATGATTATGAATCGAGTTATACGCGCGACGAGAGAAAGATAAGATTTTCTTTGCTTCTTATTCCTTTAAGTCCTCGCATCGTCGCCAGTCGTCCTCAAACAATCAAGCACGCTGCGGTCGTCGGTGTCCGGGTCGAACGACCCTCGTTGAGATTCATAAACGTCTTTTACGCTCTGCTTACATTGATCTCTGGTACACCTCGTTAAAGGAAAATTTTGTTATATATATTTCTAGCGCGTGCTACAGATTTCGATTTTTTAACCTGAGATATATTGATCCGCTGATATCCTTTTTATCTTTGTATATACTTTTTTTTCTCTTTCTCTCTTATGTATACACGAATCGTACACAGTACATCTATAGTAACGCCGTATATCGCAGTTACTCGCGATCGAGACAGTTCGATTGGTATTTAATTATTTACAAAAAGATAAGCGAGTGAAAAAAATACTCGTCTTGAGTTTCTCGTACGAAGAATCGTCGCTTTCGATTTCGAAAAAAAGAGTTTCGCCAAAAATCTACGACGACGGCTTGACTGTCAACTAAGCTCGAGTACCAGCAACTGTTATCAGTGAATGATAGTAATTCTTTCCTAAGGATCTCAGTGTGCCATAAATAAGTTAAATATCACACATCGAGCAAGCATACGGAATCTCTACTGTGAAACGGGTTCCGATAACAGCGAAGTTCATCGATGCCTGGCTGATTAGGAAGTTTTGAGTGATTAACATAAACAAAAATCGGCAATCGAGTTCAGTTTTTCGCACACCCATAGAAATGCCGAAGAAGAAAGAACTCCTGTCGTTTACCCAATATTTTGACATTCGGTTTTGGAACGGATCACGCAGCATCCTAGGAACGTTATCAGCGTCGCGATAACGAGTACCATTTTCAGTTTCCGCTTTCGAGATACCTCGGAGCTTTTACCAGTCAATTATAAAAAGATTCAAGTCTCGATCGCTTTACGAGGAGGCCAAGAGCTTGGCTGCGGCAGTGACGTGATGTTGATGATGATAAGGTGCTTCCTGGGTGCCGTAATAGCTCTGTTGTTGATGCTCGCTGGTGGGAGTACCAAGCTGATGAGGATGCTGATAGTAAGAGGTATAGGCTTGCGCGACTGTACCGTCGCAGCTTCTTGGTTCCGTTTTGACCGCTGCTGTACTTCCGGTTGCGAGTAAGGAGGTATGGCCCAGATAAACTGGACGATCGGCGGTGATGGAGGAGCTGCTGGATTTGGCGGTGTCTATCTGATGTTGTTGGCTGCTCTTGAGTTCTGAATTAAAAAGTTCACGTGTTCGTTTGACAGTTTGAATTACTTGCACAGGCAAACAACCTACAAGACAGTCTACTCTTGACTCACCACTGGACGGCGATGATGCTGTCGAGGTTGTCGTCTCGTGATCGCCAACGGACGGTCTGGCGTTCGGTTCTGGCGTCTTTTTGGGCTTGCGCTTCCTGGTCTGAATCCCGTCTTTCCTCATGGCTAACGGTCTGTTCACACCGTGCAACTTGAAGTACAATCCACACGCGTTGCACACCGGTTCCCCCTCGTTGTTGCGCCTCCAGAGGGTCGTCGTCCTCGTGCCGCAATTCGTACAGCACAGTCCGAGCCGTCGCGTAGCCGTCTGGAATTCGGAGATCTGTCCCATTGCTAACGTATCCGAATGGGCGAACTGGTAGCGGGGGGTTCATATCTTTGAGAATTCATTGAGAATTCTACGACGGAATAACGACGAAATCGGGAGACGATGAGTCGCGCTGGATTTATTAAACTTACCAGGCGTTTGGATGGTTTTATCAGCGGACGATTCATCCCGTTCATTTTGTGATAAAGGCCGCAGGCGTTACACAGATAATGCCCGGTGCCGTCCCGTCTCCAAAGCGGCGTCGAAATAGCGCCGCAGTTCACGCACTCGCGTCCTTCTCCAAATTGAAAGTCCATTGCTGTGTCTGAAATGTATATATATATATATATATATATGTGTGTGTGTGATTTTTTATTTCACCGTTTTTCAGTTCACAACCAGCTACTGATACTATTTATTTGGGTCTTCGAAATTACGTTTCTATGCGCGTATTCGCATCCGTCGGCCTGTGATCGTCTCTTTAAGCAAGGTCGCTGCTTCTTTACGATCATCGATTATCAGCTTATCGATCGCACGAATAAACGATTGCACAATTAAACTCTTGTCGTGTGAATAAATATATATGTGTACGCTGATCCTGACAAATTATTCATCTGTAAATCGGTTATTCGCACGCGACCCGACCTACCCCGCTAATACCCGTCCTCAGGCCTTTACTGGGAGTCTCCGAGTCGACCTTGATGGAGCCGAAGATCTTAATGACCGCGGTTATTTTTTTTTATGGGGTTTGTATCACACGGACCTGTTTACATTTTTAGCCATAAAACGGGCGCGACTTACGGACCTCGTGGCTGTGCCGATGGAAAAACGTTTTTCGACTGAATTACGAATTATAATTATATTATGCAGATATATCACTGGTACGTGTATCCCACTGTGCGTTTAATTAAAATAGACGAGAAAGGAAGTTGATAGTTATTCATTAATTAACAGACTTATCAAAAGTTAGATACGGTCCTTCGCTGTACTCTAATCGCTTGGACCGTGACAGGTAAGTCAAAAATGTCAATTTCCTGAACCAACCAAAAGTTCTCATTAAATTAAAACTTAAAAAAATAAAACAGAGACACCAATGCAAGCATCAATTCCAAATTTAAAAGGACAGAGCCAAAAAGTATAGAATAAATTGCTAAGGTAAGAAACAGTGTACAGGCCCGCCATCTAAGAACTAAAATGTGTACTATTAAACCCAGAAGTACCAATCAATACGGTTTCGTGTCACGAAAGTACATTCACGTTCATCCAGGTAGCGGATCGATACTAGTCCCTGTGGAAGTATATGAAAACGTTTGTATAACCACAGTGGCTTCTTCGTTATAAAGAAAAGACCCCGGTAATAAAGCGAATGAGAAAGAAGTAAAAAAAGAAAAATGGATCAAAGTAAAATAAGAATGAAAATTGAAGAATCAAGAGAGTACAAGCTATCGGTTTTCGCTTGGAGCCTTTACATCAGTTAAGCACCGTCTAAGCTCTGGTATCTTCCTTCTGGGAGTAATCTATGCTCGCGATAGGGTTTAAAGGTTTAAACATAGACCAAGTCTCGCATTAAAGGGCAATGGCGGCGACGCACGCTCTGGCCACGGGAGTCTGTGATCTGTTGCACTGGTGAGCACTTGACCGGAGGTTCAACTCGAGGTTCTTCAAAGAAGCCGCTATCACCTATAGAGCGCACATGGCCCGCGATGGGTAACCGACCCTGGCTATGCATTGCTAAGAAAAGAAATTTCTTTCTCCAGCGCACTGGTAGCAAAGAAGAACAACAATTGAACAAGACCAAGCCTACGGAGCAATAATACAAAGCAATGGCGAAGAAAAAAAAAAAATCCTCCAATATCATTGTTCCAGGGTAGATAAATTAAAAACCATTTTTTTAAATATTCCTCAGCCCTGGCGCCGGGTACGCTGTTATCGTACTACCAGGGATATACGATAAACTAATCAGAAACGTAAAAATTGCACAGCCACGTATCTTATCATTCGCATATGGATAGTCTGCATAACTTTTGTTTATCTTGACTTTGCCTATGATGCACGCACGAATGGCTATGTAAGGAACCATTGGATACCTAATCTCCAGGGATATCCCATATGGGAGTTTATACGTTCCCGGAGTGCATCGACGGGCACCTACGCACTTAGAGTTTCTATGCACGAGTCAATCGGTAAAGTTAAACGGTGCCCAGTTGCGTGGTAACCCTTGGACTCTTCTTGGCTTGTCTTTAATAAAATTGGTAACGCTCCACGGGGTAGATGTATAAGATAGGTGTAAATTGGTATACGTGCGCTGAGAAATATCTATGGAGAGAAATTGTTGACAATGTATTAAACGTTTATAGGTTATAAATACATCGAATTAAAGTTTTACCGTATGGAGAGGCGCGTTGAAAGCCCGCGCTGTCGTAGGCGCGCCACGAGGACATCATAGCGACGTTCTGTGCGTAAAAGGGCGCGGCTGCCGCTGCTGCTAAGGTCGGATGAGGATGAGCCGCGTGAGGATGACCCGTATGAGGATGAGCATGTCCCGCGTGGGGTCCCATACCGCCTCCGGAACTCCCAGTGTGGCTCGCGAGTGCGTGATGAGCGTAGGTATCTACCCCGTGCTGCCATGAAGCTGTTTTTTCCCTTAAAAAAAACATTGCTACTTTAGATTTTTATATTGATTCCCTAAGATCAGCCATCGACGATCGATCGACGAATTTGCGTACGGACTCGAAGAGTACTTGGAAATTAATAAGATTAAAATTCAAAAATTTCATTGAAAATCGATCACCGATGAATTCGATCCTCTGGCTATCTCTGGCTGTTATCGTCGGACTCTTCAACGAATGTTTCTTCGTTAAAGCATTGACTCACCATGCGGGTGAGGCCGAGCCTGGAAACGAATGATATTGGGCGGCCGTGGCTGCCGAAGGTATCGTCGGTCTTGAAGAAGGAACGTAAACGGGCGCTTGTAGCTGCTGACTGTGTTGCTGTTGCTGTTGGGATTGCTGCTGGTAATCGGAGCCTGCGCCGTACCCGCCACTTCCGCTCCCGTGGAACATCCTCCCCAAGAGCTACGACCACGGCATTTGCTGACGGGACAAAAGTATGGTGTAATTAGGTAAAAGATGGTTTTTAATAAACTATTCGACGATACCCAGAATGCATTGCGTTCGAAGAAACTAAATTTTAACATGGGATCGGCTAACCTAACCTAATTTAGTCGATTTAATTAACTGTCCAATCAGCTCTATTATACCTACCGACAAGACCTGCAATGGTCGTTCTGGACTACTAGGAAAACATTTTAAATTCCAGTGCTACGAGTGCTGTAATTAATTATCCATTATCGCACCAGCTGATTTATCTCGCAACCGACTCCAGCCAAACCTGCTTACTCCACTACGCCCTATACAAGCTCGGCAAGTAACCAATCGATTCTGAACCCGTTTTCCATGTACTTATCAACCCCATAAAATCCACCAGGACCATCCCCATAGACCCTTCCACGAGTGACCCTCAAAAAATTATTCACGGATCGGACCACCTATCGAAGCATCGAAGTCGCAATGGCGCTATCGCCCACGAATCCCAGGACGAGTCCGCCATGGTCCAGAAGTTGGAGTCTGGAGTAGCCAAGAGCAGTTCTCGGACCGGCCAGTGGGTACCAACTGCGAAGGGTAATTTATAGCCATGTCGGAGATCCGAGCGAGAGAGTAGCTAAGAGTTTCGATGAAGAGAGAGAGAGAGAGAGAGGGAGAGGGGGAAGAACCAAATAGAAAAAAAAAGAATGAAAAAAAAACAACTGAATAGTCAAGGTGCTCGGTGAAGAGGTGAACGTCTAGACCCCTGGAAAGGTGAGCAATGGAGCGGAGCGACGTAAGAAGAGGGAAGAGAGAAGAGCCGAAGCCTCGGCGAAGAGAAAAGAGCGCAGCCGCGTCTCCACCTCCGTTGGTCTTTGCTCGGCCCGTGAATCGGAGATACCGATAGCGGCCATCGCGGCCACGAATAACCAACGTGTAGGCGGGACCAAGGGCTGCCCGTGTGTATATATATATATATACACAATATACATATAGGTATACATAAGAACGCACAGCATATAGACAGTCTTACATATATATATATATATATATACCAACTAGTATCTTCTCCCTCCCCGTAAACCAGTTTCAAAAGTATCATCATGGTCAGCTGCACATTTTCGGCCGGCCAATAGCCCCTGAGAACCTTCGACTACTTTTTCGAGGGGTTTTAAAAGTTTTCATTTTTTTTTTTTTTAACCAGACGATAAACCACGTGGACTTTGTCTCTGGTATACACAATCGATGCTCTATGAGTATTGGGTTTTTTTGTGACGAAGAAAATATTTGTTTCATTCTTTATTCCACTCTCTTAAGATACGCGTACACGGGGTACTTGGCATTGTGTTTGGTTATCGTATGAGAATCACTATGGGTCGAGCGGTAAGAACATAGGTGTACGTATGTGTAATTGGATGTACGGCACTTAAGAAAGTTCACTAGCGATCCTCTGGTTATTACATTATGTTATTGGTCGTATCGATAACCGGTTGCCCCTATCTGGCTACCTACACGGTCATTTAATTGCGATCATAAATTAAATATTGTTCCTTGCCACGTTCGGATTTCGATATGTATAACCAGCGATTGCCGTACGCGTAATAGCGCGGATAGATTAGACAGGCTGTGCAATGTCGCGGACGAAATTTTTCATGGGACTTCCCGAGCAATTTAAGACGCGAATATCATTTCTGGGATCTATTCAGGATTACGGTCGGTAATACAGGTAGCTGCTATTACCAGACTGTAAATTGTCTTTGTAATAACATTTACTCGGGATCGTATTACCATTATAATTGATATATTACCAATGATTGTAGAGACAGGCGATACAAATACATTACATTTTCTGTATTACATCGGATCAAAGGTATAATAAGAGATATTTTGTGCTGGGTTAATTCAAACGATTTTATGGAGGCTGATTAGGCTTTAGGAATGATTAGAATTATAGATTTATTAATTTATGGGATTTAATGAAATCGTATAAGAGTGTTATAATAATTGTAGAGTCGATAGGTTATCACGCGCGAATGTAATGATTGTTCGTGTATTATTAATGCGATTGAATTTAAATATAAAATTGTCCTTAAATAACTCACGGTTGTAATAATCCGATTAGCTATTTTTATTATGCTCGAGCTCACTGGCTGCTAGAAAGTTGGCTTCTTTATAAATATTGTAGCTTCGTAATTCAACCATTCCAATACTGTCGTAATCACTTAGAGCCGTTTAATGTTGATGAAAGTAAACGAGCACTCTCGCCATTATCCTAGTCAATTATCCTCGTATCAAGACCGCTATCAATCATCCTCGGTCATATATTTATATCTCGATTAAGTCCAGTAGCGAAACCGAAGTACAAAATAATAAAAATTCATTCGAGACGCCTCGTTTGCGCAAAGTCTCTACTTATCTAGTCTCACGGAGGAAGTCGCTTCAACCGACGCCGTGTACGTAGAACGTGGAGAATTATTTAGGGAGGACGGGCAAACCTGAACGTCTGTTTGATACAGGGAATAAATTCAATCGACACTTTTCACTTGGATCACCCTGTAGATTGTTACGAGCTAGTGACGTCAGTCTAACGTTTTCTTTCCACGGGCCATCTTTTAATAGTTTGCTGTGCGATGAAGTCCCCCGCGTCAAGGCTTTGAGGTTAATGGATACGAATTAATGATTTTCGATGTTAATAAATATTTTGATTGATTAGAACTGTATAACAGATCAAAGGGGTGTCGCGTGGATAATTATTCTCGTTGATAATGTCGTTCACGACTGTCTCATCCACAAGGGTTCCTGGCTTATTACAGTTTCAAAGTCGCCGGGTCGTTTTCCATGGGGTAAGTGGCGCCAACGTCAGGAGTGGCTGTGGCGCCGGCTGGGCCCGCGGTCCTTAGTATCGTATCCCATAGGCAAGGAAAGTGTCACCATTGCTGGTAAAGGGAAAAGGAAGAAAAGCACGTTACCCCGGGGTACAGGGAACAGGTAGAAGATAGCGAAGAGACTATGGCCATGGGGATGATGGTATTTCTAGTTGGTGAGTCAAAAAGTAGTCAGGTGCCATACTAAAACGAAACCTAAATTCTCGCCGGAGACGCAGACCTCGAAATGGATATGGACTGTGTCGGTTTATTGATACGTCGCGACGTAGGGCGCCAAGAAGGGATCTCTCGGTCGCGCTACTTGATAGGAGACCCTAATGGACGATCTTCTTCTCTCTCGAGCATCTCGGAGCCACGCAGGTACGGGAAACCAGGATTAAAATAAATAATTGACATAAAACGACGATCGATCTACTTCGTTGCCGAAGTAGGTAACCTCACTTAATATCCAAGTACGCGTAGAATATTGCTGAGAGGTTAGGAATTCGTATCGTCGCATCTTTCGAGGAATTCGTATGTATAAACAGATGGGATACGGAGGACGTGTAATCCAATACAAAGCGGCATTCGTGGAAGGGATTTTAAATCTGATGAAGAGTACTTCGGATGGAGAGTAGCTCTTACTGATCAGACGACGAGGAGGAGGACGACGACCACTGGCTTGGTTAGAAGATGAGGCGCCACGGCGCCGCCCGCGTAGAAGGGTTTCCTTGTAGGTCCCACGCACACTGGGATACCTTTCACGTAGATACGTGACACACCGAGAAACGGACTGCAGCGGCTGCTCTTTATTTTTCGGGGCTCAACAGTGACACACCAACGGGTTTGATTTGATGCGGATCCATAGGCCGTGAGCGCGAGCCTTTGTTCCAATCGGTAATGGTTACCTACTCGTATTTTTTATTACATTTAAAAAGTCTTTTATTTCTACCATTTGAATTTCAGAATCCTTTTTATTCGTTCCCACTTTAGTACTGAACTAAAGTCGTACCTGGAGCTTTTTTTAATCAGATCTCAGAACCTCATTCAGATTTTGATTCGAAGAGTAAAAGTTGTGAGAAGAATTTTGCGAGGATCGTATCTCGGACGTTAATGGGTCCAGTTTAAAATAGTGAACTGGTATGACTATTAATAGAGAATACAAGTATAAATTGTAATAAAAGTCAAATAAATATTCAGCTCAGTCGCCGCATGAGAAACACTCTTAATACGATTTATTGTCTATGGAAATTTTACATAGGTTGGTAGTCGAATTGGTTTCTTCTGTCTCAGAGCCAAACACGGTAGTATAGTACCTACATAAAATCATTCGTAGGTTATCCTCCACGTACCAACATATAAAGAGACTCTACCTACAGTAGGTACTCTCGTAAAATCGTGAATTACATATGCTAATTGCCGAAGATCGTAAAGGAGAAAAATAAAGGATTGGTATCGGTCTGGATCCACCGTAGAATAATTACGATCCAGTTACCATGTGCATCTCCGTGCTGTTTCGCGGTGCTGAACAATTAGCAAGAAATCAGATTAGACAGGTATAATTAAACTTTAATTAAAAAAAAAAAAACAATATCATTGTTACTGCCAACAACCTGAATTTTTTACAGATTCCATGGACCCATCGACTGTTCGCCGAGTAGGCGTGACGAAGGGTAACCCGAAACCGTAGATGCAAACACGAGATAAATCTTCTGGAATACTGGTCCAGTTTCGGCACGCGCCTCAGCCTTCGTACACACTCATGCATACGACTACCTGTTCCAGAAGCGGATGGACATCGGGACAGGATCAGCTATCCTCTTACAGACCAAACTCCTTATGCTATTCAAGTACAGAAGATAAAGAAACTATTAGTACGAGTCTCTGTGAAATCTGATCTTCGTTCAGGTTACCAAGCAAGCAAAACATATTGCGTTCCTTAGAATAATTCTGTGCTTGACAAATAAAATGTACAAAAATCCTTGAAGCACACAGATTGATTGGAGTTGAAAGAAGAATCAGCTTTCAATTTTTCCCACGGGATGCAATGGCGTGCGAGTCGCTGCACTCACGAATCTTGAATTTATCAGGCTTATCTCCCGCGAGACAATTTGGGTCCCATGTGATATATTTGACACAACGCAGTCTTGGTGCGTATCCAGTGACGTTTTTTTACCTTTTTTTTTCTACCTTTTTATCTGATGGATATTTAAAGACTTCTTTTTTAGGTTTCAACGAGACAAAATTTGCGAGTGACTCGTGACTGGCGTTGGCGCAATCCAGACAAGACGTTAACAATATCAGTGTGTGCTGCCAAGTACTGCAGCCATCCAAGCTACAGATAGGCACATCCGGTCTAGGCTAAGTGCTCGGTCGTAAACGGAATCGCAAAAACTAGTGTTCTTTTTTTACTGAGGATGTTTCTGCCTTTTGTTAACGTTTATCTGTCGCATCAATTTTCACTCTGACACAAATAAGACTCTGTACTACATTCGTACCTGGCGACAAGTCCCGGATTCTTTCCTGATACTGATAAGTTGCAAGCAGATCTAATGAAAAGTCATGAAATCTCAGTGTTTCCGGTGACTTTTTTCTTTGAGAAAAACAAAAGAGTGTAACTTGGTCATCCAAAAAATAGAAAAGGTACTCTTCGGGGTTTAGGTAAGATCAGAATGGCGCCTTTCTTCGAGGAGGTCCATTCAGGAATTTCTTTGAGCGACCCTCCGCAATTCCGGATCTTTTCTGGACAGTCCCAAAATGGCAATATAAATGGGCCTTGCTACCCACGCGTCTATGATTCGTAGTTATTCGCCGGGGGGTCCTACCTTTTCATGAATGGGACTCTAGTACTACTACACCGGTAGCCGTACTGTTTTCTACTGCCGTTACCGCTGCTCGAATGTCCGTTCACTTTTTATCTGATACACCCACTCTTTCCCTAAAACTCTCACCCTGAAGTGCGTTCAAGGCCATTCTCATAACCAGTCACTTTCGAGGATTGAAAATTTTTGCAAAAATCTTTATCCTTTGTACCCTGGGATATTTAGTACGGATTTATTATTGCAATAAGAGTTTGTGTATTTTCTCAATGAAAGTTATCAGCTAATAAATATCCGGCAACTGGCCTGGCGACAGCTTCACGGTTCGACAGCCTCCTAATCTTCAATGGAACGTTAATGATTTCACGTAATATGAGGACTTTACGTCATTTAATTACAATCTCACGAATGCCAAATCGGCTTATGGCGATCAGAAACGTTCAAGGAAATCAGTTCGCGAGACTCGCAACTTTCCAGGAATGTCAACGGCAAAAATCTTACCAGTCACTTCTTTTTTACTTGTCATATTATTACTATACTCTTGGATATCGTGATTCCCCAGCATTAAAATGGAACCAACGAGTCACCCTCTTCACTACGTAGATATTATATAAGATTTGAATATTGGGTAGAAAAAAAAATTAATAAAAAAATGAATTAAAACGGCCAAATTGATTTTAAGATAACTCGCATATTTTTGCTGGTACCTGTACCCAGAACCGTAATCCCGGCAGAATTCAGGCCGTCGCGTTAAAGTATATTGGCTATTGGGATCGAAGAAAATAAGATCGGCAACCGGCAACAACATGTCGAATTTGTAGTCGAGTTTCTAGAGTCTAGAAGCGCGTATTATGGACATTTGAAAATTCTTCAGGTCGTTCAATTCCCTCGTAACGAGTCCCGTGCATTTTCTTGTCACCTTCAGCATCACGGGCTGGTGCACACTTATGCGCAAAGCCGATACGAGTGCTGTGCATTCGGTGCATTGGCATCGATACCCGGTTTGCCTACTTACGCCTACTTTACATGAAACGAACGGTCGATCGAGCTCGTGAACATTCCCCGAGTGAAAAAGGGAAAAGGAAAGAAGCCAAAGAAAAAAAATGAACAAAAACAAAAATATTAAGACTCGAGCTCGCTCATCTGATCCAGGAATTTACTTACGCTCGTTTCCACCATGCAGACAAATAACTGTACGCCTGAGGACGCGAATTAGTCGAGACTCGAACCTAACCTATAAAAAAATCCTAATAGAAATCCCGCGTACAAGTAAAAAAATGGATCAAATATAATTCCGTATGCATTGTCTGTAATTAAAGAATGATTGCTGTACTTACGACCGTAGCAAACGATTCTAATTGACGTCAATTATTTATGTATCATTTATTCCAGCTTTTTCATTTTATCAATACGCCTTCCTATCGAGCCACGCACAGACGCACAGTCGCTCCTCCAAAGGAGTTGACAGAAGGAACGGATTTTCGCAGAGGTTCAACGATAATAAATCAGCAGTCGACCGACGAGAGTGCGGAGCCATGGTCGCAATATCGTAAAGTCCGGTCTAAGGCCGACTTCCGGTTTTAGCGTGGAACACGACTTTCCAATAAGGACGAACCGGACTCGGCATCTGCTTTCAGTACAGGCCGAAAGTCCGACAGGTAACGCGAGCGCGCCGGTCCGCCGGCGTCCACCTTTTGCGTTTATCTTCACGCAATATCTAACGCGGCACGGACAGCTGCTAATGACGCAAAGCCATGGCTGAACAGTCGACCATCGATGGCGAATATCGAAGGAAAATATTTATTCCCACGAAAAACCTTTCGCACCTTTTAAAGGAGCCACGTGCGTATCCACAGTCACAAACTGACTCGAGCATGTCATATTAGGTCTTTCAAGTGCTGCAACTGATATGAAAATTTATTGGACAGCCAATATAGTTTATGGTATCACAAGCGTCAGTCATAATAAGCAGGTAAAGATTTTATTAAATAAATTAAAAAATTCTTACTCGTCAGAGCTGACGAGTAAGAATTTTCCCGGCGGGAAATTCAAATTTAAATTATCTTCGCGGTGTTAACCCGCGATTGATTTATCGCGTGTCTGTTAGGATCAGCGACCGCCATTTTCGTACCACCATAACGGCCTATCCCTATTGCGGCTGGAACCTGCTATTATTTACCATTGTGCCCTGTCAGAGACCTGCTATTAGTTCCCCTCCATTGATTCGAGTACCCTCGTAGCAGGGAATCTTTAATGGCGTCAGAGTTTGGCCAGTTGAAATCGAGAAAATTTATTTTCATTGTACGCCAGCCGCTTCTACGACGATTGATACGCAGTAATTAGGACTGACGCTTACACCGTGAATTATTTGTTACAACGAGCGTACGTAACCTCCTACGCGAACGACGTTGACTTTACTTCTAGTCGGCTTATTTGAAGATGGCGCGAGACTCGGTGGAGAATCGAGAATAGGCGTAATTATAATATAAAACTTGCCGCGCCGTGTCGCCTCTTGTGTCTCTTCTCGGTTTTATCCCCCTGTCCAGTTCCCTCAGGAACAACGTCTCTGCTTGCCGCCATCCGGGATTCTCAAACACAGATCTTAAGGCGCCGTCTAATCGCTGACGAGGAACCGCCTGACTGTTGGTAGATGTGCAGATTCGTTTGAGTAGGAAAGCCATATTTTTCTTCGGACGAAAATCTTTTCAATTTCACAAAATGCACGAAAAAGGATGACGATCCGATTTATCACGGCACATAGATCACTTTCATTGAGAACCTATCCGACTGTCTAAGGACACCTCGTCTTTATATTTCTACTTGGTTCTTGTTCAAGCCCTAACACTTTGTAAGGATGTATATATGTGCACGCATCATGCACACCCTGACCAAATACTGCATTAGCATTAGCCCGAGTTGTCGACTGTCGTAATTCCTTTTTATTTTTATTTCAGACTAAACTTCTGTCGCCGATCTTGTTCGTCGCGCTGCTAAACTATAACATTCCGTATTATATGGATGCTAAGATGCCTGCAGTTTCATGACGAAGAATGACGGCCTGGTGAATAAAACAGGCACGAAATTAACCCCGAAAATGTCTTACTTATCGGCACTGGGTATAGCAGATTTAAGTTAGTGAAACAAACGGAGCTCCGTTCTTCGTGAAATTTGTCATAGTTCAAACGTAACCTCAAGTAAATACTGTTAATAATTGACGTTCAGGCAGCTGTACCTGCTATTGTTTTCTTCTAAATATTGACCAGCCTAATTAATCACACTCCTGTTGTTCTCAGGACAAGGCTCTACTCATTCTTCATGGCTCTACTTAAGACCGGTTTTCATTGGAATCCTCCACGCGATCTGTATTACTATAAAATTTATAATTTTTATATACAGTCAAGTGCACAGATCTAAAATCATAATTGCTCAGCAATAAACATAGTTACCTGGATACTCAGCTGCGAAATGATCGAGGGTAGGATATATCGTTAAACTACTATACGACAGTAATAAAAAATATAAATGAATGAAATATTATATCATACCAGTATTTACACGGAATTTCGTTTACTCAATTGCTAATCATTTATTATAAAGCGTACCTGAAGACTGCTACAAAATAAATGCAGCGGATGTATCTTGTTAGCACGAAGATACTATCACGAATCCTGTACAGGTATCGTACGGGATAATTGAAAAAATTTCCGTTAATTGGTACCACACCCCCTTATATTAAAAATTATAATTCACCCCGTACACATTCAGCTTGTCTATCGCGAATTCTCTTCAGGCCAGGCCGTAAGGATTTCCCAGAATGTTTAGCAGCAATTTCTATAGTAATGCCTCTTTTGCGTAATGTAGATCGGCACGAACTTTGCGAGCAAAGACAGTTTTCATACGGTAAAGAAAAATCCAAACGTCGTACTCTTAACTTGGTCGGTACAAACATTTTTTCCACAGATATTAATCAATCGCCTTGCCCTCGTTAGCCATGTCTAACGTGACAACTGATAGACGCCGTTTCGTTAGAGTCATTAAGGTAAACGATCCCCCCAGGTTTATTGAAATTTAATGGAGTTATCAGCATGCGAGTCGCTGTTACTCCTGCGCGAAGCTGTTCATGCATCGTGAATTTATGGCATTAGCATTGACTTACCTTCTTCATAAGTTTGTGAGAGAATCTCACGATTGACATCACGTGTACGTACAGCATTCACAACTCTTGGGAACTCCAAGGATGTTTTATTTCACGAATACATACATAACATTGAGTCGGCAAGCAGGTTAGACCGATAGATAAATCTGATGAGAGGCAAACTGTACCTGAACCTAACCTCGAATAACGGTAAGATCTTTGAAGTTGTTTGACAAGAAATAAAAAAATTGTGTAATTCAATTTACATATTCGAACGAACAATTCATACTTTATTGTGGTTACGGTATGTCGTTCGTGTTTCGCTCATCTGCAAGGCGCAATACCAATGGAATGCAAGCTGATAGTTTATCGTATCGTAATTCCTATCGGTTCTAACAGCAATAAACGCGCGGAATCGAGTCGAGCTGCTGCGAAGTGCTCCTGCAGGAACTCTCAAGATCACTGTTTATGCCGATGAGCCTGCTCCAGTAACACGAATGTATATATATATATACCTACGATAGAATCCACAGGGTTCCGGTAATCAAGAAGGTAATTTTGCAACAGTTTCTACCACCTGCCAGTAGTGGATGCTTTGTTTTTTGATGTACTATAAAAAAGGCATAAGAAATATGTAGATACAATGCCAACTTACTGTGTAAGTAAAATAAATGCAGGAGTATTGAAAAATTATAGGTTATGTGCATCTACTCAAATTTTCTTCTAGACCGAGTACACCGAACCATTGGTTGAAACAGGTGGGGAACAAGTATTCATTTTGGAAGATAAATTTAGCTGTTCCAAAGGTGGCAGGTGTCCATGGGTAGGATAAAGACGTCTTTCGAAAAATCGTCCCTAAACACCGAGCGTACCATCGACCGGTAATTTGAAGGTTTTAAAGCTAAAATACGTTTACAAAAAATAGCCGGTATGTTTAGTGTCAATGAAGAAAGGTAGAAGCTTATACGAGCATAACATAACCTCTATTCAGAGTGGGTACTCAGTGGTCAGCCATAAGAGATCCAGATGTACCTTTACAGCTTGTAGACAGCCGTGGACACTCCACTGGCGCAATTAGCAGTAAGTAATAATTTATCTAAGTTCAATTAATGCATCTGGGGTCGCGATTGCGTGTGCGTGAGTCGACCGACGCACAGCGGTGCGTCTCGGCTCGTACACGGCCAATCCTGGCAATCAGTGTAAATTCACAGTACTACGCACAGACCCTGCCTCGTTCGGACTCGAGTGTTAACTTTTATTTCTCCTGGTGATCGCACCGCGGAATTCTAGATTACGAGTGCGCATGCGCCGGCTACCGGAAGTCTGGAGTACGTATGACTTCTGCGTTATTATCTATTCTTGTACGGATGATGGCTAACAGAGATACTTGGAATTTCACGGTTTGTCCAGTCCCGTGTGTTTCATTCTGATGTCTTTTTTCTTTCTTGCAGAATCAGGACTGCGTATGAAAATTATTACAATACCAATTTGTCCTAAAGCGATTAGATAGCCATCCTTCCTGGCTGGTGACAAATTAGTCGGAATAATAACTTTGTTTACTGGACTTCACTGGGTTCGCTTCTCATGCTAATAAATGCACGAGGTTTCGACTGAGCAATCGATCCTCATCGCGTTACTGGGTACAGTTATATCCTTGCTTCCAGGATGAAAGGACGTTACAGCAGAGGAGAAAGAGGAGAGGATCAGCGCACGTAGCCGAGACGTTTGCATTGGCCTAGTGCCTAGAAGTGTTCGCGGGTTAAATTAATTACCTGGTTCTTCTATGTAACGGGTCTTTAGCTGTTGCAGCGAACCGTACAACGACGATCTTCGTGCCGATTTTATCAGATTTTATTGGAGATTTACAGTTAGATATACTAAGAGTTTTATAATGACTTTATGCAAGGGATGCTTCGCGCACTAACGTATTGTAAAACACTGTGAACACATTCATAGATTTTTATCGTGCCTGCATTGTTTATTTGTATAATTTTTTTTTCTTTAGAATGGAGGTAAAAAAATATTCAACTCTCTAACACGACCCCTATTGTGAATGCGCTGTAATTATTCTTGAGGCATTTTAAAAGTCCATATGACTTCCGCATTTCAAATATCTGTTCAAAAGTTTCAGACTGCTTGGCATAGATGGATGGGTAATGCAATAAATCGATTATCGTGTCGCACTGTAATTAATGCATAAAAGGTAATGATGATCATGTATAAATTTCGTGAAGGAGTATTGCACGAAATTATGACAGTTGCAATATTTTCTTCGTTCACTGGACACCTATTGACAGTTCGACAACTAGTTTGCCATAAATTAATCGCCTCGCTTACGCTTAATCTCGATGACCAACCCGCGAGGCTTGACAGCTCATAATTATATATGCACAAACGTCTCTTAAGCAACTCTCTTGGCATACAGGGTGTTCCAAAAGCGATCGCTTTTAGTGAAAATACAAAATTTCGAACCATCCAGAAAAGTTTTTTTGGGAATTTTTATCAGATCATTATTATACCATGCTATGAAATTAATTGCAACGTGATTTACTGCTCGTTAATACGTCATATCATTTGTTTTATAGATCCTGTACGTTCTCGTGGTGCGCCGAGTATATCTACGTGGGCGCATCGTAGCTTCTACAAATACACTGTACGAAGGTGTTGATATAATTTATGATTACGCGTACACCCAGGGAAAATGGTTCCTAACGAGACTTCTCGATGGACAAACGACTTGGAGAATTTAACCAGGTTCGTTCGTTCGTCTCTTTCCGTGTTCAAGGATTCACTTACACAGTTGTCGGTCGAATAAAGGAATTGTTTGACGACTCTCGCCCGTGTCTACCAAAACGAGTATCGTACATGGACTGTAAATTAACGTGTAATTTGATTTTAGGTAAAGGACTAAGATTCTAATATAACATAATAAGCGAGCATAAGCACAGAGATTTCCTAGTGCGATGACTGCAGGTACTTTGGCTATTCATTTAAGTGAATCTATGTAACCACTTTCAATGGATTGCAACGATCATGGGTTTACACGTCCTTTCCTGCGGGAACTGTTATTTAAGGATGCTCGCCTAAACGATCCTGCAAATGGCGAGGGACATTATAACTGTCTGCGTACGTTAGACACTTCTGCCTAAGAAAAATTAGCCTAGCCGTATAACTATATAGCGATAATATATCTGTATATTTTTTCAAGACACGCGCCATTAGTTCAAACCAGGATACCGTGTTACGTGTGTTACCTAGGTTGTTGAATCAACATGGGATCTTCCGTGGGGATCCTGTATACAGAGAAGCAACCTGAGGGTACGTATTCCTTAAGTTCCGCGTGTACACTGGAATAGCTGAATCAAAAGTCCCTAGGACAAGTTATCCAGGATCTGCCTACTACGAGGATCCAAGTGTCCCCGATGTTAGGAATTAACCTGAAAATATTTCCTCCAGCATACAAGCACATTCCCGGCCTCGTCCACGGCGTGTTTTGACTTTTGGCGAAACAGGACATTAAGTCGAAGAATGGAAGGATCCCGAGGACGTTATCTCGATCTGAGCAACTTAATCAATGGCCATCGAACATCTACCGTGTAGGCGTCGTCGGCCTCCTCTGTGCTATAGGGACCCGAGGCAGCAGCGTCCCATGCGATTCCTCCGGGTACCTCTGGACATATTATATATCCAGGGTCGACAACACACACGGGACCTGGATCGAAATTTCATTCTAAGAGCGTCATCGCTTTGTTATTTCCTGCGGACACCTTTCTGTCCCTCTGGCGGATATTATTGGCGGCAGTCGCGCGTATGAAATTCTTCGGGAAACCGCGCGACAGCTCCAAGCGTCTCGAGACAATACTTGCGGGTGACATTGAAGGAAAATTCTTGAAAAGAAATATGCATACGCTCTGCTTCACTCTCTCCATTAAGTCTACGGTGTTCCGAACCCCTTAGAAATTCCATTTTCAATGTCCTACCCGATGGCGGTTCCGAATTCTCTCAATTTTTATGGTGCTACGCCGAAACCAGTTTGCCGGCGGTTCGGTCAGTTTCAAGAACTTGACACGGAGTATTGACGCGCTACATGATCCCGGAAAGCGCCCTCGGATCGGATCAAAGAGACAGGCGAACGCAGACACGTACGGACAGCCGGACGGCTGGACAGCTCCCTAAAAATTACATAGCGGCTAATGAGCCGCTCAACTTTAAAACGAGAGGACTTGCGCCCGACTGGGCGCTATAGACGTGACTATAGAATAAAGAAAAACTACATGCAACTCCGTTCATACCTGTATAGTTACACCCGCGTAAATGAGGAATTACGCGAGGCTTCTTAAGAGCGTGGTGTGTACGATCGTCCCCGTTCGTTAATCCATAATTAATAACTGACTTCTCAACAGATTTATACATACTTTATGGACGTTACTTTCATCGATTACTTACGCCGCGCTACTGATTCTTTGTCAGTAATGAATTAACGGATGACGTAATGACATATTCAAATTTAATACATACATACTTTGATGGATCTCTTCACTGCTTTGGTTATAGCTGAAAATTATATTCGGCTGTGTATGCATATACATTCGTGATCACAAACTACCGCACAACTTTTGTTACGTCCCTGATGGTGAATTCCGGTAGCACGACCCGTAAAATCCAGGTAAAATATGAGACACGCGTATTACATAAAGGCACTGACAACGGGCCAAGCTAGAACGACGAGAGCCCCGTGAACGGCTTCTTTACCTTCGCGTACATACCAATGGTAAGTATGTTATATCCATACCCGCCCACGTTACTTATCCCAGATAGGATCTGGAATATCATTCGGTTCCGAGTAGCAAAGGGCGATTGTTCGATTCCGTGAAACGTCATTTTAATTCTCATAGTTATCGGCAGGGATCTGCACAGTGGCAGGAAATCTGTATCGGTAGTCCGATTAGATTTTGACAACGGGATTGGCGCGACGAATAAAATGACCCGTGGGACGTTGCCAAAACGTGTCCCATTAATCTGGCACACCTACGCCGTGGGAATGCTTAAGAAAGAGGAAAAAAAGAAAAGGGTTAGAAAGAATCCTGCTAATGGAATGGAAAAATTAATCGCGCTCCCCCTACTGGACTCTAATGCACCGACGAAGTTGAAGTGCGTGAAAAAGGTGAAGACGATATCCAGTCGAATATGGGGAACAGCGGGAAGATGCTGGAGAGAGAGAAGAAAAAGAGGAACGAGGTAAAAAGAAAAAGGGTCCGGCTGTGTTGTTGCTATAAGCTGGCAACTGCGGCGACCAAGCTCGATTCTTCGGGCAGGAGACGAGACGCCGGGCGACAACTAATTAGGCCTAAAAACCCGACGAGTGCCTTCATAGTCTGCCGCCACGGGACTCGGCCTACGCTTCGCTCCGTGAGAGAAGCCCAGAGCCACTCTCAATGGATTGACCTGACTTGCTTTTACTTCTTTTTCTCTTTGTTTCTCAATCTGTTTACCTGGTCTTTAGAGATTTTTGCTCCGACGATACTCCCGGAGTCTATCACCGTCCAAGGGATACCTCCTGGCACGCCGCGTGAACCTGAACTATGGTACCTAACCTCATTGCGTATCCACGCTCGTACCGATTCCACGGTAAATTATTCCGCTGACAATACCCTGCTGTTATTCAACTTTGCCATGAAGTTTGGATAGGTAGCATGACTATCAGCGGCAACGATACGCTATCATGACTATTCTCAAGCGATTACGTGACTTCCGGTGGCGACTGTCTAATCGCAAATTAAAAAAAATTCCAGAACAGCAAGAGGATTCCCTCGGCAGGAGGAACGCAACAGCGGACGAAGAGTAACCGATGTTCTCCAAGAACCAATCGCATTCCTCCTCGTCTACCAGAGGAACCAGTGACGTTTCGTCAATGGAGAACCCTGGTACCAGGGGATTGGATAATAGACCATGGCATTACTCCCTGTCCTCTCTCTCTCTCTCTCTCTCTCTACAACTACAATTTTAATGGCGGTCAGAGTGGTTGTCAGGGGGACCCATATAATAAAGTACGAGCTCCGCCCGCATGCACAACACTTGTCACAAAGCAAGAACGGCCGGACGAACGGGTGGAACGGGTGGACGGAACATCGTGCTGCGATAAGCGATACCAAAAGCGAGCGAGTAAACCACGATAGGGATAGCATTGTTCCGTGGCGCAAGAGCTGACTGTTGTTTTACGAGTACTCGATACTATGTATCCACCTACCTACCTTACGTAGCAATAGTTTCTTGCCGTAACAAGGGTAGAGAGGAAGTTTAGAGACTCCGTTGGACGATTCCGCATATTCAATATAATATAACGCAGCTCATCGACGTACAATTAGACAGAATATCTGTGCGGAAGCACTGATACTGCTTGGTAAAAGAAAAAACTAAATTGTACTTATGCATAGAATAACATTGTGCCTCGTAGGGGTACCGACACTCGCCGATAGACACTGCTGATTATCGGTATGCATATTCTGCGGGAAATTGCTTAGATAAAGTCATTCAGCGAAACGATGCCGGTGCCGCCATGGATCGTTGAATCTTTGTTGATAATGAGTATCTAGACTTTTTTTTTCTTTGAGATTATCATTCAAGCCTTTTATCGTACGATTCGACCGTACCTTACTTTGATTTTTAAGTGCTCCAGTTTGTACGACGATTCGAGGTAATAATTTTCTAGCGATACGTGTTAATTGGTTAATTTGAAAAAAAAAAAAATAGGAACGAAAGAGTAATGGACCACGCGATACAATTTTACTTTTGCGATAATGACGGAATAGATAAGAGGCCAAACGCGTTAGCGGTCGTATCGCTTGCGCCAGATGCGAGCTGCTAATGTCATGCCATGCAGTAAAATATTTCATACTCTCGATTGCAATAACTGTTACCGATAGTCGCCTTATAAGCTGCATCACCGCGTGATTTATCGATCCTTCGTCGTTTCGAATTATTCATGTTAATTCGCGCGTATTGCATCTCGCTGTACGCAACCGTTGCTTGGTTAGATTTATGGTCGTCATCGTAGATGGCTGATCGTGACAAAATTCATACGGAATGTGATGCAACGTAGAGAAATTGATAAACGATCGTTACCATACGTGAAACAATGTCCGACGTACAGTAAGGAAACGTGCGACAGCGTACAGACGCCTCGGTGGGTTCGCAGGTGGAATAAGAGGCGTAAGAAAAAAATTCTATCGGTCGCCAAGCGAATAGAGGGTTTTATCAGCTTTATAAATTGTATAGATATAATAATTAATTATCGCATTAATATCGTGGCGGCTCTACCAGTCTGTGGGATTGTTAAATATTCAATGATCTCCGAGGTATCGAGTAATTCTCTTGGCTGCGCGTGGCTGGGGATTGATCGAGACAGGAGTAGCCAGTCCGTAAACACTAAGCAGGAAGACTTAACGAGCCAGAGACCTGGGGGTACTCACGTATAATCAGTCCAAGATTGACATGGTTAGCCGCGGAGAGGATCAGCGTCCTGATAACGTCTTGCAAATGAAGTAAAGTTCCTTCTGAGGCGGTATAGGTACGGCGTTATCCTCGATCCTTGCCCGATAGCCGAGGGTCCCTCCGAGCATGCGAGTCGCTTTTCCTTATTTTTTCGTTCTTGCCCTTGTCTTTTTCTCTTTACTCCTCGTCAGGTCTTATTTGAATAATTAATTGCGCACGCCGCCCAGCACGCAGCTCTTCTCGCCGACGTAATTAATTAGTCCTACGCACCGCGGCGCGACTACGCGTTCGGTTTCTCTGATAAATATTCCAGCTGGCCGAGGCGGCCGCTCCTTTTGCAACGCGCGCTCACTTTGCCGTCAGGCTTCTCTTTCGCGCTTAGATTATTTTCAGGATTGGATTATCAGTTTGATTTATTTTAGTTTTCAGTTACTCCGGTAGGTGCTGAGATTGCAGGAGTCTTATGGAATTTTTGTATTTTACATAAGCTTCCTTGATTTTACTGAAGATCCATTTAAGCTTCTACTTTTATTAGTCTGATATGCTTTAAGGTACTTTTTTTTTAGCATTTATTTCTCATGGAATCAGAGTAACGACTGTCACTGTCAACACTGGCAAAGTACGATTGATCCCTTTAAGTGTTTACAGGATCGCAAGACACTATCAGTCAATACTGTCGATGGCACCAGGAATCAGATACACTCTTTAGTTTAATTAAGACACTATTTATCCAGGGATGATTAAGATTTTCACAAAGGTCACTATCATCACCTTGATGATACACCTTGCGTTGATTTCTTTTTATTAATGGAGCACAAAGTCACGATTCACGATTAAGATCATCCAGTGTGAATAAGAATAATTGTACTTCCTGGGGATGTTTCACTGGGCGTTGATTGTGATTGAAAAAGTTTCGTCAACGTGATCCGGGAGCTTGGTCGGCTCGTAGGTTCTGAACGAGGACCAAGTAACAGGGACCAGGATCAGGACGTGGTGCAGTCGTTGACTGCGGCTCTGAAACTGCCCTGGACAGTCACCTTTCGTAGAGGAGGGAACGGAGTCAGATAGCAGAGGCTACAGGCGTTCTCTTCTGCGCTCAGGGGAGGAGCCAGGACGCCCACACCAGTTCCCGGCGAGTACGCCCCTTCTAATTTTCATAAAATCTTCCCTCGCACGATCCTGGCTATAATGTCCGACGAGATCAGTCGGGGATAAAACCACGGACCGTTCCTCATGGATATCTTCGCGCGACGCCCTACGGACGCGAACCCATTGGATTTATGGACTCCATACGATTCCTTCGGTTAGCCAGCAGCTATTCATCCAACTTTTTTAACTTAACTTATAGACGAAGGACTCTTATTCTTATTAGATTTCAGGTATCCACTTTGCCTCTGCCATTACTTGATTCTATAATTTTTTTTTTGGAGATTGCTGAAAACGAAAATAATCCTTAGTACCTCCAATGTCATTTTAATTGTACTTCATAATCTTTTTTTTTTCTAATCCTTAGTTCACGAGTACCTTCATATGTGTTATACACATGTGACAGTGGTTACTGAGTTCTTTTACCAAGCTCTATCTTGTTCCTTGTTAATTGTTATCATAGTGAAATCATTAGCCACCAGGTGCAATTAAGTACTTGCTAAGCAGTGATACAATAGAAAGTTTCTATCTGATTTAGAATTTAGAGTGATAAAAAAAATATAAACGATTAGGTATCAGAATGCTGTATACTTTTCATTGATATTTTATGTAATAGATCATGGCTGGAATTATGCTAACTGTGGTTAATGATCAAATGAAACAAATAGAATATTTTGATATCGGGTACCAATTAGATATCCCGCTTTGCAAAGTTCTGGATTAAAGCTGTATCGCTCGGTGAAAAATTCACCTGGGGTAATTACAGAGACTGGCATATTTTACTCTTCTCCTCGTGGGGACGATTATTGCCACGCGGCCAATTAAAACTCCTGATTGGAAGCCGACGGATGGTATCTCCTGTGTTAATGGATTCTGCATCGCCTTTTCCAATAGCGAAAGTATCCTTGTAATAAAATTTGAACGCCCTGAGAAAATTAGAGCTGTCTTATGAAACTGAAAGGAAAAATAAACTCAGGTGCACGATAATTTTTGGATGCATTTTACCTTGGCCAGGTTACTTACCCTGTATGTATATATACGTGTATACAGTGCAGGGCCAGGGATAACTGACCAGTGGATATCCTGTAACAGATAGAAAGGACGTCATCTGCAAGGTATTCCTGAGGGTCCGGACACACGCATTTTCCCGTACTCACCGGAAACATCCTGCCAGGTAGACCAGGAACGATACGGATCAGAAAAGCGGAAGCCACTTTTCCTCCTGGGGGACTCGCCGTAAAAACCGTTCCAGTTAGTTGTCCCGAGTCAGGGATTCCAATTCTCTAAAGTCCCAGGTGCGTCTGTCTACTTATTTTTTTTTTGAGAATCTAAAAAAATCGATGACGCCAGATACCTCTGGGTATGTCCAACGTAAAACAAGACTCCATGTACATCCAATGGACACTCCATGTTTGAAGGTATCCGTTTCTATGCTGTTATCGCGTACCTAAAAACAAAAAAGAGACTATAAGACTTATGGAAGGTTCAAGGACTAATTGCTAAGGCGAAGTCGCGATAGAGTACACAGATGGGTCACTCTGCTTGAAATACGAGTACAGTGCATTTAGGTACATAGGATCCAGAATTTTTCATAGCTATCTTAGAGGGGAATCGAGGGAGAGGCAATGTCAAAAAATGCCTGTAGGATGCTCGAAATTACACGTGAAAGGTAGTATAGCGAAATACCCATAGATATCTCATAGGTATATCCAGATCGTTTCCACGGGATACCATACCCAAAAAGGGATCTGTCTTGTTTGGGAAGTCGTCCCAAGGGAGTGTAATGTAATGGAGCTGTTTTGTGCAGGCGGAGAGATTTGTCCTTTATCCGGACACGATCTCGGCTACCAATTATCACCGTGATACGATCTTTCTCTCGCGGTCCTTTAGATACCCATATAAAAGCCATGCTCCTTCAGGACTACGCCATATAAAGCTCCAGGATATTCTTGTTCAGAGACTCGACGTGAGGTGGCGACACGAAACGCGTGCCAGTCAGCATCCACAAAATCGAATGAATAAAATTTCTAGAAAGATTAAAGGTGCCATTAAAATTAGGAAAAATTCAAAAATATGTGACCAGCGTAACATCGCACAGAGGTACGCACCATACGGGAATTATCATCGGGGATCTTACTACTGTCAAGAAGTCAAGGTTGACAGTAAAATGTAAGGAAAAAAATGTGCCTTTTTAAAAAGGCTGTACTATATACAAGCACCTAAAGTGCATACCTTTCTGATTGGTCGCCGGTGCAGCCTCGTACGGGCATTATGTGTAGCATTATAGCGGCAGTATGCATCCAACATGGCAGCCCAATAAACGAAGCAGGTATTAATGCACTCAGAGGGGGTCCGAGTGGCCCTCCCCGTTGTCTTCTCTTGGTCCTCGACCATCGTGAACCTCGAGGAGAGTGCACTCCGGGCACTCACACTCCTATTCGTTCGTCCATTAGCGCGCGTCGTGGAATGCAATGCCTTTGGCGTCGGGAGGAGGGAAGGCGCGAGACTTCTGCTGGCACAACCACCATCGTGCGCCACGAGCACGATCACCACCACCGGAGGAATCACCTACGACAGGACGAAAATTATCTGTCTGACAAGAGGAGAACTGCTTCCAGGAAAAGTGCCTTGTTCCTTCGTTTCTTCTTGCACGCATTAGCATCGGCTCTTCTTTATTGGCCGATCGAAGATCGCCAGGATCCGGGCTCTCGGCCACTGGATCGTCCACTTTAATTAAGATCCATTCTTTTCACAGTGGGATCATTCGAGGCTTTTTTAATGGCACTTTGGGTGAGCTTTAACCGATTTATAGTAGCGAGTGCCACTTTTGAGTTTTGTTTGACACTTTGAGGTTAACTCACTCGAACGCTGCCGAGGTACGGGAAGTTTAATGGTTATTTTTATTCCCTCGGTACTGCAGGAACGTATACTTTATCCGTGGTAGGTACGCACATTAATTAAATCTGATCAATCAGCCGAAAGCGCTATAATGCCTTCATTATCTTGGTAGACGTTCGGATAAAATATGGTTGGTGCAACTCGACGGTAAGTAACGGTAGAGATAGGCGTGGCGCCGATCAGAGAATTGGAGGGTGCAGCTTGACGAAGGGTGCCCACCCTAACATTTGCTGTCTTTAGTTTTCTCTGGTCTCCTTGCTCGCCTCGCTGTGGCTCTCCCACTGCTTGTATTTTGAAGAGTGACCTAACGATATTATGACCCTCGAGAATTTTGTTGTTATATCGTATTAAATTTACGCCCCTGCACGTTACCAAATGCCATAACGAATATCGTCATTCCATCAGCCTGTACGTTTCATTGCTATTTATTTCCAGGAATAAAGATAATAATAACCCGCACAAGCAACCTCACCGGAAAGTGCAGAGTCCCTAGGGCGAGTTTTCTGCACCCCTAATGGATAGAGTGTTTAATAGGTGGGTGTGCGGCTCCCTTCTCTTCCTCCCAATGTTAACGAGGTAGGCGGACTTCTGGGTTAGACGAACACGCGACTTCCGCTGGTACACGCGAATGCACTAAAGAGACCGTTTGGTACGTTTATCGGATTTTTCTTAATGGGATAAAAATAACATGGCGGCTGTATTATACCTTTTTATAATACGTATATCCTTCTTGGACCTTTTTTCTAGTTCTTTTTTCCATTTCAAATTTTCCCGCGATTGGATACGCCGTGGATCATAACAGGTGTCGGAATTTCGTTTCTGGCATGTGCGCATGCGCGAGCGCTCAGCGAATAGATAAACGTTAGCCTTAAGTGTCGGTCGTAAAGAATGTCGTTCGAGCCTACGCGTTGTTTTATAACGGATGATAGTTCACTGTCTGGTATTACAAATCATCTAGGAGTCATTAAAATTTTCGAATATCCGAAGAATTTCGAATAGGCGTCTCCTGGAGCGTGAGGTACTTCGTGACGCCGTCAATTCACCTAGGATTTATAACCAGCAATGATCTCATTTGATTAATGCGTAAACGTAATCAATTACTGTACACTAATGGCCATTAGACGATAAAATGGCGGCCCGTTGGATTATTCTCTCACAGTTACGGTACTCGCGTGTTTCTCTATGAGAAATCTCCTTAGATCTCCTTCGGTTAGACTTATGAGTTATCGTGATACTCACGGTTTTTTTTTTTTTAATTTCATTTCTTTAATCTTTCAACTATATTCTCAAATTTCGACTGTAACGACACACGGGAAACGACTCATTACTTAAATTTATTTGCGGACTCGTTAAAGTACCAGAAAGGACTGACCGACCACACCCATCGTTTCCAAAATAAGGGTCGCCACGTGCTGACAGTATAAAATAGAACAGAATTTTTGGAAAATAACTTTGACAAGGTCTCCATCAATTTTTTCATATATATCTTATGAAGTTGTTACATAATATTTTATATCATAAATTTTCAAGAAATGAACAACCCTTAAATATCCAGATTGAAGAGAAATATGAAATTTTTTTAAATCCAAGGATTTTGCTTCCAAAAAAAAAAAAAGAACTTTTGCAAGAATCCTTACTGCGATATACAGGTACGGTATAAATATAGTACGTATACACTTAACAAACTCTACTCACAAATTGATTCTTCTAATCTAATCAGTCGGCGGCGGTTTCTTCTCTTCCCGGAAACCGGAGCGGTACGGCGGGCACGCAGGACACAGAAGACGCGAGGTCCAAGTGGGCGAGGGATGCTGGATGCCAAGGAGAAAAAGAGAAGGATGGTAAACGTGCGAATAAAGCAAAGCCAGGAACGAAAGAAGCATGAGCCGAGGGACCCAGAGGAACCGAGAGCTGCGATTCTTGTGGCTTAAGGCAGAAACCAAAAGAATTGCGCTGGAAAGGTTGGCGAAGGTGGC
This sequence comes from Trachelus iudaicus, assembly GCA_030142595.1. Taxonomy (NCBI): domain Eukaryota; kingdom Metazoa; phylum Arthropoda; class Insecta; order Hymenoptera; family Cephidae; genus Trachelus; species Trachelus iudaicus. The sequence continues at coordinate 2,716,645 of JARQTH010000323.1, read as the reverse complement.
CGATAGGTCCATGGCGGAGATGCAAGGGGATTCTGTAAGGTGCGGCCGAGTGGGCTCCAATGGGGCAACTTAACTTACTCCGAGCTCAGCATGAAATATCGCGAACACAGCGAGAGACTGGTCTAAGCGATGTTCCGCGCAAGATCGTCGATCTAATTTGTTGCGCTTTGAGCTTATTTATTGCGACAAACTGAAACGTATGTACCTATATCTACAGCTATATATATATATATATATGGTGGGGATCCTGCACGTATTGGCTCTCATATGGATCTTTCTTGGATGCTGGTTATTCATGGCGATTTTCGCGTCCTCAAGAGATTATGGGAATTCGTTTCTTCTTATTGGTACATAGATGATCTCTGTATTGTTCTTGGGGTTCAAACTTTGGATTTTTTATTTCAATTTCTTTTTTATTTTTACTTCTCGTGTTCAGAATTTCTTTCACCGTACAAGATTCTTATATGCTTATTATATTGAGAACTGTTAGCTTTCACGTAGTTTCCATAAAAATCTTTCCTTATACTAATTGAGCTACAATTATCTTCGACTGCAGAATCATCACTGGATTCATTTTATATAAATTTAATAATTGATAGATCGGTATCTGCATCTTTTTAATTGCTGATAATATTACTATCCTCTTGATTACATTGATTAGATTTGAAATTTATCATTTTGTCTCTTCGTACTTACCTTAAATCTACAGATACAAGAATTTACTATAGCTCTGTCGATATATAAAAAATGTAGAATCTAAATAAAAGATCAGTATCACTCTGCTTTCAATTAACAAAATCCAAAATAAAGCTGTTGTCAGATACCTGTCATAGAAATCCAGGCGCTAACCGTCGCAATAAATTATTTCTGTATATTTCTTAAGGCATTCTCATCCCTTTTTCCAATAGAAAGCAATACTCTAATTATTATCTAAACCCTTTTCCAGAATCATTACATGAGAATCACCAACTACCTCTTGATTATAAGCAGCATGGCAGCCATAGGTATATGAAGAATCCAGCTCGCCGACGGAATGGCCGATTATGAAGTCTGGCGGAATCCTCGGAGAACTTAATACGTCGGCAAGCTTCATCTGGATTGGTAATTTCAATGAATCTCAACAGAAAGTAAACGCTGGAATTACTTACTTGCATGGTGGCGATTCCACAAGAGATACTTACACGGTTATAAAATATCCATCAGGTATTGCGATACAGATATTGAATTTTATTAATCCACATGCGAATACGCCAAATGGCCGCGATATCTTATTAAAATTAGCCACTTCGATTCGTGCTAATTTATAAGCATAATTGTTATTTATCTTAACGCAAAGACAGATTCATTACTTGTCACACACGTCGGCTTCGTTCGCGCTAACACGTATCAAATATCTCTCTTTATGCTGATACGCTTTCTATCTGAAAGCACGTACGAGTGAATCAAATAATTATTTACCAGTGAAACAAGAATACGAACAAGTATCAGTCCTTTGCCACTACCGGAAACAGTTTAGGATTTGCATAATTGATAAGTACTCTAATTACAGCTTTCTATGTGTTATCTGTTAAAATTAACAATCCCCATAATCATTAGCAATTTTGCATAACAACCTTTCACTTACTAATTTACAGTGCTGAGCAGTAATCTCTATTTGACCGAAGATTTTTTTTTCAAAAATTACTAAACACCATAGCAATACAATTTTCTTTGAAATTTCCCAAAGAATTCAATTTCGTTCCTGATGCCTTTTAAAAAATTCTTTGATTACACGGTTGAAGTAGAGAACAAAATTCTTTTCATAGTGTACCAAAATGGCGTCCTACAGGAAGCCGTTCTTATCCCACACAAGATCCAAATCAATTTCAAGACGACAAATAACCACAGAGCCGTACGTAATTTAAGAAGAAAAAGGATAAACAAAGGAATAGAAGAACCAGCAGCGCCGAAACAAATCCTCGGATTATTAATCTCTTAGTAGCTAAGTGCAACGGTAGCAGGGATCGGTTAATCTTTGAGTTCTCAAGTAAAAATCTTCGCCCGGGAGTAACGTAGGTGATCAGTCATCATATTGGTAAGACATGTGTGAGCCGTGAACGACAACGTAGAACGTCGTTCGGAGGTTTGGGGTCGGTTAGATATAAATGATTCTTGCGAGGGAACGCGTCAATCCTGCAATGCCTTGGTTAATCTAGCAGATAATGATGGCGGAGGATGACTATGAAGACTCAGATCTGTATATAGGAGACGTAGGAATTGAAAAGGATTAGGAGAATTGTCTCTCTCTAGTGATCCTAGAAAAGTCAAGAGAAAGAGAGGGGAAAAAGTATCCAAAGGAGATCGTTGAGAAAAAAAAGTAACGGTGCTGTCTGATAAGAATGACCCGTTGGCGCCATGGTTGACTGTCAAGCTTTCTATGATCCTTGTAGGATCCCATGGGATACGTGGACCGTATCCCTCAGGCATTACAATACGGTTTCAAGTGTGTGAAATGAAGAAAGATTCAGATTCAACTGTATGAAACGTCGAAAAGCTCAAATTCCGTAAATGAACTCTCTCGTGGAATTCTTTGTATTTCAAAGTGTTATTTGTCATTCAAGTTCAATCTACAGAAGACACAGGAAATGCTGGCAGTCGTAAATATTTCGTGTGCTCAATAAATTATCGATTTTTAGAATCGCGTGTAACGCGCAGTAAGGGGAATTAGTCACGGGACAAAGCTTCGCGTAATTAAAGTGACGAATCGTAAGACTCACGGAGTGCTTTTAATTGATACTTTAAGTTGATCTCGATCATTCATTTATCCTTTGTTCGGTAAGCCCAGCCATTTGTTAATTGACAAGCTGTAATCGTACATGAGAAAACGATAAGAGACCGCTTCCTTATCGCAAGAATGTTTGTCGTGATGATGAGCGTGCTAATATACTGTACTCAAACTTAATAATTATCGTATCAATGCATCGCTCAGGTATTCCCTGGTTACAAGGAACACCTAAAAAGACAAATCTAGATCATACGATAACTGATAATATACAGAAAATAGATTCTCCTTATCAATCAGGCCTGTCGATTCTCAACGTTTCGACTTGTAAGTGTTAAGCTTTCAAATCCGACTGATAACGTTTCGTGGATCCAATAATTATTTTTAATAAGATCGCAAGAGAATCAATCATTGAATAAATATACAGTGTATCAATTAAGATGGACGTTTGCGATTTCCGGTTGAACGGTGCAGGATTTTGAAAGCCTGATATGATAAACAATGAAATTTTTTAATTGACCATCGATTCACACAAATTATTGTTCGTTTAACTTCCATTGATAAATAACTATAATTATCTTTGCCATTTCGCGTAATATCGAAAAAATGTTAAATGCAAAAGTCATAGATCAAGAAAAAAGAATAGAGTCGAGATAAAAGTTCACAGGGATAGCGTACGTAATAAGGGAGATATTTACGTTCGAAATTTGGTAACTTAACAGATTTTCGGTACCGGCAGAACGCCTTAGCTTCCTGCGGTAGCTTCACGCCGAATATTCGATTAGCAATTTTTTTGAACTACGTTTTGGGTCACACGTAAATCCGTACACGGTGGATTAATCGTATCGCAATACTTTTTTTTTTTTATTACAAGTTGGAAGTCTACATATCAAATTTTAAATTTTACGTGTTCCTCGTTAAAGATTTTCGATCTGACGGAATTTTCCGAACCGCGAAAGTGCATCTTAAAATTAGCTGATGCACTCTTATATACAGCGTATACCTTTAAGATAACTTTTATAATATTTTCGTAGACATCGAATTAATCCAATTCGAGTATACGGACTTGTTATAACTTTCAATTAAAGGTTAGGTTATGATTGGAAGAATTTGATTAGGGATAAACAAAAGCATCCATTAGTCGATGATTAATCCAATTATTAAAATCAAACTTTCCCCTCAGGTAGTTCACGTATACTTCTATAATATCTCTAACGGTTCTTAGAGATTTGAATGGAGGAAAAAAAAAGTGGATGGTTCATATCCATGTTCCAAGAATCTATCTCCAAGAGACGATACACAATCGACGCTTTGTCATAACACAGAATCCATCCAGCTCTATCTCTGACGAATTAAGGCAAATTAGACAGTATCTCCTTATCTGACACACGACCGAGTCCAGTTTAAGAATAATTCATTCGACTTAGAACAATTATATATTTGCTTACTTATCGTTTTACTGCATTCCGTACTCGTTGCGTCAGTTCCAAATAACTGCACGCTCCTTTTCAATCCATCTTGATAATGCGACGCAATACAATTTTCTGTTCCCCAGTTTTACCAGCGTGTCGGGACACAAGGTACGATCCGGACTTGGAATTTCTAAGATACAAGATGCCTTTTCGGGGGCAGAATGTTGGCGCCTCCCTTACAAACGTATCCTGTACTTCCACAAGGTTGACAAGCCGTGCATGTATACTGCGCGTGGAAGGAGTCGAGGACGTGTGTCTTCTTCCGCGATGAATCTCTGGGAATCTAGTGAAGTGGACGTGATAGTCAAAGAATGCAGTCGCCGTCTGTCCGCCGGGTCGACTTTAAGCCCTGAAACTACTACAGCAGCGAAAGACGGTACGTATTGAAAATATTTTGATTAATACAAGTTTGATTGAACGTTACGAACTTTGAGACAGTACAAAAAAAAAAAAAAAATCAGCAAATTTGGTAGATAAAAAGAAGATAACCTAAAAGAATAATGTCAATATTTTTATTAGACAATGAGTCATTCTCGATTCATCGATCTACACAGTTGATCGTATCCAAAAGCATACTTGGTGCTTGATTATCAATTTTAAAGGAATATTTTCTATGAACTTATGCGTGAATTTCAAAAAGTACTTTCTACTGATTTTTATCTTTTTTTTTTTTGAAAATTTACTTCGATATGCTCGTTAAACGCTCGTAATATTCAATATTGAAATGAATTGATTCCGAGCACAGCAGCCGAGATATGCCGAATAAGAGGAGCCACGTTCTTGTTTTATATTGTAAATCGCTTTTACCGATAGTCGATCGAGAGAAGGAGAAGCAAAAAAAAAGAAAGGGGGACGCGGAACGATCCCTGGAAGGTGGAGTGGAGTCGCGTTTGGAGGGCGGCGCCACGTTTGCGCCTGACAAAAAGTCAAAGGTAAAATAAAAAAGAGCGTGGGGAGACCGGCTAACATGGAATAGCCCTTAGCGGACTCAGGGCCGGCTCGATAGCCACTCTTTGGGCTGATGGGACTCCTTCTTTCTTCTCCTTTAGCCCCTAACCTCTCTCACTGTTTTCTACCGTTCTGCCCCACCCCGTTGGTCCCTTGCCCTCTCCTATCTTACATTAGCCACCCTCTCCACCCTTAAAATCCAACGTGGCGACACCGACCGTCTCGTTTGTGTTCTACCCCTGTACAGATATATACGTATATACACAACTACTATTTAAAGAGCTCGATCGCGCATTCAAGCTAATTAGCCGTCTCCGTAGATAACTCGAAGACTAAGAAAATTCTCGAAGATTGTCTACCCCTATTTTTTCCTAAATCTCTGTGGACCTCTGAAGGAAGACGAAAGAATCGTCAAAGATTTCCAAAAAAATATATTATTCACCTCGATGAGACTTTTTAGTACTTTTCTACGGCGTTTGGGCGAAATTCGAGTGAAATTGAAAACACTTAAATATTCCTCTGATTAATGTAGGGTAAAACGATTTTATTCTACCTTCGTTACATAGATATCGCTCGTGCACTTGATGCATACAAATGGGACGTATAAATTATCCCTCTGATACACATATACCTGCATATATATATGTGTGTATATAAATACATATATATATACACTTATGGATCCGGGAGCAACAAACTGTACGTCAGTGTAAAAGCGCTCTAAAGTACATTACCATATTTTGAAAATAAGTTACCGGGCCTTTTCTTTTTTAATTAAACGTGAAAACGCTTTAAGTACTCAGATTTACCAGAATTGAGCCAATTTCTAAATCGCGATACAATCGCTAGGTTTCCATTATTCAGGACTCAAGTGTTATCAACGTATCGCGTTGGTGCATTCTTCTCGAACGTACGATTGATTGATACCGTTTAAATTCTGTACAGTGGAAATCCAGACAGCGAGACGTGTGTAGATTTATAAAAAAAAAAAGAACTATTTCTCTCAGAAGCATTAAGCTTCGTATTCATTTGTTCTCCGTTCGCACTCATGCATACCAATTTCGCATCCATAAACCGGACGACTATTATTATATTTCCTTTCGATTCTTAAAAATACTCCATCGGCCATTTGGACCAATTAATTCTAATACACATAGGCATAAGTATGCTAAGTCCTCTGATTGTCTAATACAAGGAACACAAGAACAAAAAACCCTATACCAACAATCGAGTCCCGCACTCCTGATTACAATGAAATCGATTGATATAAATTAACAGTATTCTTCTTCTTTTGATATCTGATATCGGACTCCGTAGGCGTGTAAAGGCTGCTTTTTTAAAAGCGTCGCGCGACGATTTTACATACATGCTAGTCGCGATTAAGGATTTACATTGCGAAGCAACGCACGACGCCCTAATGCCGACCGTCGCGACGACCAAAGACGCCAAGCGGACGTATCTCCTTACTGTTTACTCCAAAGAGAACTTTGCGTACGCAGCTTTATGCTACAGCGTCAAGTGCGCGCATCTTGGTGACGGGTTATTTCCTTTTTGACAAAGCGCCCTGTCTCGGGAGAACCTATGGGCTGTTTCCATTGTGGATCGCGCGCGGATATAAAAGCGTGATCGGTACCCTTATCGTCGCTCTATAAATTAAAGAGCACGGCCGCTTTCTTGGCAATAGAATGAAGTACGCGACAGGCCTGTCTTTATGCGTGATCTTAAGAAAAAAAGAGAGAGAAAAGAAAAGAATAGAAATGAAATTAATAACGTACAGTTAATCTTGGCATATGATCCCCATAGATTTTCTTTCTATACTGACTCTTATATCCTAATTCTCTTTACTTACATGATTACATATCTAAGTTTACGTATGTGCGTGTATATATATATATATATATTACTCTTTGGGGTAAATTCGTATACATAAATTCTTTGGGTGCGCCGTATAAAAGCTATTTACAAGTAGCTGCACGTGAAAGTGTGGGTAAACGCGATTATTTTTTTGTTTGTTGATAAAAAAAATTTTATCTCTAGATATATGTATATATATATATATAAAGAAACTATGAATTGTCTATAGCGATAATCGCGTTGAACACGTAATCGGCTCGATTTTTTTAAAGCCAATACTTTTAATCGGAGGATCGTAAAGGTGATTCTCTCTTTTTTTAGTACTGACTCGAACAGATGGCGATCGTGTTCAGCGACGCTTTTCTCTAGGGATCTACGATACCGCGCGTCGGTAATGTAGAGCGCGGTCGATATGGTAGGGATCTATCGGTGTATTTAAAAAAAATAACCATTAAGACCGATCGGTACGTGCGGCTGTCGTCGAAGTGATGACCGAGGTAGGATCCGTGCCCGATCGACTGTTCATTGGTTCTAGCGGGGGCACGCTGGAAGATAAAGAAAAATCATTTTCAAAGGTGCAGCACTCAAGAACAATGATCCTTGGAAAAAAAAAAAAAAAAAAGATAAAGAGTACCGTTATTCGAAGTGATTTTAAAAATGATCAATCATCATTCACCAAGAACAAAAATCCTGTACACTCACGTTAGGGTTGTTTGACGATTCAATACCGCGGCCGATGGTAACGCAAGGGGTGAGTGCGCGTGCGCCAATTGTGCCGTAGCGAGAGTTCCCACGTGAAGATAATGTTCATCACCACTCCCATTACCACCACCGCTGGTAAACATATTCAGCTGCAGCTTCGGGTCCACTTTAAATGAAAAAAGAGAAAAAGATTCATCGCACCAATCGTTCGAAATCGTCTTACCAGTCGGACGAAAAGTTACGTAACAAAAAATAAAGAACAGAATCGAAAAGTCTGCTTGACGAGAAAACAAAAAGAAGCTTAAATCCTCGTATCACCTAATTTTCGTTACACCGTCAGACGTGGCGTAAAATAAAAATTAATTGCCGTTTATAACGCGTACGGCACTGATGGATCACAAGGCTGACGATTATTTTCATCGAAGCGTGATAAATTTCTTAACGCCAATAACGTTACAGTGGTGTACGTGAAAGTCAACGCGAAAGACAAATAATAGAAAACGAAAAGTCGTGAATTCACGTCTATTAAGACATAACCGTGCGAGGCCACTCGCAGCTGCGTAAGCTGGATAATAAGGTGACGCTAATAAAGTAATACCCGGTCATATAACACGCGGCCGACTAGGGAGCCGTAATCCAGCCGGATAAAGTAAACACTGTGCCTACGGAGAAACCGTCCTGGTTCTCGGTGGACAAATCGATCGGCAGGTTCTTCTGTTATATATTATACATATAAATATATATATATATATATATATATATAGAGAGAGAGAGTCTCAGTACTACACTACTATTCAGCTCGGCCACTGGATTATCTCTTGGCCTCCCGCACGCGGGTATAATTTCCCCCATCCGGGAAAGGCACTTATCGTTATCGCACACACGTCTACGTATCTGACCAATCGGATGTCCCGTGGCCCGCCGACCCACCCCCTCCGACTTCTCCTCCCTTTCGAACCTGCTACTCTCTAACCCCTCGATCTCAGCGCTCGGAACCATACTTAGTCGGCCATCATGGACTTTTACCGGTAATCGATTACACCCGTGCGAATGAAAATTCTACGTGTATTCCGTAATGATATTTTTTTTCTTTCTTTTTCTTGCCACGAGATGATCGTCTAGGTTTAAACTGTGCTATCTTGTCTGCGAAAGATAAGGCCTACGATTGAAATATATTGAAGAATGAATTTGCTCACCGGAGACTCACCGAGTAAGCTGGACTTAATCTCGGTCTTGTGCATCCCGCTCGGTCCAGCAAGACTTCCTCCGCTCATCACCGAGTGATTCTTTGGCTTTCGCTTTCTCGTCTGGATCCCGTCCTTCTTCATGCTCAGCGGTCTGTTCACCTGGCAAACGAAAGAGAAATTATGACAATGTAAATGAAAATAGCGAGCAGAGCTAATTGTGAGCAGAGGTAATTTTTTTTGGGGCATGATCATTGAAATCGATTTTTTTTCCCTCCTTTTTTGCGTTTCTGGCGAACACGGAAACTCACGTGAAGCTCCTATCGGCTGGTAAAAAAAAAAGAAAAAAATTGATTCCAGATCAAGAAAACAAGATAAGCCGATGCAAATTGATAAAGCTTACGTAACATGATTATATATTGTCAATCAAAGGTATTTCAATATTAACGTCCACCGTGGTGAATGGAAGGAACTTTTGAAAATCGGTAAACTCTTGTGATAAAAGGAAGATGGTGAAAATTAGGAAAATCCTTTGGACTAATTATAAACATCGTTATGCAATGTTAATCTTGACCACTTTTTTTTTTGTACGTCAACCGCGTTAACCACGATAAGATACAACTCGAAATCGGTATCTTAAACACAACAATGACTCTTGTTAAATGCTTTGCCGGCAGAAGGGAAGAAAAAAAAAAAGTAAAATTACAAAAAAAAACCTATCATAAATCTATAAGACGCCTATTCTCCAATGCGTTATTTAAATAATAAAGAAAATTTATCCGCTTGACGAATGACGCAGTACAATTTTCTCTTGAATGACTCAAAAGTTTGTCACGATTTTTTAAAACGGTAAACCAGGAGCTTTAATTAAATTCTTTAATACGTCCATCGCCACTGATCATTTGATAATCATCTAATTCCCTCAGGTACACATTTCAGTCGTATACGTATAATTACGTGTCCTTATCGATGCCTGCCAACGTGGAGAAGAGCAGATAAGACAATTCAGACGTTCGACCGAAGATTAATATTAATTAAAAATGATTAACTCGAATGCCAGATGGCAGCACGATCGCGAATGAAATCATCGTGGATGAAATCGGGATGAAAATATTAATCCCTTCAATGCACGGATGATCGATCATCGATTGGCATTTCACCAAAGACTCCGGTACGATCATCAATTCCTCGAATCGAAAGTCGAATCAATGAAAAAAAAAAAAAAAGTTTCGAATAGCAATACATAGTTTCAACATATTTTTTGGTTTACACAGGTAAACGAAGCAAGAGACACCAGGAGGAAGCGGATCGATTCTTATCGACCGAAGGATAAGATTACAACGAGAGACAGTAAATTTTAGTATTAATTGGAGAGAAAAAAAAAAAATTTCTAAAGAGTTTCATAATTTCCCATGTTCACGAGGATAAATCAATCGGTTGCATCGTTATCTAAATCAGCCTTATAAAATGGCGCCGTCTGAACGATATCGCCGTCGAATTAACGAATGATCGATATCATCGAAGGTACGATCGAATGACAGTACCAATTCCACGTAAAGTCGGATTGGTCTTTCAAAATTTTTTTTGAGATTATATTTAAAACAAAGAGAGAGAGAGAGAGGTACGGCGTGATACTCGTACAGTAGGAGTGAGACAGAGAGAGAAAGATAGTCTCGTGGCGTAAAGTACCAAGCGCCGTAGGTGTGGTAGATGACTGTTTGTTTCTCCACGTAAGTTATACCGTATAAGACCGAGGCATGTGTATATCCTGAGGAAGGTGAAACCTTCCAAGAAGTCTCGGGACCATATAACTGTCCCAAGACGCAACGGGGCCTTGTTTGCCGTCTTTACTGAATTTGTTTTAACTTTGCAGGCTTTATTATTTCTCGCAGACGAAGGACGTGGTCTTCTTTCTTTTTTTTCTTCGTTTCACGAGTCTCTCGTTGGAAGTGCGACGTAGATTCAGGGAACGCGGGAAGTCATGGAGACGGGAAGAGTGAGTCCTTTCTTTAAAAGGAGAAGAAAAAAAAGTCACTCTAAGGGATACGATCGTTATCTCGATTATCGTACCGGGTCGTACAGAGGCAAAGGTTATCTTGGGATAGATGCCGTTGCGCGATATCGCACCCGCGCGATAGCGCATCCAACGATTAACGGATACCGGAAATGAGTTTTCAGGTTAATTGCTATTGGAAGAGAAAAAAAAAATAAATCCGAGACTCACGTTGTGCAGCTTGAAGTAAAGACCGCAAGCATTGCATACTGGCTCGCCATTGTTATTTCTTCGCCACAGTGTAGTGTTGCTTGTTCTACAATTGGCACACTGCACGCCCGTCCTTCTGCCACCGGTCTGAAAATAAGAAGAAAAGAAAAAGGAAAAAAAAAAAGAAGTAATTAAAGAATCAAATAAAGCAGGGATTAATTTTTTTTTCGCGGCAGTTATTAATCAAATTTCTAGAAAGCGCCGGCATAGCTGATAAAGCTCAGATAAGAATCTTCTTACTAAAATGTCAAAAGTAACTTTCCAGGGTGAGAAGGATGTAACATATATCGATAAACAAAAAATGGCTAAAAACCCTAGTAATATCTGCATATCCGTATAACGAAGTACGAAAGCCGGAAGTCTCCTTTGAATTTTCAGCGTCTAACATCCGCCAGGCTGATAAGAATCATCTGGAGTGATTACGCCGTCGATAGGATTCAGCGAAGCTCGTACGAATTGAGGATGACGGAATCCCCGGTTCGGACGTCTATTTGTGCGGGCGACGAAGTAAAACGAAACTGGGAGTGCTCCAGGGAGAAGGAAACTAGAGCAAACAGCACCCACCCCGGTCCCGTAGTTATTATTTGCTCGTCGTGAGATAACGCTCTTCTCTCTCAAGAGAGAGCACAAACATTACTTAATATCGAAGTCGTGTCGTGGTACGCCAAGCCATCCATCGAGCCCTTATCAGGACAAATATCAATGGCCTCGTTTTTCTCGTGGTCGCATTTTTGTTGTTTGGACCATATGGATTTTCAATGGAAAAATTACAGCGGCTACGATCGGGATTCCAAAGGGTCAATGAGTTAATCAATATTAATTACCGGTGCGACAGACTGTTTGGGTTTGGCGCATCTCATGGGCGGCCTGTTGACCCCGTTCATTTTACTGTAGAGACCGCAGGCGTTGCATAAATAATGTCCCGTACCGTCCCTTCTCCACAAGGGTGTCATGTTGGCAGCACAGTTGACGCATTCCTTGAGCTCGTTCGTTATGATTGGCCCATCGAATCCTTCGTCTCCACCGGACGGCGGCAAGGTGGCCCAAGGAGAGGGTGGACCGTTTCCACCCCCTGTGATGCTGTACGTGCCCCCGGAGTAAAGCTGCATGTTAGCTGCGTCGCTGGCTGAGATTGCTGTTACGCCAGGGTAGCCTTGAACGTAGTCCAGGGATGGGGGTGGGGATTGGGCGCCAGTTGGCCAATATTGGTCGCCGGTGGGTTTTACGCATTGGTACATAGTTGTACCGCTGCCGTAGAGGGTCACTTGAGATCCTGGGGAAGCTGGTTGTTCGTAGTGAATGGATGCTGGTCTGCCAGCCCCTAGGAGTGACGACGAAGTAAGGGTGGGATCACTTTTTATATAAACGCTACCGGGCGAGTCGACCTGTCGGACGTAAAGAATTATTTCTTTGATATCGAATGAATAACTTTAACCACCACCACCACCACCACCCGTCTGACGTGTTTGTAAATTTACCTCGGACACTCTGGAACCAGGTTGACTGCTTGTTGGATAAGTCAGGTACAAATCGCCAGACTTCGTGTAGCTGTAGCTGGTTGCTGTTTGCTGAAAAGTATCGGCAGCTGATATATACTGGGTGTACTGAACTGGTTGGGACGGTGGTAGCGCGACTGTTTCCAGGGTGGTATATGTACTGGAACCCTTTATAGTTTCAGCAGCAGCAGCAGCTTCAGCGTCGTATTTAGCAGAGCCACCTCCACCGTCGGAGTAACCAGCGGCAACGAGCTGTTGCTGGGTCGCCCTGATACCGTCCACAGGAGGTGAATACGGCGGTGCTGGGGAACTCAGTTGGACGGTACCGGCTTGGGATACCATGGGGGAAGCCTCGTACTCGTCGGCATGACCAGTCGGGGAACCCCGGAACCTGGGTGTATGATTGTTCTCGTGCGGGCTAAATCTTTGGTGAGGTTGAGCCTGCTGAGGACGTCGATGATCCTGCACTTGGATGTTTATGGAATGACCGTCTCTACGGACTTCCGGGTCCTCGGCGTAGACGTAGACACGCTCCACTTCCGCTCTTTCTGGTGCCAAAGTCTCGTACCTGTTAAACAAAATTTTTCTGTGTACCGGAGAACCACGCCGGAAGTCCTTTTATTGACTGTTCTCGGGAGACCCACCTGGGTGGTTCCTTGGCAGGTAGCGTAATCGTCGCTTCCGCAGCTTCGGATGCTTCGACTTGGCTATCCTGTCCGTTGGAATAAACTACGTGTTGCCGATCCACTGCGTGCTGCTGTTCCCTGGGACTTCCACCATGAGAAATCTGTACGTAATGCTGCTCCTGTTCGTGAATCACGTGCTGCTGTTGCTGTATAACTTGTTGAATGTTCGCAGCAACCGGACTTGGTTCGGGAGACTCTGGTTCAGGCTCGGCAAGGCTCTCCGTGATCTGTCCAGCCGTGGTGATGGTCCTGACGTGTCTCCTCGTGGTGATGACGCTCTGAGGACTTCCGCAAGCTTGTTCCTCGGCAGTCTGCGGAACCTGGGGAGAGTTGTTTTCCGGTGGATGACTGTCCCACTCGACCTTAATCTCCTGCTTGACCAAAGTCTCCTTCATGGTGTCCTAGAAAAAGAAACAGGTCATCATCATCGTCAACGAGAGACAGCAGCTTCCATAATCATTTCCAAATGATCTTCCTCGAGGAAGTCTGACGTCTATTTGGACTAAGACCGGAAGTCAGCAGTCACTAGTTAGCATTACAGCTCATTCGGACTTTTTACGGATAAGACTCAAAAGTGTCTAGGTCGCTGATCGACAATCGTCAGTGATGACTGCGTGAAACACTTTTGCTTTCGTCAGAGCACGGAGGTTGTTAGCTGTTAATGTGAGATTAGTCATTCGTATAAGGACGAGCGCGTTGGTCTTCCTCTTGGGCACGCGACACAAACACACCTACGCGGATGGACGTCTTTGTGCCGGGCGGCACACCTTGTACGTCTACAGAAAAAAATGTAAGACTGTTTGCCCGGTCCGCGTCACTTCCGCCCGGCAATGTCAAGTTTCGACTTCCGCCGGTGACCCGAGGAGCACGCGTCTCCGCGGATTCCTTTTTTTTTTTCTCGACATTCACGTTTCCGTCCAAGGGGGATGCGTGGGCTGATCGGAAATCCGGCTGGTATTGGTATATATTGATATTGTGATATCGATAATAACTTTTACTGTACTAGGAAAATGCAGAACACTGATAACGGAGTTTAATTCGAGAAATTTATTGACTGACTTTGACGAAAAAGCTATGCGGATTTAAATCTAAAAACTAGAGCGATCGGTCCTCAAGATCATAAAAAGATAATTCACTGTTGAATGCAATAAAATAAAAATGTATCTATATTAAGAATATGCGAGCACACTAATAAAAAAGCGCCTAAGACCTTTCGCTAAAGCAAACCGTGCAAATCCCAACGTTCTATACAATGCTTATAACAATAACAATATAGCAGGCAAATTGTACAATTAAGAGAAAAGACCGTGCAATAAAACGATCATCGTCAAAATCCAAATAAAGATGTCATCCAAAGAGAATACAGAACTGTCATGCGCGAAAGCACCGTGACTGACAATGAGAGTTAAACGTCAAAAAGAAAAGAAAAAAACTACAAAATCATCCAATCAAATACTTCAATTATTACCTCAGTAGCAGCGTGTCTCATTTGTCCCGCGTGCGTAGATAAAAAAAAAATGAATAATCACAAATATAGATCTCGTTTTGTAGTCTTAAAAGTCATTAAAGGAGCATCAAAATTTTGAAGACGCCGACGTATAAAGACCCGAGACGTTATTACTGTTGTACAGTAAATTTGTCAATTACTTTTCCACGCTCACTGTCACGTAAATATGTATTCGTAGAGGCGACTGGAAGCCCGACGCAAGATGAAGAGATAATACCTCCAGGATGTGGTACGAGCGAGAATCAGATTCGAACTGAAGTCTAAAGCGAGTAACTAGCGCGGAGGTGGTGGTTGATGGAGGCGCAGGAGGAAGAGCCATGTCGCGTGTCTAGCAGCCCCCGCTTCTTTTGCTCCCATGAAGTGGCACGCACCTGAACAGTTCGTATGCCCGGCCGGACAGCCCGAAGTCTAAATGGAAGTTGAGAGTAAGAATGATCAGTCATTGGCCGGCCCCTAACGTCTCATTGGTCAGACACTTTTCTTCCATCGTAACAGAATTGATGTCGACTCTTGACAAAACGCCAGCGATACACTGTTGAACACGGATATTCGCCGGACAGTAGCAGATCTCCATTCCAGATCAAAGTCTAGTACAGAATTCTTTATACACGTCAGATAACCTAACCTAATAAACCTAACCCAATAAACACGCCTGTCACTTTTACATAGCTTTCACATAGCCGTCCGTCCAACGACAATAGAATTCACGCAGTCGAGATATAACCTTAAAAACAAAAGACTTCTTTACGCGGCGGCACTGGTCAGGGCAACTAAAAAGTAACGTCTGCTGGGCCAAGGCAGCGAGAGTACTACGCGCAGCAAGGGAATATCGTGTGCATAATTATTCTCGACATCGTTACCGGTGCTCGAGTATCTTTTTTCTTTATGATTTTTACACCCGAGTCAAGTTAAAATTTGTATTGACGCAAGCAGTCTTACCGTGCTGGGTTAGCGCGTCAAGTCGTACAGCGTATATACGAACGATAGAAAAATGTGTACGGCGCGTGTAGAATTTTTTCCAATCTACATTTTTTTATTTTCGAAAGAGATCGACGCGAGGGGATTAGGGGGAAAAAAGAAGGAAAATTGTAACGCTTCTCCTGATTGACACAAAGCCTACGGAGGGGTCCGATGTTTGTTCTTTGATAAGACTCGCGACCAGGCTTCCAAGAGATAACGCGACGTGCTGGCGGCCATTGCAACCTCGCCATTTTGTATCCCTGGCTACAAGGTTGACTTTCGTCTCGAGGGATGATGATTCATCGATTTATTAGGCGCGTCCGAGTGCGCAAACAACTCTGTCGCACGTAACGCGAAATGAGAACAAATCCCGATCCTAGGCGTCCTTGCTACACTCTGATTCACTTTACAAGCCGTGCGTCATCGAGGAGAAAATTCAGCGATAACTAGTTTCGCAAGGGGTAGGTCTTTCCATGAAAATTGCCCTTTACGTATACCTTACGTCATTTTGGTCAAACGACCGTCCAATATTGACTGCGACGAGTACAAATCTTCTTCGCGTCTGACTAAACAAAATTCTAGAGACAATTTTTTTATTTATATATAAATATATCTAACGATTTATCAGCGATTAATATTCCATGAAGATTTAACAATTTTTTGAGATTTCAAACTCGTGAAAAATATTTCACTGATCCATAACTTCGTGAAAAACGAAGCACGTCACGAGGTAATAAAAATTGCACTAAATTAAATTACCCTCGCAAGGTCGAGATATTTTTTTATTTTACCATTACGTAAAATCTTGTCAGTAGTCCATTTTCATTTGCGATATCAGCGATCTTTCGAAATGATCGACTAGGCCTCGATCCATCTCACGACTCGCTTGATGCTACTATGACGAGACACTCGTACCTCGTGAAATGTTTCTCTTGGAAAAATCATTGATAAAGTTAATTGAAATTTCGTAAGATACACGATAGGTAGTAGACACGTCGACAAGCAGTCAATTGGTCATCGATTAGTCTGTTAACAGATAAACAATCGATCTTGTCATTTAATAAAATGATACAATAACATTTTTTTTAATATTCCAAATTTAAAAAAAGAACCATTAGGCATACCCGTGTCTTCAGCTTCCATATACAGCCGGACTGATCGGATAGAATATTAAAAATGCATCAGACTGTCATAATTTCAGATATAAAATGGCGCCCTGCTTCCCGTATAGAATACATGTACAGTCAGTCTCAGTATATCAAGTAAAGGATGGATGACAAGACCCTTTATGGTATTTGCAATTGGATAAGAAAGTTTCAATGGAAGCCAAGATCCATTCCCCATGAAGATGTACACGGAGGATGGTAACAAGGTGAAGTTAGCCATTTAATGCTTGAGAGAGGTTAAAGTCTTAGGGGTCACCGTACCGAAGGCTACAGGAGTCTTCGCAAGATAGGAGGGCTGATACCGACGATAGGGAGAGCGTTGTCAAAATAAACCACACTATCGCGATTTATCTCGTTTCCCATGATAATAAGAGATAAAACTGCATCATTACATTAGCTAGTATCAGCTAAAATGATAATTTCAGTCGCCGTGGCCGCCAGGAACGCGTAGGGCTGTTCTTGCGATTGTTCCTCCCTGTCCGGTTAAACGGCAAGCAGGATTCCCTCGGGTCCAAGACGCCATTTTAATCGGAGTGACCGATCGAGTGAAAGGGATGCTGGATACATGGCGATCGGCCAGTGATCTTCCCTCGGATCGTGAAGTGTCGGAAATCAAGTGCTGAATGGGCCAAGAAAAAATCAACAAAGAAAAGAAGCAAAAGAATCAGACTTCAAAAAATCCATGATTCTTTAAGACCCAAAAAAAGTGTTTCAAAAAAAACTTTTTTTTCAATATCCTAACCTAGAATCAAATATTATCTTCGTGACAGTGTATGTGTGTATCCGCGTACCGACTCATCAATTAATCCCCAGCGACATACTGATTTACAAAAGGATTATTCGCCGTCCGATCGCACATGCCGTCTCGATGAAAATGATTATTGACGACGAACAAAAAAAAAGATGCAGGGTGAGGGAGTAAAAAGAAAAAAGGCCGTAGCGATCGACTCGAGTGGCTTGCGTCATCGCTCGACTCGTTTCCAGCCGCCATTTTATCGCTGAGAATCTTTATCGAATGGCGAACACGGCACGTAGCCTCAAGATCGCCGCGTTGCGATATCGCACGCAGGATCTACACGATTTAATTTTTTTTTTTCTCTCTTTTACGACCAACGTCAAAGCCCACGTCTCGGATATCTGGCGTCAGCCACTCGAGGAAGCGTACATTTTCAAAAAAAAAAAAAAAAAAAGAGAGAACAAACAAGAAAAAATCCAACGATGACCGATGGCGTTAATTTTTATTTCTTTGGTGCGAAGTCGCGCGATTGAGGATCTAAAAAGATTCGAACGTACCAACGGTCGTTCGATTCTTGGAAACGAAGCCTTACGGCGCCGGAGTGCCAATGATCTCTTAGATTGTTTCCTTTAAAGTTTCCATGAATTTTCGAGCCAAGTCATCGTCATCGCGATGGTTTACGATATTTCATAAAGATTCATCCTGTAATCATCTAAATTTACGATGTCGCCGTAGCTCTTACACGCCAGACACGCAATTAACGTTACCAACGTACCTGACAAATAAACGTACTTATATTCTTGTCGCGAATAACGACAAACGCCGCCATTGTTCCCGACTAAGCGTCTCGTTGTCTTGTAAAACCTTAAGTAAATCCTGATGCCATTAGTTGCTAAGCGCGATGACGTCTTTCGTAGATGAAACTGTCCTTGCGGGAGTGAGAGAAAATGAGAGAGAACGGAGATGAACGAAAAACGTTAATTTAAATTTGAACAATTACAATTTCGCATACAACCAATTTTTCAATTATGCCAAATCATCCACTGCCAGCCAGATCATCGTCACTGACTCGAATCATAGATTTTTTTAAAAATTTGACAACTTGCAATTTTTTATTTGATTGTAAAATTATTTTTTTACCATAAACTTTATTTAATCACATAATTTTAGGGGTTATCGCGATTCGGCATTGTCCGCGATCGAGAGAACGTCTTAAAGATCACTCTGGTTCGAGCTGTTACTTGGAACGAACGTGAACGCGTCCCGACGCTATGGAAACGCGTCTCTTCTCGTGGGGTCTGTCCACGGGCCCAAGAATTAGCGTACGACAAACAGTATTATCACCATTGTCTGATATTATTCCCATTATCTTATATGTACAGCGGCTATGTGCTTAATGATTAATAAAATATTATCTACATCAGGGGTATCTTCCTGGCGACGGATAGTTTCGTATCAGACGCGGCCTGAGCACCAATTCTGTCATTCCGTGAGAATCCGACGGTACGCGCGAGCTGGACTTACGAATCGTCAGGATTCGCGAATACGTGTTTCAGGACGCAGTGAGTACGAAGACGCGAGTACCACTGGAACGATACTTTTGCTCGAGAAGGAAGAAGCGACGCAACAAAAATTACGTGCAACAAGAGCTGAAAAGAAATCGTTAACCTCAAAAAAAAAAAAAAGAATCATGGTAAGTTCCAACCCATCTGTAACAGAGTTTACCTCATACGTGCCATAGATCATGACCGAGATTCGAATTGAAACGAGTACTCCGAAAAAAAAGAAAGAAATTAAACGTTAAAAAGATAAATCAAGCGGCAACGTGTCGCAACGTAGTAATCGAACGTCTCGAATGCCGCGTTGGATCAAAATAAAGCAGCGGTAACGGTGCTCCCGAACGTTTTCAACGAAACATTCGTACACGCGTATGTACACACATTCTGTCTTTTCGTAATCCAGAAATAATACGCACGTGCGTCCGTGAAAACGTGTGCCGTAAGGCCGAGAGCGATGGAGAAGAGACGACCGGCGATGGCGGCAGGGATTTTTGAAAGGGCGTTTAGCCGCGATCGACACACGAGTTTACCTGGTTAAACCGAAAAACCGTTTAATAACTTAACCTGGCATTTAATCGGTGATCGCGCAGCCAGAGACTCTATCGCGACAAGTAAATTTTCTCGAGTAAAAGTGCCGCGTGCATCTTCGAAAAGATTAAAAGAATCGTGGCCCGGAGACAGATGGAACCTCCGTGAGACTTGATTACCAGTTAAGTGGTTAAATATATGAGAGAAAAAAATAATATGATGAACTTACGTCTCGTCTGTTCGCGGAGCGTGTAGAAAACGACGTCAGAGCGAATCTTCAATCGAGTGCGAGTGACAGTGTGGTGTTTGTGGGAATGTGTGCTTGACACAGGTGTTCGAGGTGTGAAGCAGCAGCACTGCTGCCGCCTGGTAGCGCAACCACGAAGCGATTTGATGCAAGAGCCCGTCAAATATTGACTGACGATTACCGAGGGAACGTTGATGGTTTGTGCTAGGCAGCCATCTTGGTTTATGGGTGCCCCTCCTAGGCGCGGATATCAAACCAAAGAGTACGGGTAACCCTGATGCACCCTTATCGTAGAGATGATCAAACATCCCCCTCTGGAGATATAACCGAGTGACGAATAGAGGGGGGGGGGATGGGGGGTGGAGGGATAAAATTTAACATGGTATTCACAGATTCCCGACGCCATCATGGAAATTCTTCTGCCCTGCATTCATGTCACTGACTCTGCAGCATCCACCGTTATACAAAAAACCCGTGGACGGATGCTCGTGAGGTTTTCCGTCTCGTTTGCTATCTTCCTTACCCGTGGATTCGAAGCTGTTTCAATTCGAATCTGCAATTGCGAGAGCGACCGCAGCCCGGTGGGTACTGTCGCGAATTTCTAACCGGAAGAGCCCGGGGTTCGCGTCTCTGGTTTCGCACGAACATATTCTCGCAACGAATGTGATTCTTCGTGACAGTTAACTTTACTCGAATTTAACTCGACACCGTTCCGATTCGATATCTAAGGTCTGCAGGTCCTCTTGTCTATATCAGGTCCCGCGAGGTACTGATATTAATAGCTGTTAATTGACTAGTACACCAACCCACTAGGGATAAAACGATAAGGAAAGGACAGTAAAGGACTTTGGTCCTTATGGGGGCGGCCACAGGTCAATGGATTACTGTCAAGTATTTCAGAAGTATTCAGACTTCAAATTCTACTGCTACAAGCACTTTTACCAATGGATTTATCGCAGATCCAAGCAACCGAACGCTGTTCGGAGCTGGTAATGAAATTCTTCAGGTCCTCGCACGTGTCTCTACAAGGTCTTCTCTCGCCAGGTACATCAATAATTTCTACGAACTACTTCCGATTGAATTGGACCGAGTTGTACGTTAAATCCATTAGGAAAGTAAAAAAAAAAAGGAATCTGCCGTCAGGTAGCAACTTGCGTTTGTTTGTCCCGGGTTATTTTTACACGGTGAAAAAAAAGAAAAAAGAAACGGTAGAAGCTCACTCTCGACGATGCTTACCATGGGCTAGTTTACTTTGGATGTTAGTATGCGAAGTATAGTCGAGGCTCTCTTATCATGGGGTGTTGTCATGGTTACAGAGCACACACGGGATCTGTACTGATAAAGCGGTCAGGTGAGATATTTTCACAAGGCAAAAGCCCCCCAACTTGCATTATTACATTGGATTGCAGGTTAAAGCGTCGCTTGCGTGTGAAACCGAAGCGGGGGAAAAAAAAAGAAAGTGTGTTACGCGATCGTCCCTATCACCCCATGTACAAGATACGGAGTAAAACGACGTAATTGCGAGTTCTCAAGATGGCCGCCGTGCGAGGTACTGGCGTTGCACTGAGAGATGTACTTTTAAATATCCCGTTTTATTTTAAAAATAACTCATGACTCGATACAACACTCGTAAAATATATTATATCAAATATATTAACGTAGTCGCATGGCTTGGTATGTAATTGGTTACTAGAAAAAAAAAAAAAAAAAAAAAAAAACCAAGAGACAAACGATGGATATAACCTTTTGATACTTTTTTTTGGTGTTGTTTCTTTCTTTCATTGTTTCCTGCCATTACTATTTGACACTCCTCGCGCGCTCGTTTCACTGACTTCTGCTATACTTCTTTCGTTCTATCCTTTTATTGTATTTTCAAGTTTCTTTATGATCTCCATACTCGATTATTCGCGCTACGTCACGCACCTTAAATTTACCATAATTCTATGAACTACATGGGTCATCCAGTATGCTGGACAATTTACTTATTTCCTAGACACATCTTATGCCTGAGATTAACAACTAATTATTTTCTTGGACATATATATATATATATATGTGTGTGCGTGAAAATTGTAATATCTTTAATTAGGCCTAAATTAACAGTAACGGTTCTAACAGCTCCAGCAGAGCCGTATCCGATATACATAATAATTAATGCGATCTATTTACAAAGATAATTATTATTGCAATTTGGTATCTTTAATTAATTAATTGCAGAGGAGCTGGTAATAAAAGTCGTCTTTGGTAATGAAGAGAAGAAACGTGTTTTTTTTTGTTGTTTTCATTTTTTGTCTTTTTTTTTTTTCTTTCCTGCTAATCCGTGCACCCTCGTCGGCGAGTCCTTAAGCATTTATATCCTGACAAATATTTACAAGAACGGGTCCATTCGTTCATTTCCCTTTCAGCGTCCTGTCACGAGTGAATATTTCCATTCACGCGACTGACGACGCCGATCAATCGATAAGACTCGTGTCAACGATATCAACGCTTCCCGGCTGCAGGTTGCTCAAGCCTGGTATAATATTAGGATGTACGTGGATCCTATCGATACGGAATGATTAAACTATTTTGTCTTTTTTCTTTTTAATGCATTTTAACGCATCTACATAGGCAGTATAGCCTATGTACTTGCTCGATTAATTTGACGAAAGTCCTTAAGGTCTAATAAGCGTTACGAGCTTGAACAGCGCGTAAACAGGTAATTATGTAAATATGGTAAAATCGCGAGGAACGCCGATGGGTCTGGCATTGAAAAAAAAAAAAAACCCATCAGAAACATCAAAGGAAACAGACCAATCCCATGACTCGTAGAGAACAAGTAAGCGAATCGATCCTAATCGAAAGATACAAAATGAAAAAAACGTTTTCCATCCTCGCAAAAATTCTTATTCGCGAAAGAGAATGTCTCAGTCTCGGGAATCAATAAAATAATAGATTACGCGCAGCGCAAATAACGGATGCTTGTATAAGTGGGTCTCGCGTTTATTGGGTTTAAGAGCTAGGAATAAAAAAAGAAAATAATTCGCACGATCCAAGATCTCGTTCCAAAGACGTAACCCCGGAGTCCGATATCTCGAGGAGAACCGACGCCATTGCGGGCGACCGGCAGTCAGCAAGTACAACGATGCGAAAAAACGTGAGAAAATTCGCTCAATCGATCGATTGCGCCGTGCCCGGTCGAGGCGTCGCTTAATTTGCCGTTCTTATCGAGCGAATAGCCTCGCTCTTAGAAAAAGGAAAATAAAAATAATGATACATGCACACACGAACGAACGATAGGCGTCGCAAGAGATACAAATAGATTTTTAGACTTGGCCGTTGTCGGCGAACGCCGCCAGATGGCAGCACCGTACGTGTCCCAAATCCCACGTAAGTACCCTGGCAACCGTACGCGTACTCGCGATCCTCGTACAGTCAAGTTGTACGTTAAGAGAGAAAAAAAAAAACCAAATGGTAAGTCCTATTTACAATAACTGGCCATGGTCCATTTTTTTGGGGGATTATGCGCATAGAAGCCAAAAGGAGTAACTATGCACCGAATCCACTCAAGTATTATGTACACAATTGATATACATATATTATTATGTGTCAGGCAGGCCGCCTATTCGAAGAGGCGAAGTAGAATGGTCCCGGAAGAGCTCATACCAGCGAGATCACACAGAGGATGGGGTCCACGTTCATCGGGATTCCTCTCATCCCTGGATCGTTCGCTAATACGATATCCTTAGGACGATATCGATACCACGGTGGGTCGCTCCAGGTGACTGTTGTCCAGCATGATCTTATTACTAGCGTGACTGGGGGACGAGTTTCCCAGGGTGACGATGTGGGACGAGGTCAGCTGATGATGATCCGGAGAGTGTCCGGCGGATACCACCACCGGCGAACGGGTGGTACAGGGTGGTGATGGATATTCGACCTTTGGCGAATGGCCTTCGATGAGATGCTGATGCTGATGCTGTTGCTGAGGATGCCAGCAGGGGTAGACTGGATAACGAGTGTGACAAAGAAAGTTGTTTAGTTGGTGTATACGTTTTTAAATAGTTCAAGAAACGTTAGAGTTCTCTCATCGCCCGTCAACCAACCTGGTTCCAGCTTGAGACTGTTGTTGTTGTTGTTGTTGTTGTTGTGATTGATAGAGCACGGAGCAACTGGTCCAGATATCGGAGTGTCGGACGACTTCGTGCCACCCTTGGGCTTTCGCTTGCGGGTCTGAATGCTATCCTTCTTCATGGCGAGGGGCCTGTTAACCCCGTGAAGCTTGAAGTACAATCCGCACGCGTTGCAGACGGGTTCGCCGCACGTGTTCCGACGCCACAAGGACGTCGTCGTCGTCTGGCAGTTGCTGCAAGAGAGACCTACGCGCCTCGAAGCCGACTGCGGAAAGACAAGATAATTAATGTATTTATATATCATGTGCGCCTTGCTTTATAATTTTTATTGATACTATCTTTTTTCTTTATTCTAATAGGACAAAACGATCTATCAGACCACCGAGCGATCGTCTCGGACGGAACTCATCAGACTCAATGAAAAGGACGTGCGTGACTTCTATAAAGCGTTCGATAGTTCTCTCTCGAAATCAGAAAATATTTTATATGAATTTCTAAAAAAAAAAACTTGCACAGATAAGTAACAGGAGTAACCGGTGGTGTAATTGAAGAACAAAAATGTGTATTGCTGTCATTATTTTCGAAAAAAAGGTACTACCCAAATAGTAACACCCTAAACAAGTTTATTGATTCATCCAGTAGTCAATGTATCAATGATGAAGCAGATTGCTCGTGAAAATGATTTTTTTTTTTTTTCAAAAAAAATATATGAAAACACCACCTAGGGACCTTGCGTTGCAAAATTCACGTATAACAATTTCTCTTTGATACTTTAACTCGCAACAGAATCCCACAGAGATACCGATGCTTTCCATACTTGTTCTCTGTGCAAGATCATTGAAGCAATGGACCAGTGTCAAGCAGAAGGCATCCGTCGCGAAGTCACACGCTCGTCTGTAAAACTCATTAAGACAAAATTTACATTAATATGAGCTCCGCTTTACCGAGACGAGGCTGGGCGTGATTTCGGGAAGGACAGTGGTTACCATGGGTATAGTGGCACCTCAAGCTACGAGAGAATATCTACAGATAGTTCGTTGTTAAACGATCGACTTACTGGCAAAGGGAGAATTTCCTAGATCGAGAGAGAGGAAGAAATGACGAAGATAACCAATCGCTAGAGGATATCGGATCGATGATATAAATATTAAAAAACAAAAAAAAAATAGTCAAATCAACGATACGCGATCTAGCGATGGGTTTTCATTTTAGAGGATGCAGTTAGGACTCAGATATATATACCCGGTGTCCTGAAATTTCAATTTTTTTTTTTTTAATTCATCAACATCAACCGATAGTCCTCAGGCACCATTTTCCTACCCCTTGGTAACACTGATTGAACCATGAATTTTCTTATCCAGAAATTCCATCATCGACGGCAAGTCCTAACTGCTCCGTCATGAATAATGTTGGGATAACGAGAGAAGGATAACGAAGGTTACGGAACGTCGCGAAGAAGATGAAGAAGAAGAGAAGAGATGATGATGCGAACAGGTATGAAGATAGTAACGTGAAAAGTTACGTTGTGATACGGATGGGAGAGAGCGAAAGAGAGAGAGAAAGAGAGAGAGAGAGAGAGAGAGAGAGAGAGAGAGAGAGAGAGAGAGAGAGAGAGAGAGAGAG